>CM043015.1:176463969-176995606 GCA_023690525.1 Holotrichia oblita | reverse complement strand
AACCAGAATTTTTCAATATATTTCCTAACTATCGAGTTAAGTAAATAAGGCAATAAGAACACAGATTTCATCATTAACTTAGAGTTTGTCATTTAAGTGTAAAAAAATTGTCAGTTAAATCAAAAAACCTGTGTCGCATTGTTATTCATCATTTCGTGTTCTGTGCACATGACACTTTTCTCCATTGAAATAGATTAAAATTTGTAACATAGCTCCCTCATCCACTGACAAATCTTGTGTTATCTTTATATTTTTTAATTTCTGCTTAGTACTATTTGATTGTTCATTTCAAAACACTTTTATCCATAAAGAAATACAATTTTTTAAATTGTAACAACACTTTCATTCTCTGGCGTCTTTAATTTCTTGAACCACGTGTAATTTTCTTTTAGTTTTCAAATAAAAAGAAATTATCACAAAATGTTTGATACATGTGGTTACATGACATTTATATGAGAGTTGATTTTACAAACACACATTTTTTTTTAAAGTTTTGTTTTCATAAAACCTTAATCCATATATTAATACTATTGACAAAAAATAATACACATCAAATATTGAGTGGGAATGGGCGCTGTATTATTTTGCCCCGGGCCCTGGCTGTGCTGACGGCGGCCCTATGCTGGGTTACTGGTTGTGGAATTGTATCAAAACCTTTACGTTGAGAATATTACGATCTACTATACACAATATGTTTAATTTGGGCGAAAGATTAGTAATATTGTATCCACTAAATGGAGATCATATTATATATATAAATGTTTTGTGGTAGACAGTTTTGGATATGTTCCATTATTTGAACAATTAAATTGCGTTTACGATCTGTTATTGCTCGCATTTGTTAAATATATACAGGCTGATTGGTAATGAAACAGTCATACTTTACAGCGTGTCAGTAAATATTATTTGCAATAGATACAGTCCAATTTGCCTTATCCAAAAGTCATCCCTTTTAGAGATTTTGTGTTTTTTTTTGTTATTTTCGAAAGTTACTACTTACTCGCACTCAAACATAAAATTTACGAAAATACTGGAACTCTTTCTCAATTTTTCAGTCTTTCTGGCTAGAGGACATCTCAACACACATTATTTATCTGTGACAATTAAGTTAAATACTTGGACAAATTAAAAAAAAAATTAAAACTTTCGCTTTTGATGAAACTGTAGACACAATCGCCACCTTTGTGACTATTTATTTAGCGATTGAGATGTCCTCTATCCAGACAAACTGAAAAATTGAGAATTCATTTTCGTAAATTTTAAGTTTGACTGAGAGTAAGTATTGAACTTTGAAAAAAAACAAAAAAACAATTTCTCGAAAACGGATGAATTTTGGATAAGGCAACTTGGGGTGTATCTATTGCACATGATCTCTACTAACACGCTGTAAAGTATGACCGTTTCATTACCAGTCACACTGTATAATAAGTTATCTTCTAAACTGTTCATTTTCATTACATTGACAAATAACAAAAAAAAAATATGTAGAAGGAACAAGTACCAGGGTCAGTCAGGAACGTTAAGTATCATAGAATCAACCACGTGGAGTAATTCATTCATACAGATTCAACGCACGTAATTATTTACCGCTTACTTCCGATTTTATTTCGATACGGCATCCCAATTTACGGTAGACGGTTGATGAAGTTAGATTGGTATATTTCCATCAAATATCTCTCCTTATTTGTATTTAAACTAAACTGTTTTATGCATTTACTGGCAAATGTAAAAAGCTATGCAGTCCTTGCGTATGACTGACAGGATTTGTATCGGATTGTTTTCTATATACAGCTGAACAGTTGGTTTTGCACCTAAGCAACCCGTAAGTAATGAAAAAATAACCGCCATTTTAGTTAGACCTAGGTAATTAATTATAATTAATGTTAGTTAGTAATTCTGATCTTTGACCGTTTCATAATGTAAGAGTACAGTATCTTCACGGTTGTACACTGTCGAGTGTGACGAGCACACCTTGTACAATCTTAACGCGTCATTCTAACGCAACTAAATTTAATATGGAAGTAGTACTAAAATAGCATAACTTACCCTCACATGGACAGCGATGCAGGCCTGCTGAGAGAGGATGCGTCAATAGCGAGAGTATCCCCCACAAGCAACGCGTACCATCGCCTCTACAACTTCCCAACGTTACCCGTAGGAGCCGGATAACGTCGAAGTGTTCAACTTATCATATCCCAGACATGTTAGATAGTATTCAGATTCGGAGCACCTCATCTAAGTATCGGCAACCCGTCATCGTCTGCTCTACATGTAGCAGACGTGTACGGATACCATGTGAGAAGCTCATTTTCAAAGTGCAACAAGTCCAATTTTGGAGAATTTCAGGTTTAGATGGCGTTGCAGTCTCAAGGCAAGTATCTATGCTTCTATCGAATTTTAGCTTTCAAAACGACATCCGTCCTATGAAACTGTATACAGCTCAAAAGTGTGTCAAAAAGTTTGAAATATCTCAAAAAGTCTAAGATGAAACATAGTACTTAATATGCCTCAATCGAAAGCTATTAAAATGAGGAATTCATCAATATAACAAAACGTGTAGGGTGCCATTAAAAAAATGAAGTTATCCAGGAACGAAGTTCCGGATGTGCGCTATATCATTTCCGACAACAGGAAGTAGGTATATCATGATCTCTTGATGTCGTTGTTTAGGCCAGAATATGTAGTTTTCATATTCCTGATTTCATTTCGATACCTATTTTCAGGATCAAGCTGTCGTGGCATACGAAAAACACCGAATCGGGACAGTTTTTACTAAAACGTGAAATATCTCCATAACTATTAGGAATACGGGTAAGATAGTTTATATAAAGTGGGACTATTTAAAATAACGGCGCAAGTATGTGTTTACTTACTTTTGAGATACTCTGTATAGTTAAAAATTTTTAGTTTATGCAGAACATAAATTGGGACAACTTTTCTTTATGACTTTTCTCTCTATTTTCAGAAATGTGGCAGATATCTAAGATCCACGTTGAAACGGGATACCCTGTACGTTTCCAGCATAAAAGGTTAATATGTATCTTTTTTTTCTTTGGAATTATAACGAATAAGTAAAATTAGATATGATCTGCATTTGTCTATTTAACTGAAACAGATACAGACGGCAATAAATTCATTACATTGAATCTATGTATCTATAAATAGTTCGGAAACACAAATAGTGCAGTTATTTATTCCACTATTTTATGATGAGCAATAACATGAAATGCAAAACAGTTGGTGGTTATTTAACGACGATAATGTTACGTTCATATGTGATAATGTCAGTTATTCGAGAGATTTAACTTAACAACAATTTTCTAGTTTGAGTGGGTACTAGTTTTACACAACAACATAAAAATTTCACCAGTCGTCTCTTTTATAAGGAAATATGTGCCTTTTTTAAGCTGTAAGGTACTGAGGTGTTCCGCTTTTGAAAATGAAATAATCGTAAGAAAATTATCAAAATGAAATGCAGAAGTGCGTCAATTCACTATATTTTAGAATTAAAAATTTACAATCAAATTGACTTAATACTACCCATGCCTGATGAATCTTCTGCTCTTCGCGTATACGACGATTATCCAACCGCAGTTAGATGGATCTTCTTTTCCGGGTTTTCTATCTTACACCTTCGATGCGTTAACGTATAGTAACCAAATTGCACTTTAGCAGCTTTTAATATGTTTAAATTTTGTAATTTTGAAGTTACTTTGCCAGGATATCAATTTAGACGTTTTTAAATTCTTTTTTTTCAATTCAATCCCCTTTGTTGGTTTTTTCGTCACCTTGGACACTCTGTCAAATGCAGTTTCCGCCAACTTAAATGGTTTCTGCTAAAATCTCCATGTATTCCACGTACTTGAAGTTTACTGTCCATCTAGACTGTGGTTTTGTTTATAATATGCAATGATAATATCCAGGTTGTGTAAGTATGAGATGTTATGTATAATTTTGACAAATAAAAGAAAACGAAAACTAATTTTTTACTCTTGTTATATAGTGAATTGAGTTCTTACTACAATTTTGACTATATATACAAGTGGCCAGATGTATTACTCATGTACTAGGTTTCAAAAAATGTTAGAAATAAATGAAAATGCACATTAGGATATAGTAGTAGCTTTATTTTAATAACATTGTTAATTGGTTTCTTCGTCCCATTTCCACTAATTCAATCCCCTCTTGTAAATAAAAGCTCGCCTTTGTTGCACAGGTATGTTTTTGCGATCCTCTGCTTCAAAACGTGCCACAAATGTTTATGTCTGGTGATTGGGCGGGCCATTCTGTCAAACGTTGTTTTGCGTAAACTTCTCGTGAATGGAGCGTTGTCCTGTTGGAAGACGAATTCAGGTTCATCTTTGTCGAAAAGTTTCACAACCGAAGGTTCTAACACCTCTTCCAACATATCCATTCGTCGTCCATTCATGCGACCTTCGCATATAAAAAGCTTCCAACCCCTATACACCCCCAAACCATTATAAATTTATATACTATACATGCGGGAATATGCGTTCCAGGTTTAACTAAAGACGATTTATGTTACTTTAATTCAATGACAAGAGATGAATATTGTTGGGCAATAAATACAAATATTATCTCATAATTACCTCAATATTGGATCAGTCCACAGCACTTGCGCCCAATTCAGCGGTCCAATTTCTATGATTTTTAGCCCATTGAAGTCTCGCTTTCGTTTGTGCTACAGACAAGCGCGGTTTATGTCGGGCTCTGAAGCCGCGTTCTACAAGACGTTACTGTCCGAGCCGAAACACTGACATTGTGTATCAATTTTGACTTTTTCTGCGATCTTAAAAACGCTCATCTCTTGCCGTGGTCTTTCGTTTACGGCCAATTTTAATCGATTTGAAAACTCGGACCGTAGATCTTGCACTACTTGTCGACTAATAGCAGAATATTTCTACCTCTGTTAATTCAATTTTTAACAAACCACAAACACAGTAAAAAAAACAGCACAATCTCTACACTGCGGTGTTCACTAGACTATTTAGAGGTAATAACGTATATTTACGGTCCGTTTTAACCTGCTTTCTAATCCCTTAAACATTACTGCATTAAAATGTAATTATTTACCACTTTATGACCCTTCTTTACAATCCATTTCATTGGAAATTCAATAATAGTTATAATAACGTATTTTTTGATAAACTGTATATATATAATGTGAAAATTACTGCAACTAGTGCAGAATATGGGTTTCTTCTTTTAATTCAAATGAAAAACAGTAGTTTCCTACGTGACGTTTCGGATTTATTTAATCCTTCTTCAAACCTATATATAAATATATAATAAATCTTAACTATTTTTAAACCAAGAAACAATAACTTACAACAAGGACAATCGTTTTTCTAAATACAAAGCTCTAAAAATATTGTGAAACAATTTTGACAATTTTGAAATTTTGAAATTTGAAAACATATGCAAAATATTTGATAAACAATTTTGTAAACAAAAACAGACATGTTAGATTTTAAATTTCGACATTTTAAAAAACAATATGTTGAATGCAATGAAAATATATTGTATATACAAAAAAAAAAAATTTTAAACACATCAAATGGAAAACGATTTATAACATTCCATACAAAGACATTTAAATGTAAGAGATCACAAAAGACTACCAAAAGATTAATGTAAATCCTTAAATTTGATAAATTTAATTAAATTATTATAAATATTCGTAAAATTTGAAGATTGTTCTTTTGTATTAATTTTATCCGAAAAATGTTTGATAGCTAAAACTTCAAGGCAAATTCTTTTAGTATAATTAGATTCATTAAATAAAATTATGACATCATTAAAATTTACAATGTGATCTTTGGTATGTATATGTGTAGCCAAAGCACATTTTTTTTTGGGATTTACTCGACTGTCACTACGATGTTGGGTGCTTCTCTCACGCCACCTCTGGATAGTTTGACCAATATAGAATTTAGAACAATCGTTACATTTAACCGCGTATACAATATGATTTTGTTGTTCTTTAGGTAATATTAATACAAAAGAACAATCTTCAAATTTTACGAATATTTATAATAATTTAATTAAATTTATCAAATTTAAGGATTTACATTAATCTTTTGGTAGTCTTTTGTGATCTCTTACATTTAAATGTCTTTGTATGGAATGTTATAAATCGTTTTCCATTTGATGTGTTTAAAATTTTTTTTTTTTTCTCGTATATACAATATATTTTCATTGCATTCAACATATTGTTTTTTAAAATGTCGAAATTTAAAATCTAACATGTCTGTTTTTGTTTACAAAATTGTTTATCAAATATATTGCATATGTTTTCAAATTTCAAAATTTCAAAATTGTCAAAATTGTTTCACAATATTTTTAGAGCTTTGTATTTAGAAAAACGATTGTCCTTGTTGTAAGTTATTGTTTCTTGGTTTAAAAATAGTTAAGATTTATTATATATTTATATATAGGTTTGAAGAAGGATTAAATAAATCCGAAACGTCACGTAGGAAACTACTGTTTTTCATTTGAATTAAAAGAAGAAACCCATATTCTGCACTAGTTGCAGTAATTTTCACATTTTAAAGTCTAAAGTCTGTCAGTGTCAGAACTGATAAAATTGTTAAACTTTACATATATATATATATATAGAAATTAAAATCTAAAACCCACATGCCAACGTACAAGATACCCGAATTCACCCAAGAAAGGGATTGGCGATAGCGCTCAATCGTGTGAAGCGATGATAATGATTTTTTTAAATGTAAAGAATTTCTAAATTATAAATTATATTCCAACTCAAATATTTTGAAATTAAATTTTTATCCCAAATAGTAATTTTGAATTGTAATTAAATAACAAAATAAATAAATTGCAGATGCCATGATAATACGTAGTAGTAATAATAAAACATATGTTATCTAAATGGACACAAAGTCACATAACAGTACCTTACCAATTTTTGCGAATCTGTCATGCACAGTAGATGTTACATTTTCTGATGACACTGTCTATGTATAATTTAAATAATTAATCATTTAAATTTTAACATAGGAAACGAATTATTTAAGAAAATTTTGTTTGTTTGCGATCTCTGGATGGGGACCAATTTGCTTATATTTTCTGGCATCATTGCACATTAATACCTATATACAACAACAAAATAAGTCAGGATACAGTTGTATCAAAAATTGACGCGAGTTTCAATATTGTGGTTGATATGTTCGTTCGAAACGTGGTCTTCAGATAAATGTTGATTTCTCATACATGTTTTCAGTTTTCTTCAATTGATTAATGCACGCCAGATAAATTGAAATATAAAAAGTGTTTTATTTTATTTTTAATATTTTAAGAAATGCCGAAAAGCTCGAGAAATGATATAATATAAAAAAACATCCGTTTGATACACGGCAATGCCACTTTCAACCTTGTTCACTAGAGGAAATAGAGATTGAAGTCCACTGTTCTAGAGGAAATAGGGATTGAAGTCCATTGTTCTAGGTGTTGTACAATACAGGTTGAATGGCGAGCTGCGATGAAATTAGGTTTTGCATTTGCAGGAGCACTAACGAGATTTACGAGGTCGCTTGGATTTTTTATGGTAGCGTAAACGGTACAATGACTGAACATAACCATCAGTTTAGTGGCGTAGTGAACTAAATACTTGCAATACAGGTATTGTACTATTGGCATGTAGATATTCAGTGCGCTACTTCACTTACCATTCACTTACCGATGACTTACCGATGTGCTAATTAAACACGAATCAGGTCATTCAATATTATCATAATATCCAATGTGTTGTATATATTTCCTAAAAAGCTATGCTTACAATGATATCTTGTTAAAATAAGTTAGCGAAACTGTTTTCTCTTCCTGTAGTCCTTCTCTTTCAAATTTTGTGTGAAGTACAAGAACATATTTGAAATCGCCGAGAAATTTAATGACTTAAAAGGTTTTCACCTCTAGCGTGGTTTATTTGTCGTATTACCTTGTTCTTCTAGTATTTACTAACATTTTTGCTACTGAAGAAGCCAGTTACATTAGCGCGTTTATTTTACTTTATTTTGTATCTCGTTTACTTTTTATTGTATATAAATTACGCTGCTATGATAGAAAACGAAACAAACTAATATTTAATAAATAAATAAAATAATAATTTAAATCAAAATACCGTGTTTCATGTAATTATTGTAATTAATTGATACATATTTATGTATTGTACTGGCACGCTTTGTAACGATTCCAACTGTATGTAATGTCTCACAAACAAGAAGATATATATAGAATTCACATAACTGTGTGCTTTTACGCGTTTCAACCAATATTGAATGGTAAACAGATCGCACATAATGAAATGAGAGCGTTATACTTGATATGTTTCACCTACAACATCCATGTATATGGGTCCTGTCCGTATTACCCCCGTTGGTACAGTATTAGATCATACACATTTTCTAGAAGTAAATATTTATAGGATACATTCGATCTAGTTTCCCGGTAAATTGGTTAGATCATCTTTCAGAATTGACTTGATTGCTTGCTGTCAATATGTTACAAATTAATTGAATATTTCAGTAAACTAACTATAAATGTATAGTTTTGAGAAATACACTTCCATCTTAGTGCCGATTTTTAAGAAAATTTGTATCTTTAACGTACGTTCTTAGGCGGTATAGCACAATATCATATTTCTTACACATAGGTACATGGTATAGATAATCAATAAAACACGTTGTATTCGTAGATGAAATATTTTCCATAGAATCTCTTGATTTAGTCCTTTTGTAATAACATTTCCCACAGGCATTTTTTAAGAAATCTGAATATGTCATGTTTGAAAGAGGAATTGTTCTTGTAAAGAAGCAATATTTTAAGAATCGTGCACGAGAAGTAAAAGGCTATCGACTTGAATAATCATGCAACTCAAGTATTTTGTAGATTCACCATTTTCATAATGAATCAAGAGATTCTCTCAATAAAGGTTATCAGCAAATTTCATGAATTTTCAGTAACTGTTAGTTTATTATTCGAAGAGAAAGATGTTTTATAGAAGATTAAACCTAAACCGAAGAATGGTTAAAAGGATATGGGAGAACTTTCGGGATAATAAGTCAGTTTCAAGAAGTGCAACAGGAAGCTGTTCACACCATCGTAATATATTTTTTTTTACAAATCCATTTGCATCTTTAAAGGACCTCATATATGATTTAAAATTTCAAGTGTTCGAAAATCTTGAAAGAAAACCAAATTTAAACACTATCCCATATACCCTGCCAATGAAGAAAGTAATTTGTTTTGGTAGTCGTCCTCATCCAGTACTCATATTCAATAAGACAGTTCATCTCTTAGTGTTTGTTTAGCGACATATAGGTCGCTTGGAACAATGCCACTGCCGCTAATCTGTCTCTGTTAATTAATTAATAATTAATAATGAAGCTATCTGTTCAATAAATTTTTAAAAACAGTATGTTTTTGTGAGCGTTAAAGTTTATAAAACACTTAAAGTATTATCTCTGAACTCATTGTCTGTATGCACCACTTATTGCACTTAACTGTTCGGGTAACAATATGTACTTCTAAATATATCTACTAAATTATATCGAGGGCATCATGCTAAAAGGGCGTATGAACCAATACACTTTTCAAGAAACGAAAAAAACGTTTTATTTTGGTCTTATTTTTTGTGTTTATGGCGTCTAGAATTGTCAGAGATATCCGTCATTTTAGCATAACAATTCTTGGCCTATCTAGAATCTAAATATCACAAAAGACCAAAATCTAGAAATCTGTTGATACGCTCTTTTAGCATGATGCATTATACTCTCTATACAAAAAGTATGCTGAGTAGAAGCTTTAGTAGCTTAGAATATTCAAGCGCGAGAATATTTACACAGACAAATTCATTATTTTTGTTGAGTTAATATTATTAATAAACCACAAAGGATTTGAGAGCATTAAGAACACGTGTTTCATGAATACATATTTCTAAATCTAAATCATTCTCTATTACAAATTTGCAAGTACATCCACTTATATACACGTATGTAGTACATATGTGCTTAAGATACACATTTAATGTATAGGAGATTGGTGATAAACTAGACTGTCAGCAATTTCATTACTTTGTACAATTAGAACGATCGGCTAGTCTATTTCTTCAATGAAATTTCACAATTGCACGACTGCATATGTCGGAACGAGAAGCTTTTGTATGTCTTCGACAGGTCTAAACATACACAGAGAGCAATAGGGCTTCACTAAATTGATAAGCATTGGGTCATCGATTACACCAAGATCAAAACAAATTTAATTGTGATGAGAACATTTGCATACGTTTTCACATTTGCCGTAATTCAGTTTTATTATTACGAAATATTTGTTTATTGTTCAGTTTAGAAGTTAAAGGGTTTCTTTAATTTTGCTACCTTCTAATTATTTACATAACGTTAACTAACTAATTATGCATACCTGTTATAGTTTATTTATGTTGCACAATTCATGTGACCTGTAAAAATGTTGCATTTAAATTGTTGTTGTAAAAGTTCAAATATCAGTCAGGATAAACAAAAGCAAGGCAATGATGGCAATGGGGTGGTTGTTATTAGAAAGCTTAAGGTGACACCTAATCTTAAAAACTAGGTAAGGTAATAAAAAAATGTAATACTGAAATTTAAAATAACACAAGGAATAACGTTTGGTATGAAAAGAAAATAAATTTCAGTACAAAAACTAAGATTTAAGACAGTAAAAAATGAGTTTACATTATGTAGAGCTATATTATGTAAATATATAGTTTAAGTTATATTAGACGGCAGATCAGTAACTCGACTTTTGTGTGTTGACATAGTTCAAAGATTTTATAGGAATAGGTAACGCCGTCTAGAATCGGCAAATGACTATTTATATCGTAATTAAAAATATATTTTGTACAAGCATTGAACTGTTATAAATTTATACCTCTTAAACCTCCAGATAGCGCATTGTTGTCTACAATTTTAGATTTTTCTAATTTAAATTTGTTATTCAGTGCAATTATTGAGTTACATTCAACAAAAACTTGCAAAGAAAAATATTAAGAGCACTAGCATAAAGAAAAATGGCTGAACGTCAAATCCATAATAATATATAGTATCATCACATTTTAAAACTGATGGTAAAGTAGTTAAATTTATGTAGTATGTAGTGGATAGTACAATCTAAAGGTTGTTTTTTTTATTTTTGTATAGAATTCTTTGCGTATGAAAAATAAGCCAACTTTGTTTCTAATCATTAAAGTTGGTACTGCAAACATTCGGTCAATACTGCGATTGCCGACAAAGTACATCATAGTTAGCAAAAGTTGTAGTCTGACGACAGCAAATCAACTATACTTCTTTGGTTCTCGTGTATACTCCGTTTCTGCGTTGCTTTCCATTGTATTAGGAGCTTTTATCTTGAAATTCCACATATCTTTCCAATTGTACGTCAAATAAAACAGGAATTAACTAAAATTAAAATCAAAAAGCTGAAGTAGACTGCTAATATTCTAACAAATGCTATGTATGTCAAACTAAGCATTTTAGAAAAAGATACTCTGTAATTACCAGTACACTGTTACACATAACATCACTGTTGAAACTGGTTTGTCTAAGCATTCTAAAGATAGAAGACATAATTTTGATTTCGCAAATATTAATTTATGAAATGATAAATTTCAAAAAACAGAACAACGCTTTATTTTAGAACCGATATCGATTATTTAATGTTATTCGTAATAATTTAATTCATTCCTGAATTTCATTAATTTAAGCTCTTGACTGGGTTTTTACCATATTTTTCCCTATTAGTTCAACAGGATTGTTAGAGCTTGACAAAAAATATATGGGTATACGGATAATTCAAATCATTTTTATTACTATAGTTATATTAAATTTACATTGGCAAGTGTTTCAATATTGTTTTCAAATGTAAACATAATTCGATGGGTATAGCAATGATTTCTTTGCTTTTAGATATTGTTGTTGAAAGGTATAGCTACCTGTTGTAAAAATTATTTGACATGTACATTACTAAGTGTCAACTTCTTCCACTGAAGAAGTGTTTTTAACGAAAACATAACTTTTATATTCTGGAATAAATTGATTTTTAATTAATTCCTGTTTTATTTGTCCTACAAGTGGAATGATATCTGGAACTAAAAGATAAGGTCATAATATAGATAGTAAGTATCTGACTAAACACGAAACTAAATAGAATGAAATATCTTATTTTTGTCGGACCACAAAAGTTTTACATGCGAGTAAAAGCATTCTTTATTACATCTCATCACCATTTAACAGCGGCCATAAATGTTTACGAGCTACGCTTACACGAAAAAGTGACACTCTTACCAATGACTAACCTGTAAAAATTCCAAAATGTCCAAAATTACCCCGTGTCATTAAAAAATAAGAACTTTCATTCATGTGCATTATGATGCGTCTTGTGAGATAATCGAGAACAATAATAGTATACATTTAAGTGTAGCATTTGTGTAGTCACTTCTTGGTTTTGCTTGTAATTGTTATAGTTATAATTTTTAACGTTTCTCGGTAGGTATTCTAACATGTTCTTTGTGTGATGCTATTGTTGTTTTTAATATTGATTGTATAGTTATAATACATGCACATGTAGATGCTTATATGTAAAAAATAACAGTATTTAAAACTTGGCAATCAATAATGACATTTCTTTGAATCTTATTTATCTAGTTGTAAATGCAAGAACATAATAATATATATAATAGCTACAATATCGCTTTCAAATATACATATACCTATAACTTAATGTACTTAAGTAATAAAATGCTGGATCGTGTTGTATACGAGTTGAGTAGGTGGGATCAATTCTGCGAAACTTCTTTTAAAATTCTTGTCAAATTCGACACATGCACTATTTATAATAAACACATATTTATATGTCCTGGCTTGATGATTTATTAAATCACTTCAAATAAAACTAAAAAGAGTCTCTACTTTTGAAATCTACTACACTATACTTATCCTGCTCTCATGGAAACTTCTTACTGTCTTCCTTTGTTAACTTATTTGTCAAGGCGAGTTACGATTGGCGAAACTACATAAATAGTATCAAAATTATAACGTTTCCCGCTCGCGCTAGAAACAAAACCTGTAGCATCTCGATGATTTCGTAACCTTTGTTTTACGATAACCGTTACAAATTTCTATGGCCTTGGTTGCATAATAAACTATCTGATATTAATGTGACTTGGCACTCTCTGAGTCTTTCCCCATGTCGTTTGCTGTGAATTTATAGACGCAATTATTAAAATCTGTGCAAAAATCACCACTGAAAACAATCCTTTATTTTTCATTTTTTGTTACCGATCCTGTAGTGTACCTTTACTACTAAGAGTTTAAGTTAATCAAATACATAAACAGGAAATGATTCGATTTCATGAATCTGCAATCAGTTTTGCATTTTGTTTTATCAGAGTTTCATTATATCAAAAATATTCCCTAGTTGACAAATATCGTTAGGATCATTAATTTAGCTTACTTAAAAGTATAGGGTGGGTGTAATCGTCTCATTATAGCTTTTAAAGTATAAAACTTTCATATAGTACAATTAACTTCAGATATCATTCTCTCGCGGATTATTATTTACAGCGGGAGCTATCAGAGGTAGTAATTACATATTAAATTAATTTCCCAGGAGATGGTACCGTCACGTTTCACATGAATATCGTATTAGGAATTTTTCGATGGATAGTACTTTCTTCATATTCTTTGAAGTACACAATCTGATTTGCTCTACCTCTATCAAACACGATGATTTTCACAATAGAGGAATAACTTTAGAGATTTATCTGTATATTTCTTCGCTTGGGAGAAAAGCACGTTTGTTTCTGCCTGATATATACAGAGTCGTGCATGGCACCTATACCCCTTTTATAGTTCACAATCAGTTATTTATTTCAGGAAGTTATGTTTGATATCATAGAGGGTTCCAAACAATTGTGACAATATGATGATGTATTTTTTAAATTACATACTGTATATTTTGTTAGTTATTTGAGACTCTTTTATGGTTGTACATACTTACATACCAGATATCGATGTTAAAAAAACCAAACAATATCAGCTTATGGGTCTAAATAATTAATAAAAATGAAAACACTAACTCAGTGATACAACCAAAGTACTCATTGAGGAAGTTCTGGCAGTGTCGTTAACCAAGTTTAATTGACGCGGATCATCACAACATGTCGAAAATTTAGTAGTAAACTTTTAAAACTTTATGACACTTGCTTCTTCTTATACGCAATTGCAGTCCCTTTGTATTTTTATGTAAACTGAACGTAGAATTGAAAAACAAGCATTTTCCTAATTCCAACCCAATTTTTCAGGATAAGATGTTTTCAATAGTCCAAATCATCATTTCTGTGCCAGCCAAAATCTTTATGTTACTAAGGAATAGGGCTGCAAGAATTTTTTTTAGTGTTTTCTGCTTGCTAATGGACAGCAACATAGGTGTGAGATATATCACGATACGAACAACTAACCTCTAGGCAGTATTTACAGATTATAAGAAGAATAAGTAGCGGAATATTCTGCACGTAGCCCTCCCATTGAAGAGTATCGAAGGCACTTGTATCAACTTGATGACGCTCCTGCACATTCCATGGCAAAAGTTAGTATAGAGCTATATAGATCTGATTTTGTATGATTATTGGTACTGACATTTGGGATAATGAAACTAGCGTCCAAGATGGTCCCTCTAGCTTTCTACCTACCTATAAAAAATATATGCATCAGATGAGTAAACACCAAAATAAAGCTAAAACATCGAGGCATCGTGTCATTCTACCTCAAAGTCACAAACAAAAGCAAAATTCAGAACTCAGATTTTACATTTACTATTTATTTTTCTTGTCATTATGCCCAAAATATTTCTATTTGTTTTCTATCTGAATTACTGACTGTTGTTACAAAATATGGATATCTTTTGCTCAACACCACTCACTAGACTTCTTGTATTGCTTTGTTGGGAAGTAAAGTTGTTTGTGTTTTGTACAACATCCTGGAAGAGTGACACTTAATGTCAATTGATCAAAATGCAACACAATTTTAATGACCAACAAACGCAATATATTTCCAAGTTTGTTATTTGGTCTATATCACTTTAAAAAAAAAACTTCAATTGCGTTAATCTATGGTGTCTCTTCAGAACTGGCAGCTCTCATCATTTATTGAATTGAGCAATTTATGGTATAAACTGTAGCAAAATTAGACTGTAATATGGTTAAACGTTACACTAATAGTTGCTTTGTTGTAAATCTAGCTAATTTTCCTCTCTCGATAGTACTCTTACTTTTTATCATTTTAAGAAAATATTGTGTCTATGATGACACGATTATTTTAAATGATATTTGAATCATGAATATGTACAATCACCCATTAATTAAATGCAAATTCTACAGCTTCGAATTTATATTTAGTATCTAAAGGTTTTGTTTTAAAATATATTTAATTTTTTCTAACATGATTAGTAATTCGATAATCTCGAATGAAATTAAATTCTCATTAAGACAAGCCTTAATGTGCTGAATAGAAATTATTAGTTAAAAAGTTTAGCCGTGGTTCCTGTTTGTAACGAAATCTACCCTAGAATTCTGTGTATTAGTATCGGAAATTGTTTCTTATGTTCGACTACAGGCATTTCATGAATGGATGGTGCAAAGAATTCTGTATGAATTCCATATCGAGATATATGACTAACAAAGTTAGTTTATGTTTTTATTTCCGTTTTGTTGCGGTAATTAGGATAATCTAATATTTGTACACGTATCACTGATTAACAACTATAACAAGGCCAATAAAGGTAATATACCATTAAAAGCACAGGAAAAGGGGATAAATGTTTACAATGCCGAAGTTATTACAAAAGATAAGTTTTGTTTGCATTAGCACGCTTCAAATATAACATTAATGTGGACATGATTAAATGATCCATCAGTTCGTTCAATTTTCACGATAATCCAATTTGCAAACAATCATTAACTCGTAAAAAGTTCGAGAATAATGACAAATATGACACTATTACTGATATGTGTTGATAAGTTTGTTGAATTTTTGAGATACTTTCGAAAACGTACTGCATCTGGAAGAGAACCGTTCAATATGATGCATTAACGTTTTCGACTTGTATTTGCATAACAATACTGCTCCAACGCACTTTTATACAAATTACATGCAAATATTGTTGTGTCAAGGCCCTGAGAGTTGGTATAAGCCCGCAAATATGTAAGTACATATGTATATGCCGTAGGTTTCTAATATTACTTGATCGGAAAAAGTTTTTACAAACTCTTTTCAAACTCGGAAACAGTAAAAGTTCAGAATTTGAATCATTCCTGTAGCTTTTTCAGAAATTGAAAGTATTTGAAAATCCTTTTGTTGAGACCTTCTGTTTTAATGCAGCAGGAAAATGGCCTGTCAATGAATCTAGTGTGTAATCAGTGTATTCATTTGCAGCTTGCAGAAAAGGCGGCTGGAGAGCTGTTTGTTTACTAAATTAAATGAATTGGTGAGCCTGGGGTAAATCTGGACGATTATCGTTTCTATGAATAAAAAGTAGGTTTAGTCGAAACCAGTTTTTGGTATTTGTTTTTGTTTTGGTACCAGATTTTCCGGGAGGTTCTACTTTTTTGGTATTCCTCCTTTGCACTCCGGTATTGTGTAACAAATCGTTCCAGGTGATCTACATATGTACAGGATGTCTCTCTAGTGCCTCCAAGTACTATATCTCACCTTGTAGATATTTTTTCTGACAAACAATTACACGGAGGTTATTTGAATTGATATGACAGATGTTCGAAAGTTACTTTCACTTATACAGGGCGTTCCATTTTCACTGAACAAAATACAGCTTTGTTATTTGAAATACAATGGTATAATTTTTTCAATGCAATCGATTCTACGCATTATTTGCAAATATTTTGTATTTGGAACATGTACCATATCAATTCAAGTAACCTGCGTCTAATTGTTTTTCCGACAATATATTTACAAGAGGAGATATGGTACTTGGACGCACCAGAGAGACATCCTGTACATACTTATTCGTTGTGTTGCGAGATTATGTGGTATAAAACTCTAGTGCATTTACATAATTAACCAAGAGCAGTGTATTACTATTTGTAGATCTTGAGACCGAGCACGTTTCGGAAATTTGTATCTATGGGAATTTGGTCATATTTTTTCTCGACAGTATCTATGTATGTAATTATAATACAATAACGTGTATCATGTCGAAGCAGTTAAAAATTTTTTTTTTTCTGAGCAAGTCTTTAGATATAAACTGGTACAGCGGTTCTCAACTCCTTTTTCTTTGGAACGTTTCAAATTTTCTCGACACCGACATGATGGGCTATTTTTTGCAAATTGGGTTACTTCTGATTTGGCGATAATTTTTTTTATGTTCTAGAATTTACCATCCGCCAAACAAAGATACTTTTTCGGAATTTTAATTTATACAATATTGTACAGCAACAACCTCAAATAAACTACCAATAAACTCACAACTTGCAGTACATATTGTAAAGAAATTTTAGTTGTGCTGAAAGTTTTAGGATACAGGTTAGTTTACCCGATGCAGAAATTATTGGTGGAGTTGTCTAGTTGTGCGTTATCAATGATAGGGACTGTGCCACTGGATAGATTTATTTAAAACTTCGCGGAGCTAAAATGCAAATTGAGTGTCATTTCACTTTTATCATAATTAGTTTTATGGTGTTATTGCTATATGTTAAAATATTTCATGTAAAAATATTTCTCTGTTCTCCAAAAATCCTAGAAACAGATAAAGGTATTTAGTTTTAAATTGCATCTTTTAAAAGATTTTAATTACCACTTTATTGTAAATTGTACATGTCTACTATTCTAAAAACATTAAATAGTACATGAATATTATAGGTGTATATAATTTAATAGTTTGTTTATAGTCATTTCAGGGAAGCGCCAAATAGTGTACGCAACGGAGAGGGCCAGAAATATTAATAGCAGACTGATTATTAGTCTCCATTTGTAATGTTTACATATTAGAAACTTTAGGAGCTTGAAAGGATTCTTGAACCACGAAAATGAAGTATCTGGGCGTCTAGAAAAGAATCAACTATTTAAATCTAACATCAATTTATTCAAATCGTTATAATTGGTTCTACATAAATATCTAAACTAGCCTTTGTTGTTTAGTATTAACAAGCAATATTGAAGGAATGTGATATAAATCTTTTTGCATATTTGATTCGATATTAGCTTGAGATGCTGCCTGGGTTCCACCACGATTCAGTCTTAATACTTGATATATTACTTAATGTATTCGACATTATCGACTTCAAGCGTTTCCCTTGTCTTTTTACCTTCTGTGAAAGTATGCTAAAATTGTCAAAAAATATAAAATAGAAGAAGAAATAACTAATAGTGACATTGATAAGATTTCTTTTGGTGTATATTTCTTTTCATATCTGCATTCGTTACTTATTTTGCAAAACAATACATTTCTTAATGTAAAAACACCACGCAAAGACGCAAAGAACATTAATTAATGACACTATTAAGCATAAAAACGGTGAAGAGTGTGAGGAGGAACCTCTATATGATAATTTTCTCTCACAGGGGGCGTAGCTCAGATGGTAGAGCGCTCGCTTAGCATGCGAGAGGTACCGGGATCGATACCCGGCGTCTCCACACTTCTTTTTTTTGCATTCATAATTTGAAGTATAAAGTCGTTTGTTACATTTTCTGAACATGCAAAAAATACTAATTGCAAACAGTGCCATATTTAAGACATATTATTTCATACAATGTATTCCACATAATCTGTTTGCTTAAAATATAACGATACTAATTGAATTAGACCTACTCATTCAATAAGTATTATAGCAGAAATTATAACGATGACAATTGTTCATATTATGAAATAAGTAATATATATATATATATACTATTATTGTGCGCAATGTCGAGAGAATAACGTGTTGCTGTCTGCTCCGCAACTTTTTACTGTTTTCTCGGTTATTTTTGGTAGATAATCTGTGATTTTTGTACGTGCAGCAGCTAATTAAAATGCCTCTAACTAGAGATCAAGTGCTTGAGATTAAGAACCTTGTTAATGAGTCTTTTGAAGGATTGTTAAAAGATACAGACTTCTTTAAACGAATGGCAAGTGAGATGGCAAAAACAATGACCGAAAAACTTGAACTTGTGATAAAAACATACGCAGAAAAGTGTGATCGCCTAGAGAAAGAAAACAAATCGTTGATAAACAAACTAGACGACTTGGAACGACACACACGTCGAAATAATATACGAATTTTTGGCATTACAGAAGAGAAAGACGAGATTATCACGGAAAAAGTACTGCAATTATGTCGTAATCAGCTCGGTATTACAATTTCGGCTAATAATATAGATAGATGTCATCGTCTAGGAGCATCGAGTGGTAACCAGCGCCCAATTATTGTCAGGCTAGATTCATATAATACTAAACAGGGTGTTCTGAAGAATCGTCCAAAGTTGAGAGGAACTAAAATATACATTTCCGAAGATCTAACTGCTACCATGTATAAACTGTTTAGGATGGCTCGCCAGAAGTACGGTAGGAAGGAAGTATGGACGGTGGATGGGATTGTTATCGTCAAGGCTGGTATGAACAGCCACAGAATCAAACATCCGGAAGACTTACAAAACCTAATGTGATCTGATTAGTTTATGAAGTGCTTAATTTAAGTAAGTCACAGAACCGTTGTTTATTTTGATTCTTATTAATGTTCGATTAATTTTTTTCTACTTGTTTTTCTCCCGTGTCTTTGGTTTGCATGGCGAGTATCACTATTTCCTTAAACTTTTACTATCTGAATAATAAGATTATTTTCATTTTCATTTGTTTTAATCAGTATAATTTCGATCTAAATTCATTATAGTTTTTACGATATTTTCTAGAGATAAGTTGATTGTTATACGAGTATTATACTATGTTTAGCAATTGTTAATTAAACATCTTGTATTGCGGAATCTATGTTACACAGATTTTTTTACTGTCTTTAGCTATTTGCGGGGCAGCCGCCGACTGCTGATTTAATTTCCGGCTTTTTTTTTTTTTCTCCAACAGTTTGCGCTTTGAATAATTATTCTTTTATTACCACAATCTTATTTGTTTTATTTTTGAGTGGTTACTAACGGCTTGTGCACTTGTTACTTTTTGCACTATAAATATTATTCACTCCTTACTCTAGTTTACTAGATTTTTGTTAGTTACTGATTATTTTTTCTTGTATTTTTACTTAGGTATTTTGTTTATAATATACATTTATCTTATTTACTCTTTCTTGAAATAATTATGCTTTACTATGTTGATTGATTCTAGTACTAGGGTGGCTTGCATCAACGTGCGTTCCCTATCACCTAAAATTGATGATGTGAGAGTGTTTGTTCAGGATAACTCTATCGATATCTTATTTGTAACTGAAACTTGGTTAAACTCAAATATTTCTGATAATTCCATCTACATACGAGATTTTACTTTGATTAGACAAGATAGGGACACGGGGTGGCGGAATAGCTGTATATGTTAAGTCTTGTATTAAACACAACGTTCTCGAAACATCTAGAAATATTGAGCAACTATTTCTTCTGCTTTATAACACCAGTACGACGTTTATTATCGGAGCAGTCTACAGACCTCCAACTTTCAATTACAAGACTTTCCTAGATAGTCTTGAAAATACTATTACTGAGGTTTTACCTTTGAGTGAAAACATAGTGTGTTGTGGTGATTTTAATATAGACTACCTCAAAGATACTGATGTAAAAACAATGTATCTGGTTGATTTTTTTGATTCACTGGGCTTTGTTCAACTTATAGATTTACCAACAAGACTTTCTTCGAATTACTGCTCTCTAATTGACCTGTTATTTGTATCCAACCAAAACTTTATTTCAGATAGTGGAGTACTTGATTGTAACTTCTCTGACCATGATTTTATTTATTTTAATATCAAATTCACTAAAGAAAAAAATACTCCACGCTTTCACACTTATAGAAATTTCGCTTCCATCAACAATAATGATTTCAACACGGATTTACTTAACATTCCTTTCCATGTGATTTTTCGTCTTCATAGCATTGATGATAAAGTTGGATTTTTCACTAATAGCATATTGGAGCTATTTAATAGACATGCTCCATTAATTGTTCGACGGTTGACTAAGCCGCACATTCCATGGCTGACCGACAATTTAAAACTTTTAATGAATCTTAGGGACAAGGCTAAGGCTAAACATCGTGTCACTCGAAACGCAGAGGATTGGATTTACTACAAGTCTCTCCGCAATCTAACTACCAATACCTTTAACCTTGAAAAGAAAGCATACTATGATTTTGCTTTTCGTTCAAGGGGTGAAACCACTTTTTGGAAGCATCTTAGCCGTTTGGGAGTGGGAGGAAAGGAAACTGCGACTTGTCTACCTACACAATTCAATAATCCAAATACAATCAATGACTACTTCCTTGATTCTTGTGATGTCCCTTCTACTGTAAACATTGGTGAGACTGTTGATTATTACCTTGCCAACAAACGATTTTCGTCCCAATTCTCCTTGCAGCCTGTTGCTGAGAGCGTGGTCGCGGACATAATTTCTAGCATAAAGTCACAAGCTTATGGTTGTGATGGCCTGAATATTACTATGATCAAGTTATGTGGTTCTATTATTATTCCTTTCATTACTCATTTAGTTAATACTTGTTTGGTTGAGGGTGTGTTCCCAGATATATGGAAAAGCGCTATTGTCTGTCCGTTACCCAAACTTAAGAATCCTCAAGAGTTGCGTGACTTAAGACCTATAAGCCTGCTACCCGTTTTGTCTAAAGTTATCGAAAAAGTAATTAGTGTTCAATTGAGGGGATACCTCTCCGCATATAATATCCTTCCACCTACTCAGTCGGGTTTTCGAGCTAACTTTAGTTGTGAGACTGCTCTTCTCAAGGTTACTGATGATGTTTTGGATGCAACTGATAGGGGTATGATTACATGTCTGGTTTTGCTCGACTACACCAAAGCTTTTGATACTGTTAACCTTGACGTACTTTTATCTATTCTGGACTACATTGGGTTTGATGACACTTCTAACGCTCTATTTCGCAGTTATTTGAGTAATCGCACACAGTCAGTTAGAATTGAAAATCAATTTTCGGTAATGCGCGATGTGCGCAATGGAGTGCCACAAGGTTCCATATTAGGTCCTCTCTTATTTACAATATATACTTCCAATCTTCTCTCTAATTTAAAGCACTGCAGTTTTCATACATACGCTGACGATACACAACTTTATTACAGTTTTGCTCCAGCTGACTGGAGACAAGCTTGTTATAATATCAACGCCGACCTGACTATTTTGCATGAAAATTCTTTACGCCACAACCTTATTTTAAATCCAGTAAAATCAAAACTAATCCTCTTCGGAGGCAGGAAAGTGTGTCGAAATTTATCTAATGTATTTCGCATTAAAATTAATAACGTTAATATCCCATTAGTTGAGAAGGTTAGGTGCCTTGGTTTAGTTATTGATAATACATTTAGATATCGGGACCACGTTTCTAGCTCTATTCGCAATGCGTATGCTAATCTTAAAAGATTGTTTCCACACCGTCATGTCTTTAGCGAACAGGTTAAGAAGAGTCTATGTGAGATGTTTGTCTTATCTCAATTCACCTATTGCGCTTCAGTTTATCATGCTTCGCTAGATTACGTGTCTAAAAATCGTATTCAAAAAGTTCAGAATGCTTGTTTAAGGTATATATATGGTTTACGGAAGTTCGATCATATCTCTCATAAATTGAAAAGTGTCTCTTGGCTTAATATGTACTACCGACGTCGTCTACAAACCTTGACTCTATATCATAAAATACTTTTATTGAAAACACCTCCATATCTTTATTGCAAGATTCGTTATAGAACTGATGTTCACAATTTGCTAACAAGGTTTCGGGGCAAATTATCTCCGCCACCCCACAAATCAAGCTTATATCAGTCCTCGTTTACTTACCAAATATATGCTTGCTACAATAGCTTACCTGAACATGTTGTATCAGCATCTTTGTATGTGTTTAAAAGTAATTTGCGAAAACTTCTTTTTGCTGAACAGGGACGTGGTTGATGCATGCCTACCAAAGAGAAAGAAAGAAAGAAAAAAATTGTTTTTTTTTTGTTGTTTCTTTTTTTTTAACGTGTGTAGTTACATTCTCATGTAATGTGCATAATACTAATGTTAATATTTAAGTCATTGGGAAAAGCCAACTCAGCGATAGTATGTGGTAATGTATGAAGGCTAAGTTGAAAAGCAGCCTGGCTGAACTTCGCCTTCAGGTTACGCTAATATTTTTTCTGCTTTGTTTATATATATTTATTTATATGTATATATGTGTTTTAGCGTAATAAAGACTATTATTATTATTATTATTATTATATACCAACACATCAAATAAATTTCGCGTCAAGTAACAAGTCTGTGCTTAAATTATTAATGTAACTTATTGATAAATGAAATGTCATTTTAGTCTAACTTCTGCCAAGTAAATTATAATTTATTACTAAAATAGTGGAGACATGCGTCTCTTCATTTTAGAACATGAGTAATCCGTGTTTGTATATGCAGTGAATAATATAAACAATCATTAAAAATGATTTCTACTAGCATCTCTGACAACTCTATCAAATAAAATTTATAATGGATGCCTAGTGATCAGAGTTTCCTTCTAAATACATACATTTAGGATGTATTAATAAAACTTACTTCGGTTTTGGTAAAGGATTTGGTTCCTTTCTTCCTAGGCCTGCAGGATTAGCTTCAGCTTCTTCTTCGGTTAGCAAGTTAAATTCAGCATCTAATTTACCCTACAACATTCTATTTAAAATTTATTCACGATTAGTTGGGTTTTCATAATAATTACAGCAAGAAAACTTTCATTTTTTTTTGATCAGTTCCACGAAATGGCCACCAACCGCGAATACGTTTAATTTTAAATAAATTAATTTTCGGCGCATAAGGTTTTAATAGTTCTAATGTGCATTTCTTGGATGATCTTGCACATCTCGGCATTCGTCTTAAGTCTAGAGCGATCGAACCTAAAAATTTACTATTGTAATATGGTCGTAAATTAATAGGTACTAAACATTAATGATTGCTTACCTAAAAAATCATCTGGTGAGAAAGTATCGTTATCCCAAACTTGTAATTTTAATACACATGGTACTTTTCGTTCACTGTGCACGAGGTCAAATGCTTTTTCCCTTTTTACAACAACAATCTTATGTTCCGTTTTTAAATACCTGAATGGAAAAACAAATCGCCAGTTGAAATTACCTTCCCCTCCTAGAGATCTGTAATGCACGTCAGTTGACTGTGCGTCATCGGTCCCAGTGAGCCATCTAAAATAAAGATAAAGAACGATCATAGAAAATTTGTTGGTTGCGATAGTCACCCTTTAACATATATATCACTTTTCTTTTCGCCGGTAAAGAAATCATCTTCTTCTAATATTACATCTTCTGTATTCCAAATTATCACGCGCAGCTCATATTTCCTTGGAGTATGAGGTGTTATGTCCACCGGCCGCGGTGGAGGTAAATCAGAAACGGGAAAAACATCCACCCAGCATTGCAGTTTACCCTAATTAAGTTGGTTTAAATGAATAGAAAGAAGATATATTAATAAAAAGTTGTGCCATTTAGATTATTCAATATGCCAGAAAACTCCTAGCCAAGTAAGTTATGTAGCTTCTATTTAACTGAGGGTACTAACATTTTAGGAAAAGATAACACTCTTTTCAGGTTACCTGTTCTAAACCTGGATGGTGCGGAGTGTACAAAGATCGAGTCTCTACATGTTCAGGAACCAAATGACATCCGACAACTGGTATTTCATTCCAACGGTGAAGGACATTTAAAGCTAACTCGTGTTTACTGTAAATTGCTTTAGGTTTTTCGTCTACGACATACTTAATTAACAAACCTATTCCAATAGATCTCATCAAAAATACCTTCTTCCAATTTTGGCGCAAACATTAAGTTGTTAATTCGTACATATGTATCAAAATATTGAGGTTGTGGTATGTTCCATCTTACACAAAGACGTTCGAGAATTTCGCTGGGGGTCTGGATGTCTCTCCAAGGTGTATATCCGACTCTGGAAAACTAGAAGATGAGTCAAAAATATGCTAAATGAGTTTTTGCCGTTAAATTACTCTGTATATTCGTACGGTAATCCGCAATGTGCTCTATGTTTTGTATAATATCTATTTTCCAAGTCTATTTGGGTCTCGCCAATAAGATCGTGGTGGCTGTTTCTATCCCAGTCCCAAACTTGAATTGTTACAACTGTGTCCAAAGGAAAGGTACCGGAAAATTCGAAGCATCTGCATAAATACAAACATGTCCCGTTACTTTAATATTTGTAAGCCAATTTCAAATGTACTAGTATTAGACAAGAGTCTTCTGTTTGTTTACTTAATATTCTTAGAATATAAATGATTAGGCTAAACCTGAAAAGGTTTGTGTATCACGTTGAAATAATTTTTTGTACTCGCTTATCAAAACCTTTCAATTCACGATTCGATTTGCGTGCGTAAAAAGTCACTTTAAACACGAGTGCGTAAAAGTAAAGTTGGTACTTCCTGGAACTTGATTAATTTATAGTGACATTTTAAAATCATAAATCCCTAACCTTAATAATAATGTCATAAACGATAACGTATTTAACAATATGTATTATTATTATAGTTCTCGTACAAAAAATATTGTACAAACTTCGTGCGTGAAACATTTCGCGAATTCGTGTCCATAAACTGGTCACTCATTCGCGAAATATGATTTCACGCACTTGGTTCGTAAATAACTATTATTTTTTTAACTGCAATTCATTTAAGTGGCTCTTAAAATAAACAAGAAAATATAACTTCATGTTTTGGCTTACAACAAACAACATCTGCGGTCTCCACTCTTATCATACTTTATTATTGCTAACAATAGCTTAATTAAATTAGCTATAAAAAGTTGGGACGTAAAGGACCCTGATTGTCTTTCTTACATTGGAAATATGTTAGCAGATGCCACATATGTACCTAGAAAAACCGACTTTACAACACTATCCAGGTTTTAACGTACACTTTAATAAAATGAACTACAGAACTACTACCAAAAATTGTTTCTTGAAGTGGGATAATTGTTGTAATAAAATTAACAGATTTTTTGGTGCTTATAAATAAAGACTAGCAGATGAGAAATAATAAATAAAGTGCAAGCAACACGACAAATAAACGAGTACACACTATTATTATTAAAAATATTTTTGAAAAAGAGTAATAAGAGCTACCTTTTAAACATAAGAGGGACTACATAGGGGGTCCCTCAGCATATCTCCTGCAGTTCTAGATCTATAGATAAAGTTCAATCAATCCGCCGCCTTTCCAAAGAAAGGTGCAGACGATACAGACAAATATCTTGTGTTTTTATCAAAACGCCAAGATTGTTCCGAAGTTTCCGTTGTCAGATCTTCAATATCAGGAAATAGGTAGAGTACGTTGAATCGTTTCCCAAATTTATAATTAAGGCATTGACAGACAAGTCGCAGTTAGTTAATAAATGTATATTATTTAAGACAGGAGACTATTCTTCTTGCAAAAAACCTTAAATTCAAATTCAAATTGCTTTCACAAACATAGTTACCAAGAATGTGCGCCCACAATTTTACAGATATTAAAAATCCATTGATATCCATATGCTACTAAATCATAGCCAAAAAAATGCGACACTTCTTTAATTTTTTTTATTACGTATGGGTTTTTATATACATGTACCAAAACGTCAATGCCTTTATTTATTTGTAGCCACCTTTATGCAATGTCTTTTCGTAGAGTTAACACTGTCGGTGTCCAAGAAAACTTTTCTGGGACATTGCAAAACTAGAAATACTGCGACGTGGTTTAGATTATACATACATAGTTGTGTACTCTGGATGAATGAAGGTAATAGAGACATAATTATATACAATACATATATAGGAGGTATTCCATTTAAAATTCTTATATAAATTGGTATAATGTCTAAAATATAGAGCTGGGTAAAGTATTGATACATCGTCGAGTACTCGATACCATAACTGGTGTCAATTCCCCGATCCCTCTGATAGCAATGGTATTGGTTTCTAGGAGTCGATATCTGGGCATTCATACCAAGAACCGATGCTAGAGTATCGATACCAAACAGACGATACTAAAGTTATTGACACTAAGAAATCGATTGGAAATACTGTGCACGGAATCGAGTCGACTAAAATTTTTACAGCAAAAAGTATAATGTAATGCTCTGCGTAGTCACATACATTTGTAAAAACTAGTTCTTATTACTGACTATGAATCTTGTCCATAATTTTTTTAATATTGTTAGTTGGAAAGTGACGTCTGTTTACGGAGACCAGATAGCTGGGACGGGTATATCAGCATTGCCAATATATAAAGTAAGCAAGTTATACATTCTGTCTGTTTTATTATTAAATAAAAGATTGGTGTGCCTTTTAAATTAAACTAATAAAAGTAAAGTGAAACTTTGAATGTATTTTTTGGTCAAATGTCTTGGAAATATAATTTTAATTAATCTGAATATTGAAAGTAACTTTCGTAGGTTCCTTTTTAGGCTCTTTGGCAATATAAATAAGCTAATATTTTCTAACTTTAGTAGGATAACTAGGTAGGATCTTGAACCAATTTGCTAAGTCATCTATTCACACACTTTACAAGTAATTATTCTTGATAAACAATAAATATTCAATACTCTGGTATTCAATAAACATCTCAGAGAATGGGAACTCTAATTTCTTCGCTGTTAATATAATGATAAATAAATATCAAAATAGTTGTTTTCTGTTCAAAAAACAATTTTAATTATAGACTTTATTTATAGTTTGTTAGATGAACAAGCTCCACCTTTCCGATATATTTGATAATAGATACTATCTCTTGCTTGTTCTTGATAAAGTTCTCTACTGATTTAGACCTCGCAGAGCGCGGTAATATAACTTTGTGTTATTAGATGGCGCAGCAAGTATTGCTGCTAAATTTTCTAATAATTGATTTTTAAAAAATTTCGAATAAGAGATAACTATTACAGACGAACATTTACAAGAGGAAAGTGACTACTTCCGGAGTTTGTACTAAATTGGGAGACGATTGGTGCGTTTCGAAAGGTTGGTATTTCGACCAGACTCATTCGCTGTTTGGTTACGATTAATAACAAAATTACTTACACCACCTGATTGAAACCGTTTATTGTTCAATTCGATATCTAATAGGGCCCAAATATCCAAAACGATACTTTATTGAAGTAACTGAAGTTGGCAGTAAGAGCCCTTTCAATGAAGAATGATACAATGAAACAGTTTGTGACGGATTTCATCCGTGGATATGGATCACCTCAATTCCAATGCTATTAGACAAATTTGTACTTCAAAAAATGTGCCCGTTTTCGGATTGTAATCGAAATAACTTTTATTAATGACCTGTTTACATTGCAATGTGAATAAAATTATAGGCGGACAATAAGTCAGTTATTCTTTTGTGGTATTCATATTCGTCTGTATTTTGAAGATATAATTAATACAGAATTTTAGTGATATTTGCGACAGGAATATAAAAGTTGCGCCAGAAAGCAGTTATTAAGTCAAGCAGTTGCAACTGTTTTACTTTGATTCACATAGTGGCAATTACTTGTGAAAAAGGAGCTTAGGCTATAATTAAGTACAAGCTTCTCGTTTTATTTAATTTTCAGTTGAGTCCACTAACTGATAATCAATGTTAGCAATAAGTAAATATATAATAGACTTACTTGCCAAATATTGGATTTATTTCCTTAGGTATATAATTTTTGGCATCATTATAGTGTTGGTTCCCCATGAAGGCAACCAGAAATGGATCAGATTTGCCAGCCATATCTTTTGGTCTTAGTTTGATACCTCTTATACAATATACTCTAGCGAGGTAGCTAATACTCTCGTTTGAGGGAAAACGTTCAAAATAATTATTTTTAAGTGGTAATCCAGAGAGCGAGACATATTCCAGATTCTTATTTGATGGCCAAGGATACACTTTAATATTTCCCTTGAACACTCCCATAATGTTCTTTGCATCTATTTCGTCGTCACCGGTTGGTTCTCCCCTAATAAGTTTGAATGATATTAGGGTATCTTGCAGATAACTGAATTCTGGTTGATGTTCTAGTTCATCGTCATAAATCTAGAGGAAATTTTGATGAGAAATAGGACAGCTCACTAGACTATTATAACAGGATTAACCTTTAATCTGAAAGATTTACTTATTGGACGTTCTGTATCCGTAGTAGTATTAGATTTAGATGGTTTCTGTGAAGGTAATGTCATTGACAAAATAGAATTGTAATAATATATTACACAGTACCTCAACAGAAAAGAAATATTTGTTCCACCAATCTGTAAATTCATCTTCTTCAGTAATATCTTTCTCAAATTCGTTCATTGAATGTGTCGATGTCTCTTTTTCAGGATCGGTAACTTGTTTACGTTTCGATGCTCTCTTGCAAAATGCACAACAACCTACTACTTCGTTTTCGACTTTAAATTCAGGGACAATAGTGGCAATTGGAGATGGTTTGGGAATTATTATTTGTTCAACAGATGCTGCAAATATTATATGACTATTAGATATCAAGGTATATGTGGAGGTAGTACTTGCGATAAACGGTTGAGTCGTTTCAAAATTTAAAAGAGTGTTAAATTTGTAAGTGCCCACTCAGAATTGCATTATCAATCACAATGCTACTAACCATGACTTCGCCTTAGATAATAATAACAATGACATACATACAGATCTTTTAGCAATTTTGTAAAACTATATTAGGTACATGAGTAGAAGAGAGAAGCAAGCGCTACAACTGAATAGAGGCAAGCAATAGATATAACGTTAAATCATATACCATCACACATTTAAAATGATACTTAAATATGGTATCTTTTGCTATACAATGTACTTGTTCACTTCTCTACTCATCATAGTGTAGTTTTGCAGTATATCTTTATCTATATATGCTTTTTGGCGTGTACATACTTTCTCTAACTTTGCTGTATGTATGTTTTAGAGGCATCTAAATCTGCACAAGAGTTGACTTAGAAACTTACGAGCTTTAGAATCCATACTATCATAAGATTTTTGCTGTGATTCCGATAACTTGTGATCCCGTTCTTCTCTGGTAAGTGGATAACATAGGAAGCGATGTATCTTAACTATATGATTTCCAACGTATGTGAATCTACCAAAACTCCTGTTGTCGAAGAGTTTAAAAACTAACGCAGGAACATACTTATCTTCTTGTGGTAAATCCTAAGCGACAAGGAAAAGGCTTACACTATGTAGATAAGTAGTAAACAGATTTCTTACCACAATGAGATCTTTTTTGTGATTAGTGAAATTTTGCTCATACTTCTGTAAAATATCTGATTCTAATGTAGCCACGGTAAAGTCTAGAGTCACTTTCGGTTTTGTAATCGATATATTGTGAAGCTTCCTCAAATGCCGTACACCCCAAAACATAACATCGATTTTATAACGGGTTAGTTTTGGTTGAATGTCTTCTGGTATCTCAGACAGTTCTTTTTTATGTTTGGATCTTTTTAAATCAACAAAACTAGTTATCTAAAAATAATCTAAATTAGTTGAGTTTATTTTTTAAGTTAAATTTAATACTTCGAGTAGTTCAACACACGCTACTATTTCTCCAACGGTATCATTATGTTTGAGCACTCGGTGCCATTCTAGCTTTGGTGGAAAGTCTGGCTGAGTGTACGGTTCATCTTTAAATTTTATTGAACTTTTTATAAATGTTCTCCCAATTAAATCATTCTGAAACTGATACAGAAAATACGTATTCTTGAACAGTTCAATATCGTATCATTAAACCTGCGACTCTCGGTCTATGACTTCAATAACTACCGATGGCGGATGAGCTTTCAAATATTCCCTTGAACCGTAAATAACTACATTCGTAACCGTTAATGTTTCATTCCAATGAGGATTTAAGGCAGCTTTCTTCACCTGCTCGAGCAAATTACAAAAGAATATTAGTTATATGAATCATATGATATTGAATGTATAGACTTACTTCCGTAGATGCACTGAATTTACTTATAATTACTCTTGCGAAGAGATTCGATAATCCACTGCTATCCGTTCCAAATTTAAGATTGCCTTGATAGATATGAGCTCTACATTGAAAAATCTAAAACATTCAATTCCTTATGTATTTTATCGTGCTGATGGTATGAATAATTATGATAATATAAATTTAGACGAAAAACTGATACAATCTTCTGAAGCATCTTCGAAAGTCAGTTCCAGCGTTTTAAACCCAAATATACCTAAGGTAAGTTTAACGAAATATTGTTTCAATTTAATTGAAGTATTTTACTGCAATATTAATTTCAGAATTAGGTTTTGAGGTATCTATTTTTAATTCAAAGCTGGCTGTATTAACCAAAATATAAATCCCAACATATCTTCTAATTTAGAATTATTATTACATTCTCTTTACTTTTTTCTTGAGTGTATTATGAACAGCATCTGAATGTGGATATGTTATTTTTACTAATATTAATAATTTAACTTAAATTTTGATTTAGAGGATTTTATGTTTTTGAAGTACATTCGGGTATATTCGGGTACATTCAGATATGATACTATTGTCTCACTAAGAATTGTTAGTCCTGATCTAGTAGATTACAGTTTTATTTTAGTTTTTTTTAATGTGTAGTGGGTGCTTAGTTGCAGTGACTCCGTAAGCTGTATTACTTGTCTGGCTATCACTGCAACTCTTGCGGTGTAGTTTAGTGTGTGTAAGTTGTGTTTAAAGTAGATAGTTGATGTAGATAATGTGAAGTCAATCACAATAATTGCAATATTAGTAGGATTGTGCTATAATTCCAATATTATAACAGAATCAAACTTAAAGGTTATGCAGTAGGTATCACTATATTACATAACAATTATTTGATAAATCGACAAATTTACTTGTACATTCTACATACCGATCCTCTAGAGGAACCAAGTCGAGCTAGAAAAGAGATAGATGTAGAGTGGGCGCTTTAAATGACCGGTATAGTAACATCGAAACGTGTCAGTTTGTCAATATATGATAATAACCTTTCGAATCCATTCATAGGCTGATTATCGATCTAAAAAATGCTTTTGTTGTAATTTTGGCTAGTTTTTTGGTTCTGTGGTTCCAGTCTATGCCAGAATCTAGAACTAATTTCTTCCAGTAATAATCGAAGCGTACTTACTATACCTATACAAATTATCAAACCCTTCATCTTTGTTCTCAAAGTTCGCTGTTCCATTCTTCCCTATTTCCAATTATAATTTCGAAAGGCTTATAAAGCAGAAGGTTTGGTCTATTCTATTTGTTATCATACCTAATGTGGATGTACGGAAGGCAGACATTAACATAAATGTTTGCAACTTGAATTCTGCGTTTTTTGGAGTGCTTCAATTGGGACATGAATAAATGCATGTATTCTAAGTTACACATTAAGAGAGAAAAACTGTTGTAATTAATTTAAATAATTTTCGTAACAGTTTCAATGTTGTGTATTTAAATTAACACCCACTTAACTATTAAGGGTATTTTTTATGTGCGGTGGGTGCGTAAGGGTTTCAATTCCCTGGAGAGAAGGTGACATTTTTTCGGAGAATTGAAATTCTGATCGACTGATTCGCTCTTGGGAAGAAAGTGACTAACAGCGTGGCATTAGAAAAAGCGGTTTGGTGCCATCCAAAAGTCATTTGAACACAATTTACACACATAAAAACTACACCGCGAGAGTTGCGTGGTAGCCATACAAGCGATACAGTTTACGGAGTCATTGCAACTAACCACCCACCACACATTAAAAAAAAATTAAGAAAGAACAGCGTGATATCAAACAATTTACTTTTATGATCAAAATTCTAATTAATATCTTCTATTTGCAAATCCTTATCTCTAGCCATTTAAAAATAGAGCGTTAATTCCATCTTTAAGCGAGACCCTGTAGAATTTATCTAGGAAATCGAGCAAAATGGTCAATTACCATTTGTACTCATATTATTTATAATATATAATCATATTTTAAAAGTTGGCGTAAATAGCAAAGACAGCAATACAATATATTACATTCCCTTGATTCCACAACATTATGTTTAACGTAAGATAGCAGGTCTGTTTGTATAATCTCATCGCTAACCCAAAAGAAGATGATAATATATACAGTGATCACCAAAAAGGTGGCATGAAATAGCAAACAATTGTGTTTTGAGTTTTTTGGAAAATTAAACTTTGAATAGAAGTTATCATATGCCTTTTGCTATATGTTTAATTTGACATATGTATTTGTAACTAATTTCGAGAAATACATTTGCTACTGAAAATAGAGAAATAGTTTCATTCAATAGTAAAAGTCAAAAGAAAAAATCCTGGGTTAAATTTTAGAAAGAGACTGCATTTTTTGTAAAAACAGCATAGTTTTACAATTGCTCCTATATAAAGTTCTTTCAGATATTCAAAGCAGTTCGTTTCTCTCTCTGAAATTTGAGTTAATAAAAGATCGATTATCCTCTACTAGCGTTTGAATCCAAAACCTAAAATAATGTGTTTGTAAATTTCGGTTTGTGGGAGCTGTAGTGGTTCTTTTAAATATCCTTCTAGCAGATATGCTGGATACTCATTTTAGTTCGGATACTTCGCGAAGAGGAGTTAGCCTTTTTTGTTTAAAGAATTTATTTTGATTCAATTCCTAATATATAAAATTCGAAAGCACAAGGTACGAGTGAAACAATAACCAAAAACGTCAAAAAATTGAAGCTACTTTAAAATAATCCATAACCATCGCATCTCTGGACCCCAGCCTTGGCCCCCTAGGTCCCCTGACTTACATAAATAGTATAGATTTTTTCCTGTGGGGACATCTCAAATCTCTAGTGCGTACAACACCTGTGAAGACTGTTGATGACTTACAAAATCGAATAGTCGATGGATTTGAAACGATAAGAAATACTCCAGGAGTATTTGAGAGAGTGCGAGCATCAGTGAGAAGAAGAGCGGACTCCTGTATAAGGATTGGAGGAGGACACTTTCAACAATAATTGTTGTAGCATAGTTTCCTTGTCATTGTCATTAATTAGGGTTTTTATTGTTATTAATTACTTTGTATTCCAATAAAACAATGCTACGAAAACCGGGTCATCCTATTTTTAACAGGTACTAGCACCTTAACCCTCTAAATTAATAAACTTAAGTGATTATCTGAATAAAGCCAGAGCCTGCTAGACCATTTAAAAAAATTTGATTTTCTCTGGCGAATTACAGAAAATTTTTTTCTATTTTTTTTCTAGATAACGGTCAGAGATAAGAAAAAAATACAAGAGATCAAAAAGTTTCTAAACAAGACAGAAAATTTGTTGCGTCTTTTAGAATCTAGCAATGGCGCATCGTAAAAAAGTTTAGGGCGAGAAAAGAGAGCATGACCCCGAAAAAATTACTACCTTGTAGATTTACATCATCATTTGGCATGGCTGATGCAGGCCTTATAGCGTAACCTACCTTCCAAATTTGAGCAAAATATCTCAAAAACTGTAGGAGTTATACAGTCAAAAGTGAAAAAATCTTGAAATTTCAACACCCTGCAGATTGGTAACGAAGCGTTTGCAGACCTATGTTTATATGAAATTTTAGGCACAAAATAAACCAAATAATTATCCCCTTCCTTATGTAAATGATTTTAGGAACACCCTGTATAATTTAAATATGTCTTAATTTTTACGAAAAACTAAAAATATACAGCATGTTCTATGCAAACTAAATAAGTGTTTTTTTATGTGTGGTGGGTGCTTAGTTGGTTAATAGTTGTAACTTTAAATAAAATTGCTAAATGTATAGTAACAATTTTCTTGCATACGTGTAGTGGTTCTGACTACATTTCGACGCTTTTGTACTGACTAATTAAAACTTCAGTAGGGTGGATCTTGTATTATGTTAAATATAAAGTATTATTTTTAAAACTACTGCCATTACTCATTCTGTAGTTAAATTAGGAAATTTTATTCTTTATAAAGCATAAAGTAATGAACGCGCAGAAGTTAATCTGGACACACAAGAACAAAAATTATGTTACGATTTCAGTTATTTTTGTATTTTGTATGAACAAAATCAGGGCTGTTAACGGATTCAACCTTCTTCTTAATTTATAGTAGTAATTGTAGTTTACTTACGAAATTTGGTTAATGGAACTAGTACAAATATGAAGATAACTTCGTTATAAATTTTTATCGAGTATCAATATTCGACTTTTACTCCATAAATACACAATTAGTTAACGGCAATTACGTCAAAACAACAATAAATCGAGGTAAAATCATAATTGAATGTATAATTGTTAATCGATCGCAACAAAGTTGGAGCAAAATGTAAGTAAAATCACTTTTTGTGGACTGCAACCTCTAGTAAACATATTTCGAAAGCCATCGTGGAATTTTGATCCAATAAATGAAAGCAGTTATCAGAGCTGATAGTATCTGTACCTTTAATCTAATTTTTCACCTCCTACGGTCAACACTTCAATATTTTAAAAAGTAGTTGACACTCTAAGTACGTTGATAAGATCTCCCTATTCACGTGGTCGATTACAAGATATTAAAATTTGTTTTTTTGTAGGACGTACTGTTGCATAAGTTACATGTCAACAATAGATTTAGTATACACATTTAATGCATTAATTGTACTTGAAGTACATAAGATTATCTCTACAGACAGCATAAAGTTTAAATTACGGCGAAATTAAATTAAATAATGTTGCTCTTACGTGTTTTTCTGGGCTTATCAGGTAACGTGGAAGATGTTCAACTGTACTCAATTCAGTAGGAAATCGAAAACATTTAGGCAAAGAATGGAAACAGAAATCTATATGTCTCTTTAATCCCATCCACAATATAAAAGTTATTTTGCAGGCCATATGGGATTTTTGAGGCTTCGACAGTTTTAGCGGCGTCTGCGACAACGAACACATAATTTTGATTAATATTCAGTATAATTAATCATATTACGGTAAGGAACATGTTTTGAATTTTTCCACAGTTACGCCCAGATTCCTCTTCAATCCTTGAATATGTCACAGTCCTCGATTTTATGGTATGGGTGCATACTCTCTTGTGATTGTGTATCATATGCAAAATTATGTCCGGCCAGCAATCTTGCGGCTGAAAATAAAATTAAGTTAATATATGTCGGTATCAAATTATATCTAGAAGATGCATGAAAATCCGAAAAGAAGAGATCTTTACTAATGTTCCGAAACACTTTTTAATAATATAGATTTTAAATATTTCCTTTTCCTCTATTAATACTTAAATGTAGCGCATTAATTGAAAATATTTTAGTCTTAAAATAAACTTTTGAGAATATTACTGAATCACTTTTATCTCATCTTTCTATTTCTTTTTTTCAATATTACCGCTTTGAAACTGTATTTTCAACAATTTTTGTGAGCATGTAAGTACATGATTACGAAAAATTAATTGTTTCCTAAGTTTGTTCTGGTTGGGTTTATTTAAAATTTGTAAAAGTGTGGACTATTACAGCATTCATAGATTTTCTTTATGATTTGTTTTAGTTTAGTGGTGTTCAATGTTAGCTGGATGTTCGTAATAATCGTAATAAGTTTGAATCTCCTCTGCTTATTGTTCTAACTCTTCGTTTGCCAAGCTTGTAACTTGTAATTACTCTGTATCACATCTTCGGCAACGTAATCCTTTAGTAATTACTGACAAATATTAATTGATACCTCTTATAAATAGGCAGTAGAAGCTCTATATCAGATATATGTCAATACGACTATTGAGAATATGGCGTAGGATAAACAATAAATAATAGCAACATCTGCATGCAAATTAGTGGTTTACTGTTCTAGCAATTTTGTTGTGAAAGAAAATGTTGAAATTGGTTTATTTTCAGTGTTTAGCCCAGAATGATTGATAGGTAGAATTCTTAACAGTGACAAAAAATTATGTATTAACTACGAGCTGGGGCTTGGATTGTTTGTACATTGAAAAGGAATTCATCCTTAATGTATAAATATCTATTACTTAGGCATATGAAGTTTAGATGATTTAGTATGATAATAATAAATACATAATAATAGGCAATATTTGGTTTCATACTGAATTGCGCTTTATTCATCATCTACATCAATAATGTATAGCCTCAACCTACAACCTCTTAATGCCAAGATGATGAAACTAGTAATATTATAAGTGCATACTTTTCCGTTTAAAGCACGTTTTACACTTCAAAGTCGTGAAAAATAGCGACTTTATCAAAATTTTATAAATTGGTAATAATTCTTGCTTATTTTCAATTGTACAAGAGTTGCTTCAAATTGAAACCTGTTGTAATTTTCCTGCACATAAAAGTGAATCTTATATTTTATGTTGTAGGTCAATTTGGATTGTGTTAGTTAAAGTGAAACATACATACGTGTCTGTCTGCAATACATAAGCAAACAATATTAGTTTGTGGACAATGTTGATACAGGAAGCAATATAAATGCTTATAAATTTGTGGCAAACATATTTCTGCCTCTATGGTGTTGGTAGTAACGAGTATCGTCAAAATAACATTCGATTTGCTGCTATTGAAAAAGTAGCAGCAGATATCATTAAAATTCATAACTTAAATCTGATTACTGACACTCAAAGGAAGCTACGTGATTTACGAACATTGTATAGAGCAAATATGGTTGAAGTTACAAAAATTAATAAATTAAAACATACGTGATTTTGGTAAATATTTTTAACAGAAATTGTAAAGAGTTTAATTCCTTCGATTTTCAGCTTGATTCTATAGAAAACGAAATAGAAGAAAAGTAGATGATGATACTAGTGAAGACATCGTTTTTTATGAATTGAATAAAACATCAGTTGTATCTGAAGAGTAATAGTTCGATTTGTAATATGCCAAAATGACGAAAAAGAGAAAACAGAAAGCATTCGAAGTAGATGAATTAATGCAGAAAGCTGCAAAATATCTCAATATACATTTTGGCTCTGATGTAATTAGCTAAACAAGAAATTGTAAACATTACATTAAAAGTAGGTAAAATAAGGTAGTCGCCTTTGGTTTTTTTTTAAATGGTTTGATTTTCACTTATACTTATTATTTCAACATATATAAATTAAGATGTTTATATCCTCCCCCCACCCCTCTCTAACATTCCCATGAGTCAAGAAAACTTTAAATTAGAAAAGAATACAGTATTTACGATAGCGGTCAATAATGGGTATTTGATGGACACGATAAAAGGCATTTTAACTAAACAACTAGAGTCAAAAACACTCTCCTTAATTTACCCCAAAACAAAAACCATACCTTCTAATTACAATCTTACCACATACTTAGGAAACATTTCAAATAAAGTAGGGACTATCATTAAGAAAGCAAATAATGAATCAATCTCTTTCAAAACGAATAACTCAATACAAAGAACGCTTAACAATAAGAAAGATAAAACAAACAAAAAATTGAACTCAGGAGTTTATAAGTTAATAAGTGAAGAATGTGGAAAAGTTTACATCGGACAGACAGGGAGGACTTTTGAAGCCAGGATAAAAGAACATGAAAAAAGCTATAACGATAAGAAAACAGATTCCACCTTCGCTAACCACTGCCTGGAATTGAATCATAAATTTAACAAACAATTTGAAATTTTACATATTCAAGAAAAAAGTAAAAAACTTAACTTACTGAAAATTCTAGAAGTAAATAAATTTAGTAAAATAGATATAATATTAAACGATCAGTTGGACCTAAATAGCTCCCCCATACTAAATTTAAAACTGCAATTGAATACCCATACCTAACAACAATACATGTGTCATCTATTTTCTGTATTTATAAGTGATATTGTAAGAGAAATTGAATTTGTACATTTTCATCACTTGATGAAGCCACAGTGTGGTGAAACATATGTAGTGTCTACATTGAATATATTTTTGAAACTAAAATTTTTGTTTTTTACTTATTAATTATTATATTGGTGGGTTGGCATATCATAATAATGTCCGCAATAAAATATGTCTAATTTTTCATGCCAAAATTTTTATTACATATAAATTCTTGCACAAACAGTGTAGCGTGCTTTATACTACCAACGTACGATAATAAGGATACGACTATTTTATTTTACCATACCTTAAACCACCTATGAAACGATATTTTGGGAAATTGTTGTATGTGATCATAAAGTGGCTTTGTTACAAGTGTTAGGTAGATGGCAGATGTTTCGTCGGTTAAGTCGTATAGTTCCATATTAAATCTATACATTCTATGGAATGCTTTAACAATAAATTTAGCCAAAAACTATAGCTTTTACAATAACAAGCAAATTTAAATCTGTTAGAACTGCTTAAACCTACGAAAGACACACGATAGTATATAATTATCTGGCAAATAATAGTACGTATTTCTAAATGGATTGAAACACTTCACTGCACAATGGAAAATTTTTGACACAGCTATGTGTTTATAGACGTTGAGAAAGCCAACTGTTTGCATTGGAAACAACCTAAAAAACTGATTTGTTTTGCGTTAAAATATTGTTACCTGCACATATTATATTTAAAGTACTAGAAGTAAGGGAAAATTAACAGAGAGTATGGTCCATACAGAGTAGCGTTATGGTTTTATTACAACCATGGTTTCTGGTTGAGAAACTCCGTTTCGAGCTATTTAGAAATATCTTGCTTTCCTTCAATTTCGGTATATTTCTCGAAAAACTAACTCGAGAATTTCAAGAACCAATACCGTTAGACATTTATTGAATTTTTTTTCTAATAAAAATTGAACTAAAACGGTTTTAAAAAAATACGAACTAATTATAAATTAATTTATAAAATGCAAGATTTTATACATGCATATTTATCTTAAATAATTAGTTTTCTTACAGCTATTAGACTACAACGAAAAATAAACAATATTATCGACAATAAATGTACACAGTCTCTAATAGTGTAATGTAAGAATCTACATTAAATCCAGATGTGATTCAAGTAGATCGACTATTTAATTATAATTTGCAGATAATATAACAATAATACCACATTAAACCACACATTAAAAGTCCTTGCAACCATAATAAGTACAAATGAAGGACGCGTGGGTTTGTACTATTTTAATTAAAACCTCAATTTTGCGAACTTACGATAACGACAGTTAAAACAAATTTAAGAATACAAAACTTAAAAGTGAATCTATTCATAGTAACTCTAAAGGTCGACTTTAATATTTCGAATATGTTTAGTTTTGATAAAAACTTAGTAGACAAACCGGTAGGTATAGCATTTTTTTCTGTGTGGTGGGTGTTTAGTTGCAGCTGGTTGCAGTGACGCCCTAAGCTGTATTACTTGTCTGGCTATCACTTCAACTCTTGTGGTGTAGTTTTGTGGCTGTAAATTGTATTCAAATGGCTTTTTGACAGCATCATATGGCCTTTTATAATGCCATGCTGTTAATCAGCCAGGCGCCTAACCACTGCGGCTATCGGTCCGTTTAGCAAGAGATATTTTAGAAATTAGCTTTATAGTAATTAATCAAAACTATCTTCCATGTATTTTGAAATTTTGTAAGCAAACGAAAAATCTACCAACTCCATCTTCTATTAGTTGATATTTTTATATATAGTATTGCATGTTAGCTAAAATATACCGTTGCTTCAAGGTATACATTGACTGGACCAAAATAGCATAGGTTCTCAGAAAACAATGCTGAAACATTACATTCGGTGAATAAAGTTTAAAGACTAAATTTAATTGAATCATTTAAACTACAAAAAATAAACGTTGATTCTGGAAATACTCTCTAGTCACAATAAATTTGTTAAATTATAAAATAACTTCATCTGTTGTAAAAATAATTACTTCGATAAAACTTTAAAAGCATTAGTATTGCTTAAAAGTAACGACAAACTAATTTATCTTTGATAATTAATAACAAAGTAAATGATGATTTGAAGTGTAACTATGTAATATCGATATCTTTCACTTTGTAAACAACTTACTCACATAATAATAATAGTATAATCTAATTTTAAATAAACATAGATGCGATAAATTTTTCTATAAATTTGTTAACTTATTTGAACGGTTATTATTTATTGTATATCGATAAAGATTAGAATACGCGTGATGCAACCGCTTTGCCTTTTTATCATGTTACTAGGTGGTCCACTTAAAACAGAAGGAAAATTCCGGGATAGAGATTATTATGTATACACTTTTTTAATATATCACTCTAAAAAATGAAAGCAATTATACACGAGTAAGTTGATAATAATAATTACAGTAAATATTGTGTAAATTAATTTATTCGTGAAAGATAGGTAAATCCTGGCAACGTGGAAACATGTACTGTAAAAGATAAGGTTAGGAATTTATTTTTTGGTTAGTTAATAAATAAGTTTCAGCAAAAATATATCTTTGCTAACTTAATCGACAGTTTTATTTGACTGTATTTAATGTGCATTATGATATTGACTTTTTGGTAAATTTCAAATATCTGCTTGACTAGGTGTACATATGTACCTACATATTTTTTGTTCGGCTCACATGCGCTTGCTATTTCTTGTAAGTGATAAATAATAACTAATCTTAGATATTAGGATCTAAACGAAATTAATTTTGAAATATTGACAATGCCATGATCTCCTAAATGAATAATAATCAATATCAATAAAGATAACTATCGCAAACACACGTGTTTACACAAAAGAGTAACGGGATTAACTACAAATATTCCAATAGAAAATTTGAAAAATGACGATGTAATTAAAACATTTAAATATCTAAACAGGTACATAAGTACTAAAAAACTTTGGAAACAGTGTGAATCAAGATAGTATCATCTAATGATGTAATATTTATTTAAGAAACAAGGCACTTCATAATCAAGATATTTAGATATGCCTAAGTATATGTATATACATGAAACATTTGGAAGTTACAAAAAATAGCTCTTTTATTAAGAATACTTACGTGATCTATTAACAAAACTAAACGTCGATAGAGCTTTTGTGCTTTCCGGAAGGACTTCTTTTTTGTTCTTGAATTGTATATCGTTTTTGCCAGTCGCTCTAAATCGTACTGAAATTGAAACAAGCTATATAGAGCAATTTTTCAACATGTAACGCTATTTCTCTATAAACTCTTATACTTAGTTTAATATATTATTAGAATTTTTACAATTTACCATTTCTCGTAGACATAATTTCAGTTTTTCTTTATCCAATTCTGTCACGAATATGTCTGCATTGGGTTCCATCATATCTATATATTTTCGACATGCTATTGCTAACCGGTCTAAAGCCTCAATCAACTTCGTCTGAATGATATCACTTGGTATTTGCATTCTTTCATATTCAAAAAATGGTTCAATTGCATCTAATCGAGCTTTCTATAAAAAGAAAATATAATGCTAGGTTCGTTGAAACAAAATTGGGACGTACGTACGAAATCTGTGGTCATTTGATCAATTACATTAGCGTTGTAGAACCTTCTTCTTAAGTCTGGAAAATTATTTTGAAAGGAAATGCATGCAATCCGATCTTTGAAATCCAAATACCAATAGGGATCATCCGCTTTGATGGAAATGAAAGGTGGAGTCATGTTAATAGGATACATTTCTCCAGCAGGATTCATATAACTAGATATCTTAGGACAGCCAACAGATATACCAAATTGTATTGATTTTTTAGAGAATCGTTTATCAATAGTGTTTACATCTAGTATAGCAACAAACAGTAATACAGGTTCATACTTGTATAAATTGTTCTAAAGGAATGGTAAATAAATTGCTACCGTTAAACTATTATGTTGTATTACCTCATTAAGCGGCATCAATGGTTTCCTGATAATTGATTTTAAACGTGCATCGTGCTGCATTTGCGTATGAAGTGCCATCAGCACTCTTCCTACGAATACACTACCAAATTTGTCGCTGGTATAGAAGTTAACGTAAGTTGGTCCAAATGTTGGCAGAAAGCCATCTTCTTGGTCATTGGCAATTGAATGTAAGTTGATGTACTTCACTGCACGCAACGAAGAATTAGTAACTTTCAATACCACTTTGATACGTTGACACAAAGGTGGAAATAACTCGGCGATTGTTAGCATTTCATTCCAAACGGGTTTACTAGTATGCTTTTGTATTGTGGTTGACACCTATAAAGCAAGTAGATTACAAATACATACGTATATCATGACCTAGAAGCACTAAGTCGTTTATAAAATTTTATATAAGTTTAGATTCAGTAAACTAGTATTTCTGTCAAAAAATATATGATCGTTTTTATTAACGGTTTAAGATGATTGAAACACAATATATTGAATTAGTTACAATTTGCTAGATGAGGTAACATTTGAATAATCTGATTAACTGCAAGTACATTGCTTTTATACTGACCAAGACTTAAATCACAATTTTCAGTTCCCGAGTTCATGTACCAGTGAAAATTGCATTCTTTAATTCGCATTTAATAATGTAAATAGATGAATGAACTATCGTAGCTACAAGACAGTGCTGAATTGTTAAAAAAATTTCCAACAATTTTAAAAGGATTTTAAAATATCGACAAACTAAGTACGGCTGTGGTAAGCAAACTGTTTACAGGGCTGTAATTATCCTGTGGCATAACCTAAGAAGCAGTCAAACAAGAAGCAATTATCATATTCAGACAAAAACACACACAATAGATTAAGAATTAAGATCTGCACTTATAACTTTGTCTATCAGTCTGCAACTATGGATTGATCAAATTAAATTGCTAATGTAGTTCGAAGCTTTTCGTAACAAATTGTTCCTACCGTAATTCCTGCAAATGTAATTTCTATTAGAGTACATGGTAACTCCTTAGAATGACGCGATTTCTTCAAAATATCTATCATTGTAGATTTGAATTTCAATATTTCTTCTCCCTTGTACACTTTAAAAATAAATAAGGCTTTTTGTCTTTCCAGCGTGATTCCTTCCGGTAAAAGTAAATTTCTAAAACAACATTAACGCACCATGATTTATTAACACAACGCAAATATTTCTAACCCTTCAATTTGTTCGTTAATTGTAGGATTCACCAATGGTATTTTAGCCTGTGTGCCTTTTGTGAGAATGCATAACGTGACTTTCAAATATCCTCTAGGACCTGTATATTCTGGCGAGGTTGAAGTAAGGATGGCCCATTTTTGGAAGAATAGGTGATCTAATCATTAGCAAATATTATTCTAAGTTGTGATTGTATTTTTTTTTGTTATATTACTTACCCGGTTGGTTCCATATTGTTGCTAAATCTAATGTGCAGTATCCGAGAATTTTTCTCCTCCTCCAACAGGTTTTTGGTCTAATAACCTTGTAATTAAAATATTTTAATATCTCATATCGTAAGTAAGATATGCATTACTTAACTGTTAAGGTCATTGATTTATCCATGACTGTTTGAAGGTCTTGTTTGAATTCAAATACAAAATACTGCAAAAGTCTTGTAATTAGATACTAATAATTGGGTTTAAATGCTTGAGTTATGTATTTAAGTTGCATTACCTCATTATAGAACGGACAATCGGTATTTTTACGAATACATGTGTGATGTTTGTTGTTCCCTATTCTAATATGGACATATGAATCCATGCTAGGCCAAACATAGTGTCTCCTTCCAATATAGTAACATTCAATAAATATATGTCGATTTTATCCTTCATTTGGTGTATTCTTTGAAACTTTCCAGCTAGATATGTTAATTACTAATGTCATTAGTAATGTCAATTTCGCTGTCACTATTTTGACAGCAAAATTGATGTTAAACAGGTGGTAGCTAACTTATGGAATATGTGGGGACTATGGAATTTTGTACATTTTTTGTAATTTTGCAAATTTCTCGAAACACTCTTGCACGTGGTCGATAGGTAGAAAATTGCATCCTTGATAAGTGCTCAGAATATATTTAAAAATAAATTACACATAATACATCGTAACAAACTTTTAATCGTAAAAAGTTATTACTGTTCAAGTATTTATATGACGCAAATGTAAAAATAATAAAACTAATATGAGTATATGTATGATCTGTTATCGATAATTAGCTAAAAATAAAGAATGAATTAGAAACGTAGAAAGATGATTGCAAAAGTATAATCATACTGCGTCTAAATACAGACGTTTATGGGCGACAGTAGTAATGCCAATGATAAAATTTCTAGCTGAAACCGCAACAAGTAGGACACAGTGAGAGACAAGAGTGCAAAGGGCTTCTACGAAATTAGTATTTTTAAAATAGTTAAAGATAGAGATTTTCGAATTGGTAGATTTGCATTAAAAGAACTTCAATATTAGACAAACATTCTTTTGACCTATAATTTTTACAAGCGGCTGTCATTTTGAACCAAGTCAAAAGAAATATGGGTTTCCAAAATAAAATAATGTAGGAATACTATAGCGTTAAACCTGACAGACTTATACAACTACAGTATAAATAAAAATCAGCGACGATTGCATCAATAAAATAACAATCGGCAAGAAGACGATTTTTTATAATCCAGGTGGTACACTGCTCGCAATTTCTTTGCTTTATGTAGGACTCACCGTTAGATCAGTTTAATATTATTATTAGATGAAAATTATTATAAGTAATACAACATCACAACATAATTTTAACCCAAAGCGCAACTAACCCTAAATCTTCATTATCGACGACAAATTTCTAAGATAAGCTCTAAGAAGTATGTGACATAGTTGTCCAAAAATATTAAATTTGTCAATCGAGTAATAAAAATTGAAATAATAAAGTAGTAAAAGCTATGGATAAATTAAGTTAGATAGAAGAATTGATAAAATCAGATATAAAAAAAGAAGAAGGGCAGAGTGAGTAAAGAAGAATTGCATTGTTTGTTAAAAGTAAAAAGAGACCAAGTTTTGAAGTTGATTTGAAAGATATTGAAACAAACATATTTGTTTCGAAAACAGATGTATGTATGTACCTATACAAAGACAAAGACAAGATATTGTAATATAAAACGCTACTAAAAGGAAAAAAACGAGAGCGGCCAAAGAATTAAAGTAATTATTCAGAAAAAATAATGTATGGAAACGTATGAGCAAAGATAACAAATAAACGGCTATATAGAATAAGCGTAAATGATTCTTATAAAGCAGTATTAGCTTCCAAGAAACTTTCAGGCTGACAGTAAAAATCATATTTTTATTAACTGCATATTATAATTTATTATAGCCTGACATTAAATTCAACTTACCTGAGGGTTATGGCAATACGGAGATATCTTGTTGATTATAGAATCTTTTTTTGTAACATAAGTTCAACAATAAATATGAATTGTCATTAAGAATAGGTTTTATAGTACTGACAATTATAATATTACTTTATTAAGAAGGTATGTATGTGTTGACCATAGATAATATAATACTAACGTACTATAGATACGGCAGAAGGTCCCGCGTACTGTCGTCAAAGTTTTGGTACTCACACATTTCACCAGGTGTCGCCAGCATTGCTTTTTGAAATTTGAAATATGACAAGCGCAAAATTGAGTGTCATAATGACATTATATTGTCATTCTGATTTTGTATGTTGTGTCGCAAGCGTCTTTAAAAACAGTATTAGTAGAATATGGTAATTTTTGTGATATTCTTGGAGAAAATAAGTTGGAGAATTATGCACTCTACAAAAACTTTTTGAGTAAAAAAGAGATTTCAACAAGAACAAAAATGACGGTGTATCAAGCAGTATACTTACAAGTCTTAACCTATGGAGCAGAAAATTGGATACTTGATGAAAGAGAAACAAACCGACTACAATCCAGTGACATTAGACAGATGCTGATAACAAAATCATTAAGAACTGAAGTAGAAGAAAAGAAACTGTAATGATGGGGACACTTGATCAGAATGAATGAAACTAGACAGTTGAAGCGGGTATGGGAGGTAAGGAAAATCGGGAAAAATCGGAGAGGACGACCCAGAAAAACGTGCAGTACGGATGAACTTCTGAAAAAAAGAGGAAAAACATGGAACGAGGCGAAGGCCCTAGCCAGAAACAGGATAGAGTGGCGCGAATTTGTTGAATCTGTGGAACTAAATTAAGAGAACTTTATACCTCGACACCTTCGGGTATAAGAGATCTTTGATTATGTATGTATGTATGAAGGATTATGTTGGACGTGGTTTAGTTTAAACCTTAAATAGTAGTGTTAAATACCGCTTAAGGATGAAACTATCGCATAGATAATATATACATTTCATTCTCTATTTTTTCTTTAGTTTTGACATAAACCAGTGACACTTTATTTTCATATCGCATTATCCCATACAAATTGAAGCAGTACAAGAAATGTTTAATGTCTTCAAGGCGATAGCACCAGATACAATATACTTCGCCAAGGAGAGTACAGTATACAACATCCAATTAATAGGTAAATACAAGATGTGTTATTAAATTCTGTTATGGTTTAAACCTACATTCTAATAGTACCCCTTAGTGGCTTTCCGAGATTGTTAAAACTTGAATATCTTTTGAGATCATTTTTATCAAATTACCTAACCTTCGGTTTCGATATTGCAGGTATACGTGACATATATCATCGAAATTGAAACTTCACGAGAAGCGTTGGGGAAATGAAATTTTATTTCGTCGTGTTCCACGAAGATAACATTTTTGTAAAAATATTTTTAATGAAAATATAGGACAATATTCAGAAACTACATAAAAGCGCTTTGTTTTTAGTTTAAAAGTTAGAAATTCAATGTTCAATAATAAACAAGCTTTTTGTGCCCCAGTATGGTCTGTTTTAAATTTAACACATTTCACTAGATGGCGCAGAAACACGCCAACAAAATTTTATTAGAAGTGTCCAATCTATAGAGAATGAAATGTATATATTATCTATGTGTGTTGACATTGTTGTCCAAAGATATGAGTTGTGTTAATATAATAAATGAATATGATTAAAACGGATTGTGTTTGCAAAAGTAAAACCGAAATTCAAACAATGGATTTCTGTAGATCTGAAAAACAAGAAGTTTCAAATAACTGTAATCAAACTAATGAACCTTTCCTTCTTTACATGTTGAGAATTTATTTTGGTTTATCCATATATTGAGGTACTGAAGATCTGTGCAGTTTTGTTGGGAATTAGTGCAAGTACATCATGTATGTAGTCCGTCGCTCCTAATCTTTCTATAGGAAATGAAGGTTCCTACTTTGCTCTTACAGAGTGATGGTCATGACATTGACTTACTTCTAAATCATCTGTCACGGCAAGCTTTGTTCCTAATATTGCAGGAATGATATAAAGCGTATTCTAACGGTAATCCCAGGAGAGAAACGGTTCTTTGTACTGAACAATTTTTTATGGTTATTTTGGTTAATGTATACAGTACATATGTTTGATATAAGGGTAATGAAGTATATACATACATCTACAAGACATCGTAGTCCTCTTTTGGAAGTTGTCTGGAAAAAAGCAGATCCATGAAGAGAAGACTAGGCTAGCCACGGGCAATACGTGAAGGAACATTACATATTTTTAAAAAATTGTACACCGAATATGTAAGAATTACGTTTTTCTATCAATTGTATTAGAAAGCGAATGCAAGTGAATGGAGGAGAATGTATAATTAGTTCTGATTATGCCGAGCTTTACGTATTAAACAAGAAATAAATTTAATTTTATTCGTTGTACTCATTATGCTGTCCGTACATGGAATCTAAACTCTGTACTGCCTAGTTCGAGTGACTAAATACGTAAGTGTGGAACAAAGTTCTCCAGACAGATATCATCTGCAAAAGATGCCAAATTTTAATGATAAAACATTGCATTTTGTATCATTTTTGTACGACATAATCTGTTTATCAAATATCAGTTCAAAATCCACTTGTTCATATGCGTTGAGAAGTCTCGATATAACATCTACTTTAAAGTCTGACCTTGTGATTTTCCGTCGTTAAAACGGTAGGCACCTTATTTAAGGATGCTAAGGTAGAGTTGTTAAAGAATGGATTTAAAAGCATTTTATCAGTACAGAATCTATAGTTTTGCGCAAATTATTGACGCACGTTATTTATTTTGATAAACTAGAACTTTGAACTTTCTCGGTGAAGATCGACGTTCAAGTACTGTAGGTTCCTTCCAATCGCAAATATCTGGCGGAAAATTTGTTAAAACCTTTGACACTTTTGCTAATTAATCTGTTTTGGTCTTAGTTATTTATCGTTAATTCTTAGGAGCATTTATATTTACAGAATTTATTGTCCTTGATTTTTGTGTTTATATTTTTAAGTTTTATTGCCGATTTCTTCTTGTCCATAATGTCTTCAATTAAACGTTTTCGTGTCAGCGTTGATAAAAGCAATGGTTATTATTCAATATTCATAAAAATTCAGTAATTGTGTATATTTCTGTGATAAAGTAGTAATGGTAACAGTTAAAGGAGGTGTGAAAATTGAAAGACTAACAAAATTTGAGTAAATAATAATGATCTGCGTGATAGGATAAGTTTTTTTAGTAAAATATATTATGTAGTAATAATATACTACGTTTGAGAGAAATACTTGAAAAATGATCACGGGCGGAACAACCTTAAAGGCAAGTTCCCCCATACGAGAGACCTATTGTGTCTCCGTGGCGTTTTAGTCCACTTAACCAGGTTGCAGCCGGACAAAGAAGTCCGCAACCTGCTCGCAAGTTAATTTGCTTACTCCAGGATCATCTAAACGTTCGACCACAAAGTATATCCGCCTCTCTCTGTCCGCTGTTGGCAGTCAGCAAGGAGATTGACTAGAATTTTTAGGGCAGTCTGGCTGTCAGACAAGATTTCCACTGCTCCATTTATCTGCGGGCAATTGAAAATGCCTTCTGCGCAGGTCTGGATCGCAGTTATTTCGACTTGGAAGATGGTCGGGGAGCTCCCTAGGCTGAAGGCCTCACCCTCGCTTTCTCCATCTCTCCAAATTCCAATTCTCGTGCCGTTTGGTGTTTCCGAGGCATCCACAAACCAGTGGGATACTCAGTGTGTTTGTAGCAAACATTAATATGTATCTACTTTCTTGAAGATTTTATCTCATCGTTTATTTTTTGCAATGAACTATAATTACATTTAAATTACTGACACTGGAAATCTGATATTTTTAATAACAACGAAGCATTTATGTATATGAAGGGGAGGGAACATTCCGGAAACTTTATCTGAGGCATATTTAGCCTATACCTAACTGAAAGTTATTTATTATTTTACAAAGTATGTACTTAAATGTTCTAATAGAATTAAGGAATGTATCCTTAACTTAGGATTATGGCTTGCTAGCTTTCTGTTGAATAATGGGTAAAACGAAACACGCTACATACTTGTTTAGTATTTATTTTGCAAGTAGGACAAAAATATGTTTATACAAATCTCTAAATAAATACTCTAAATGAGTTCATTATTGAATAGGAACGAAAAGGTCAAATAATAACGTAGACACCTTTTACAAAATTCGTAACACTTATCAATATAAACAGGATGTACCTAAATTATTGCACAAATTTCATAAATCAATTTCCATTCTATTTTTGTAAAGTCGCCGAGGTATGTAAGTCGACTTCGATTAATTTTTATCTCTTTGTGAGTGGTTATCTTTAAATAGAGACACAGAATTTCAATTACAGATATAGTAAATAGGAACATCGATATTTAGACACACCATGCATCTAGCAAAATTTTCGAATAAAATTTATTTGGATATTGAGGTATTGCGTTTTATTATCTATTGTATTCTTATTCGAAAATCTAAAAGTATATTGATGTTCAACAAACAAAATTAAAATATGGTTGTCCAAAGCCTTCACCAGGAAATGCAAATTGTAAAGATATATTATCTCTACTATTATCACTATTTAAATAGGAGTCAATGACTTCATCACTCACTAACAGTTATCAATTACAATTTAAATGTAACGCCAAAATGTTTGTTGCAAAATTTATTCAAAAAGTACTATGCAATTATTATAAGAAGAAAGATTACGAAAAAGCAATATTATGTTTGCATTAAGAATAAGCAGTAGTTCATTTTATTGCACAAATTTAGGAAAGATATTATCTAAATTAACATCTAAAGAACAGAATTCTTTCCTAATCATTTTGACGTTTGACAAAGCATTTAAGCTTTTATATAAAGTCCTTTCCATTTTATTGTTAAAAGATGCTGGAGCAAAAACAAGTCGTATCTTGACAGCTAGCGGCATGCTACGCAGCACTCTTCGTCTAAGAGTTACGACGGTATCAGTGACATCAGCAGTCTGGATAAATTCTTCAACATCAATATTGAATTCGTCTTTGAAATAGTCTCTGTAGGATTTCCATTGCTCCGTATTGCGGATATCGTCAAATAAAATATTGAACTCGTCAGTTTTTGTAAATTCAATAGCTGTTTTTAATTGCACATTTTTATCTGGGTTACCCACACACGTTTCGGAAGAAGTCGAAGACACAAAATTAACTGAAAATGTAAACAGCAACAGGTACTTAATCTGAAAACCAAACAGAAGAAATAATTAACGGTTAATATTAATGTTTTGTGCTCTGTAGAATAGATATATGTAAGCACATACTTCTACAAACAAGCTGATTTTCTTTGTCAACAAAGAAAACGTTATATGGAAAATGGCTGATGTGTTAGAAAGGAAATAAATTGCATAAAATTTTAATAATATGGTGTGTGTGACCATAGCTAACCATACATCTTTTCGAAATTTCAAACATATACATACATTTGTGTTCGTTGCGATCACTAGATATTTTCCAGGCACAACACTATACTTTGTCTCCTTGAATTGAAGATAGTGTGTTCTAATTTACATAAATCATTCATAAAAAAAAGATTAACTTTCTCAGCTCCTCGCAATTGAATTAGAATCCCGTTTGAGAGTAGGCGTGCAACATAGTAAACACAGAAACTTCAGGTCAGTTTGATACTCCTGCGATTATGAAAAAATTCTTGCATAAACAAGGTGAAGCATATTGATTCCAATGTTTCGATATGAAGAAATTTTTATTTTAATTTTACTCTATTTCATACAATCATTATATTTTTTTATAAAAGTCCGTTCCAACTAAAAATACTTTAATATCGGTTTTTCTGTCCGGTACAAGGTTTTCGGTTGTTGACGTTTCCATTTACTAATTGAGCTTTTGAGATGTGAAATAGTACAAATACCTGCGGTTATAGTCGTTCAGATCAGAATGGAATTGAAATAGAAAACATGTTTTTCAGCATCCAGAATCGAAGCGTCAAAATGCAAGCTTTCGCTCTTTATTTTTGACTTCACTAGAGTTTCACCGAATTAATAAGGAATCATGCATTCTATAGTTAATATAAAATATTAAAATATTTACAACGTACGTCGTATTGTAGTTTCTTTACAGAAAAATCTAGAGGAAAAAGCTTATATTAAGACAGTGTAGCGTGAGACGGTTAATTGAGCTTCAACTAACAATTTTATTAAGAAAAGAGTCGTTTGACGTAAAAACTGATCAATAGCCGCAGCTGGCTATCCTGTGTTGTGAGATATCACTGGGAGCAGACGCTCAATCCTCCGAGGGGACGGTAGCATTTGCGGTGAATTGTATCCCAAGCGATCTATCATTTGCTGTTGAGGGCAAAGTGATTAACAGTACAGGATTATAAATACCGAGATAGTGCTGCAACAAGGCCATTTGAATACTTAATACACACAATTTACACAGTCAGAGTTGCAGTTTTAGTCAGACAAGCAGTACTGTTTAAGCAATTGCTATGGAATTTAGAAATAAAGAAAATAACAAAAGTTCACTTATAGCTGAGGTCGAAAAGAAAGAAGTTGAAATACGGAAATACATTTCACAATTCAAAAGGTAACTTATTAGTAGTTGAATTAAATTAGTTACCTACTACTAGTTAACTACTGATGTTTACTCATGTTATGTGAAACCACATTAAATGTTTTAGCAAAATTTATATAGGTACACTACTACATACCTTCCACAATCCAAAACTTCAGATAGATGTATAATTAAACACATGTTTGTAGCTTCTAATCTATCGACATAAATTCCACGTTCCTTCTGATTAATTAATTTTTTTAACATGAGCAAGCATGTGTTTACTATACCTTCGAAACATTTAGCAAAATTTGAAATAATGGCAACTGGATCGTATTTTATAACTTTCTCTAAATTTATGTTTTTAAACACTATTATTTAGAATATCATTCAATATTAGATGCAGCGCATAAGCAAGTGGAAAGTCTTTCAGAACACAAGCGGGACTACAGGTCTCACTGAAAATTTAGGCAACCTCAGGAACCACAGACTAGCAGTTACTTCAATATTAGAGGATACACTAATAATATGCAAAGTTATGGTAATTCTATAAGTATGGGAATAATAAGGGACCTGATATTAGCGATTTAAGGAAAGTGAAAATTACGCGCTTCAGTTTCTTCGTTAGTTCTCGTTGGGTAAAGTTACATTTGATATGTTCACAAATTCAAAAGGAAGCTGAAAGAAAGATACCTTTAAGGGCCCCATACATTACGATGAAATACGGCGGTTTTCATTGCGGCGATAAAACATGTCGCGTTTCATCGCCAATTGATATTGCCCACAGACTACGTGTTAGAATTGTGTGTTGCTTTAGTTTTTTGCAGTAATTCATCACTAACAACAGGTTCCATGTTTTATTTAGTTTACGTTTTTAAACAGTTTGTGAATAAAGTTTTAAGATGAATTCAACGCAATTGATGGCAGTGGCAGTAGCAGGTGCCGCTTTGTCAAAAATGAAAAAGAAGCGTGCAGTATGGACCAAAGACTGGTTATTAAAAAGAAACTAATTGTCTCATACAAATTTATTAAATGAGCTGAAGCTTAATCCTGGAGATTGGTTCAATTATTTAAGAATGGACGAGCAGATTTATTTAGAACTTTTGAACTTGATAACTCCTTTGATAGAAAAAAAAATACTCATTTAAGAGAAGCGATTTCTCCCCATGAAAGGCTCACAGTAACACTGAGATATTTAGCGACAGGGAGAAGTTATGAAGACCTGAAATTCACAGCAGCAATTTCGGCACAATCATTAGGTCAAATAATTCCTGAAACGTGTTCTGCAATATATCAAGTCTTAAGAGGAGAATATTTGAAGGTACCGAATTCATTCTGTATTTTATTGTTTCAGTTTCCCAATAATGAAACTGAATGGTAAGCTATTGCAACACAATTTGAAGCAAGGTGGAATTTTCCGAATTGCTTGGGTAGTGTAGATGGAAAACATGTCCAAATTGTTCCTCCTCCAAATTCCGGTTCCTATTTCTGGAATTACAAAGGATCTAATAGTCTTGTGTTAATGGCAATCGCTAACGCTAATTATGAATTTATCTTGGTTGATTTTGGGGTAAATGGCAGATTGTCTGATGGAGGAGTCATCGAACAAACGTCATTTTTCCACAAGTTAATTAACAATGAGCTAAATATACCCCAACTTTCGAAGCCAATCAATAGTGACAAGCTCCTACCCTACGTTTTCATTGGTGATGAGGCTTTTTCTTTAAGAGAAGACTTTTTAAAGCCCTTCAGCCAAAAAGAACTTGATAACGCAAAGAGAATTTTCAATTATAGATTTTCTCGTGCGCGTCGAATTATCGAAAATACTTTCGGAATTCTTACTTCAAAATTTAGAATTTTCAATTAACCTATTAATCTCAAGTTGGAGAATATTGATAAAGTGGTAATAGCTTCTTGCGTACTCCATAACTTCTTACGAAGAAAAGTAGGTGAGCGCTACATATCTACGAGCTGCTACGAAGTAGAAAATCTGGAATCTGATGAATTACCGCACACAATGGGTTGCTTATTAAATTTGGAAAACGGCCATAACAGAAATGCATCCGAGTCAGCAAAAGAAGTTCGAGTTGCATATAAAGAATATTTCAAGCTTCGACAGAAATTAAAATCGCCGTGTTTCATCGCTGGCGTGACGATGAATCACGACGGTTCTTCGTCACACACTTCGGTTTTGGCACGACGTGTTTCATCGCCGCGATGAAAACCGCCATATTTCATCGTAATGTATGGGGCCCTTAACACACCTGGTTCTTATTTGTTTCAATAGTAACATAATTAGTAACTTTTAAGTTGTTTGAGGTACTTATTGAATTTGTTACTCATAGAACTTATTATCTCGTCACTAGAAATTTCCTTAATATCGTCAAAATATACGTCTACATTCTTTTCATTTTCATGTAAAAATAAATGTATTAATATAGATGAATTCAATGAAAATTCATGCTTGATTATTTCTATACTAAATTCTAGTTTCTTTATGAATATATTTGCGTTTCGGTTGTACTGTACCAATATTTGAAGGTATAGGTGTTCGAATGACAAGTTCCATTATTTAATAGCTTTTTAAAAAATAATAAATAAGCTAAAGTAAATGTATAGATCAACAACCTAATAATGATAAGATATTCTTTGAAAGAAATTATATTTCCTCCTGATAATTTTCGATACTAAGTAAGTGAATTACGAAACCGCAGGTATTACATAAAACAGAAAGCCCACCCGTTCAGATTACCTTGACGTTGATGAAGATAAATACAAGTACTATACATGAAGTATGTATTTAGATATCCATTAAAACACTTTCAGGTTTTCCACAGTAATGGTTTCTAGTACATTCGAACGTATGAATATTTTATTTTAAAATCACACCATAAAATATAGTGAATGAAGTATTACATAATCTGTGTTAGAAACTAGAATAATTGTGTAGGTACATGAATGATATTAAAATTTGATGAAACCTAATTTTATAAGCGACATTTATGCTTTTCTTTCCCGAATTAGACAGAAGAATCACATTTGCCAGATAAATGAAAGTTTCTGTTACCGACAAAGAATCGGGCGACGAAACAGTTCTAGATATCAACAACTTACAATATTCTGAACTTCTGGCAGATGCAGAACTTCTTGACCATGATCATCCTAGTTTAGACACCACCAGTGAAGGCTGCTGGTGAAGAACATTTAGAAGAAGAAAAATAAAGTTTATGCAAACTATACTATTCCAGTAATTGTCTTGTTATATTCTTTATTATTATTTAACTCATGACTGCATATGTATACAATGCATTAAGGTATGAGGTAGGTACTTGGCCACTACCAAGCAGCCATAATTTTTAGCTAGTAATAGTATAATATTCTGTAAATAATATCACATGATTACATCCAAAATGTTGTACGCTAACTTATACAGCGACTGCTGCATAAATGATGATAATATGGTGGAACATTTGCAAAGTAGAAGAGGGAAAAAGCTCAATTTACATGATCCTGGCTAATTGCTATATAGTAATGTTTCAGGTTATTCAACCATAAATTTTTATCAGCTTCGTTGTTATATGAGTATATGGCGATACCTTGTCGCTCTATTTAATGTACTTACTAGTGAAATTATAAGTTACTGCATATATTAATAGAATACGAACTTACCACAGGTAGATTTGCCATCTTTAAGAATACAATATGAACTATTTTTTTATCTATTTTGCGTCTAAATATATATGTTGCAGATATTATTTTACGCCTATATTTCCAGAACTCATAAAATTCTATTTTCTACTTACCTTTGTGTATTGAAAGTTTCATTACGAAAACCTTCAAAGTCTGATGAGTAATCGGGTCTATACCTAGATATATGTACTTATAATTTAATTACTCATTAACTGGGTGCGTACAAATTTATGTTTATTGTGTCGATAACGCAGATTGGAATGGAATAATTTAGTTAGATGTTAAACTGTATATAACCCTCCTTTTGTTCAGCAGGTGGTCATATCGAAAATTATAAAATTAACAAAGTAAAATTGTTTTTCACTACACAGCCTATTCATTTTAGTATCTAAGACCACTGCGTTATTTCATTTCGTTTTGGAATTCCTCTATTAAGTTTACATCATTGTTCATTAATACTCACTACAGCATCTTCAGTTACTTGAGCAGTTATAATATCTTTGTTTCTACTGTTGGAAAAGATCTAAGCAGAAAAGAATCTATTCATTTGTATTACAGAAAATTTAATTTCTTTTCAGAGCTCCATGCTCTCTTGAAAGATTGTTACATAGTAGTATACAAATGAGCTTATTAATGTCTCACTTTTCTTCAGTTTCACCGTCGTACAACTAACGAAAATAAAAAGTAGAACAAGTTTTAGAAAGCATTTTTACTGAAATGTTAAATCCGAGTTTGCTTTCTCTTTATAGTTTCTACAGCACAAGGAAATTAATATATTTGTGATAAAGTCGAAACTCCGCTTTTATTGAAAGCAAGGACAATTGGCAAAGCAGAAGATGTAGTATTTAAAGTTTTTAACAAATGGAGAAACGAGCAAAGTCTTAACAAACTGCCTGGTCCAGGAAGACGTAAGCATTCTATGTCTGCAAGATGTTGAGAGTTGTTGCTCTATCTCCTACAATCTAGAAGGGCACTAGCAATGTCTCAAAAGTTTTCGGAGAAATGCAAAAATCCAATTTTTTTGTTTTATCTTTTATCTTTTTTTACAATTTAACAACAATATTATTAATATATAGTGGTAGTTTAACTAAAAGTAACATTCACATGACGAATACAGGAGCATACTCTTTTATGGCACATAATTTGGGGATTACATGACCCATCAGTCTTAGGACGGTAGCAGTTTCCTAAATTGTATGAAAGATTCTGCGTCTTAAGTGTTCTTCACTGTGGATATCCCCACCCCATCATATACATGTCTGCTCAACTCATATCAAATTCCTCAATGAACCTCACTTGAGGAATATTTGGAGGGTTGCCGCCATTTGTAGCTGACAAGTTTCTGGTTTTCTGGCGTAATATCAAGAGGCTAAGTCTGGCCAGAACATTACTTGGTGGTTGAAATGATGTGTATACATTTCGTGATCACTGAAAACTACTCCATTTAATATTTAATACAAACACCCTTGATATAATTGAAACCAATTTACACACATATATTAATAACTAGATAACAAGACTTGTAATACGAACCACTTGAGCGTATGAAATTATTTTCCAAAATAAGAAAAAAGGTGCCCGTTATCACTTAGACAAATATTTTGAAAAATAGGATAAGTTTCATTTTTATCAAGATCACATTATATATATTGAGATCCTCACTAATGCCAAATTAGTTACTTGACAAACTTCAACAGCATACACAAGTAATCGTAAGTAAAATACCCTATTCTATAATAATCATCAATCAATCGTCTTTTTTTTGTTTTCTATAGATGAAATTCGTTTTGGCTATCTTCGCTGTACTAGCTGTAGCTTCAGCTACTCCTGCTAGAACTTTGGAAGAAGACCTTCAAGACATCATAGCTGTTCTCCCCATTGCAGAAATCCGCGCTATTGTCCAACGGTACATTGCAACCGATCCGGAAGTACAAGAAATTGTAGCTTATCTCCAAGGAGACGAATGGGCAGCATTGGTCGCCGAAGTAGCACAAAATCCAACATGGATTGAATTCAAGGAATACTTATTATCAGAAGGAATTGATATCGACGCAATCGTCCAATACATCCATGACCTTATCGGTGGATTGCGTTCTCCTCGTATGCCTCACCACCACCGAACTACCCGCAGCTTAAGAGATATGATCGATGAAATTCGTGCTATTATCCCACTCGATGATCTGCTAGTTGTACTTAACGATAAATTCCAAAATAGCGCTGAATTCCAACGATTGTTCGAAGTACTCTCCAGTGACGATGCTCGCGTTTTAGTAGAAGAAGTTTTGGCATTACCGGAAGCTCAACGTCTCGCCCAAGAATTACGTGACATGGGCATCAACGTTGATGGAGCACTTGAGCTCATCTTTGGAATCCTAGGATGGTCCAAGTAATGGAATTTATAATATATAATAATATTATAAGTAAAATATTCTGAGAATAAATTTTTTACCCTATTCAAGTATTTTACTCTAGTATAACAAAAATTCGAAATTGTACCTGCAACACTACTATACGACATAACCAATTATTAAAACCCAACAATTCTTTTCAAAAAAATTTTGTGAGCCACGGAGTATCTAAGACGTTTATAATTTGTATATACGCTTGCTGACTTTATATACCTATGGAAATTTAGAGCAATTTTAAAGGTATTAAATACTGATCAGTATCTCGGTTGCAGGTTAATTGTGAATTTGCTAAATAATTCTTTGCCCGATTGAATCTGGTGTCGTCATCATAATCTGATCATATTATTAATTATTATTAACTTTAATTCTTTGCAAAGCTTATTTATTTTATTTTTAAATACAATATCAATTATTTTGACATTCAAATGTTAAAAAGATTTTAAACACATTGAAAAGGCGTGTTTTTGCGGACTTTTGCCATGAGGGCACTAGCAGCTCGAAAACAGTAAAAAATGCAAGCTAACGTATCTTATCATGAATGATAAGAAATTATTAAGTGTATTAAAAAATCCAATAACAGGTAAGTTGTTCTATTTAAAAACCGCGACTTTCATCGATGTGAACATAGACATAATTGTGAAAGCACAGATTTTATGCGCTGTATTGCAGCTAGTAACGTGTGATAAATATGAAGTCTTCGCCTGCACAGGTTCAAGAAATATAGTACTTTGAACATAACGTTGCAGTTGGCGGTATATCTAAAAAAAAATGAATAATTCAGTCAGAGTTGCATCTGCAAAATTATATAAAAATATACCACGCTATTTATACTAGGAAAGTTGATAGAAGCTTCTGGTAAACCGGAAGTCATACGAAAGCGTAAATAATTTCGCCAATGAGATCAGATCATATCCATAATTACAAGTTTTTGGAATTTTAGGATTTTAGGAACATCGAAAAGTCCCTGGTTTCATCGGCTATATTAAGTGAGAGCTATTTGTATACAGTATTATATTTGCAATCTACTTTATAGACGAGATTACTTTAGTTATCTTTTGTAAGCGTTGTTTTATACTGAGTAAATAAATGTTTAGTGTTATTTGATTTTCTACTAGTATTTTTTTATCAATTTAGCATAGTTTTTCTATCATATTGATCTAACTTGGTTTACTTTTTCGTTTCTAAATTTAGGATGATCTATTTTAATAAATATTTAACAGGTACTAAATGTCAATTTAGTCAATTTGTTCCACAGACGAAGTTAATTTTGCTAAAACATCATCATTGTATTCTAAATAAATAATAATTATTTACGATACATGTGTTAAGAGTGCGATTTTATTTCACGAGATAAAAGTTTGCGACACGAGCCTTAGCGAGTGTTGCAATTTACGAGTGAAATAAAATAGCATTTTTAACACGTGTATTGTACACTATTTTTTATACAACTGTTTATATTTAATTAAATGAATTAGGATTTCTACAAAATTTTTTGATATTTTATCACAAATATAAAATGTATCACAAGTCAGAGGTGCCAGTCAAGGTAACGCACTGATATTTGAGAATTAGAAACGTCAAGAAAGTTTTGTTGACGTTTTTCATTCATATTAAAATAATAAAACTGGATCTTGATGAGATTGATTGAAATTAATGATGATGCCTAATCCATATTATTTAGTAATTGTTGTAATGCTAACGTATGTACACATATATCAATATTTACATCAATAAAGTAACTGTCATTAGCGTTACAAACATTTTCGCACTAGTGTTAATATTACGTTAATTTATCCGGTAAAGAATTATTTAGCAAATTTATAATTATCTACCGTAGTCCGCAAGTGTATACAGTTCATCATCTAAATTCCTTTAAAATTGCTGGGTTTGGGGCAATACTGATTTTAAATTGGAACTAGTTCCAAACACAGTAATCGATAACTTAGAATTATACATTAATATATTTAATTTTATCTTTATTTAACATGAAATTGTATGATCAGCAGTTTAATAGTTTACGACTACTTCGCAGTTCTGTTAAATAACCGCATTGTCTCCCAGTATTATTTGCATCATCTACCTCATCTACCCTCCCTTAACACATACCGCTGTAGTCCATTGATGAATAACACGAACAACAAAGAGCACCGAGTATGTATAATCCCTTAAGGGAGTATTATTTTATAAGGCATTTTTTATCAATAACATTTTTAAGCATCGTTATAACTATAGTGAAATTGTTAGGTATTTTAACGACTACCATAGTCCAGTTAACCAAATGGCCAAGGTTATGCATGTTTTTAAGGTCAATTATCGACTAGTTCTTCAGTTTGTCACTGAACTTAATAATATTTTTCTATGTCGTATTCTTATTAGTCATGCAATGAATCCTGCTTGGATTGATACATTTTAATACAGTAAATATACGAGTTCAAAATATGCAAACCACAAAACTACTCAAAGTGTAATTATGTAGATATTATTTTGCGCAACGAGCACTTCTTTTTCCTGAATAATTGGTTATGTCGTATAATAGTGTTACAGGTATGACTTCGAATTTTTGTTACACTAGAGTAAAATACTATAATAGAGTAAAAAATTTATTCGTAGATTATTTTACGTATAATAATATTATACATTATAAATTCCATTACTTGGACCATCCTAGGATTCCAAAGATGAGCTCAAGTGCTCCATCAACGTTGATCCCCATATCACGTAATTCTTGAGCGAGACGTTGAGCTTCCGGTAATCCCAAAACTTCTTCTACTAAAACGCGAGCATCGTCACTGGAGAGTACTTCGAACAATCGTTGGAATTCAGCGCTATTTTGGAATTTATCGTTAAGTACAACAAGCAGATCATCGAGTGGGATAATAGCACGAATTTCATCGATCATATCTCTTAAGCTGCGGGTAGTTCGGTGGTGGTGAGGCATACGAGGAGAACGCAATCCACCGATAAGGTCATGGATGTATTGGACGATTGCGTCGATATCAATTCCTTCTGATAATAAGTATTCCTTGAATTCAATCCATGTTGGATTTTGTGCTACTTCGGCGACCAATGCTGCCCATTCGTCTCCTTGGAGATAAGCCACAATTTCTTGTACTTCCGGATCGGTTGCAATGTACCGTTGGACAATAGCGCGGATTTCTGCAATGGGAAGAACAGCTATGATGTCTTGAAGGTCTTCTTCTAAGGTTCTAGCAGGAGTAGCAGAAGCTACAGCTAGTACAGCGAAGATAGCCAAAACGAATTTCATCTATAGAAAACAAAAAAAAACGATTGATTGATGATTATTATAGAATAGGGTATTTTACTTACGATTACTTGTGTATGCTGTTGAAGTTTGTCAAGAAACTAATTTGGCATCAGTGAGGATCTCAATATATATAATGTGATCTTGATAAAAATGAAACTTATCCTATTTTTCAAAATATTTGTATAAGTGATAACGGGCACCTTTTTTCTTATTTTGAAAAGTAATTCCATACGCTCAAGTGGTTCGTATTATAAGCCATGTTTACTAGTTATTAATATTTGTGTGTACATTGAGTTCAATTATGTCAAGGATGTTTGTATTAAATAATAAATGGAATAGTTTTCAGTGATCATGAAATGTATTTTTTTAATATACTAACTTTATAGCTCTATGCAACATGTCTATGGTAAGAACTATCATTGCTTATCTGCAGAATAAATACCTTACAAAAGATAAGCTATTCAACTGCAATGAAAAAATTTAATAGGTAGCAACAACTACAACTCGGATGAATTTTCTAGATTAATTCAGTATAAAATTGCATTTCTAATTCGTTTAGGCAAACATATTTCTGACATGAGGATCTCTATATAGATAATTCTGAACGGTCGTTATAGATATTCACAAAAGAGTAACAGAGTTATATTGCAAACCTTAACAAAATATACATGTATTGTTTTTTAAATTTAAAGAATGTTCTCTAATGGTGTTATTAGGTTGCATGGTTGTGCCTCAATCATATTATGCTGGAATTGCTTCAGATTTTCTCGTTCTAACAACGAAGACGCAAGGTTTTCTCTTTCCACGCACTATGTGAAAGTTCAAACTATGTAGCTGTCTTCGATTGCCGAATCATAATATTCCGCTCGTTTACGTAGTCTACAACTATCACATGACGAGAAGCTAAGAAATTTACTTTAATGACTGTTCTCTATACACTGAACAAATGTTGTTTTCTGTAGCGCACGATCCATCACTTCTCTGAATGGATTTAAGAAATTTCGACGGAGCTTACTGAAGTCATGTTTAAATCAGTTTCAGGAAGTCCTGAAAGTGGTTATTTGTATGGGTTGTTGACTATATGTTGGTAAATGTCGCATCTATTGCGCGAAGAACTATGTCATAGCCTGCAATGTCTGCTCATGTAACGACGGTTCTATTTCGTCGGTTTAAGTTGTTTTTGGACCTTGGTTATATTTATAACACTTAAATTCAGCAGCTTTTTTATTGACAAAATGAATGAGAAGAATCCATTAATAAGGGATATCACTCTTTCTATATGTCTCTAAAGATTAAATTCTTTAAGGAAAAGTACTTTACCATTACCGTATCAGTGAAGAATATTTACCTTAGTATTAACACATAACTTATTTACGTGATGGAATCCAGTGTGCATCAATTACTGATAAGCCATATTTATGAAGCTATCGTAATAAACACTTGAACCGTGGGGTTTCTGAAACAACCAAAAATATTGATTCCTTATCACAAACTTCTTAAAAAATGTTGCGATATCTTTGATTTTTTTGATCCAGCAATGTATATATTGCGATTGCGGTGAGCGTAAAATTAGTTTCTTGACAAACTTCAATAGCTCCAAGTAATCGTAAGTAGTCTATTTTATTACCTATTTAGTTTTTAACATGCCTTTATTATATGTAGATGAAATTCGTTCTGGCTATCTTCGCTGTACTAGCTGTAGCTTCTGCTACTCCTGCTAGAACCTTGGAAGAAGACCTTCAAGACATCATAGCTGTTCTTCCCATTGCAGAAATCCGCGCTATTGTCCAGCGGTACATTGCAACCGATCCGGAAGTACAAGAAATTGTGGCTTATCTCCAAGGAGACGAATGGGCAGCATTGGTCGCCGAAGTAGCACAAAATCCAACATGGATTGAATTCAAGGAATACTTATTATCAGAAGGAATTGATATCGACGCAATCGTTCAATACATCCATGACCTTATCGGTGGATTGCGTTCCCATCGTATGCCTCACCACCACCGAACTACCCGCAGCTTAAGAGATATGATCGATGAAATTCGTGCTATTATCCCACTCGATGATCTCCTAGTTGTACTTAACGATAAATTCCAAAATAGCACTGAATTCCAACGATTGTTCGAAGTACTCTCCAGTGACGATGCTCGCGTTTTAGTAGAAGAAGTTTTGGCATTACCGGAAGCTCAACGTCTCGCCCAAGAATTACGTGATATGGGCATCAACGTTGATGGAGCACTTGAGCTCATCTTTGGTATCCTAGGATGGTCCAAGTAATGGAATTTATAATATATAATAATATTATAAGTAAAATAATCTGCGAATAAATTTTTTAACCTATTAAAGTATTTTACTCTATGTAGTGTAACAAAAATTTGAAAGCGTACCTGTAACACTACTACACGACATAAGCAATTATTTAGGTAATAGAGTATTCATTTCGTAAAACAATATGTAATTATCCTTTGAGTATGAAAACGTCGAGAAATGCCACAATATAGAAACCAAAAAAAACATGCCAGGAATAGGCGTTCATGTATATTCTTGGAATTCACCCTGCGAATGAATGCAATAAAAATAGAGCAAGCATTAGAAGTGGAGCATGTGGTTTCGAGCTTCCTGGCCTCGTCAGCGCATCTACGAATGCAAGATCTAATTTCATTGCCCTTTACATCACAACTTTAATTGTGATGATCCGACAATAGTCTAATTCCAACCGAACGCCCTCTAGTGGACAGAGTGCCCTGCGATGTGCTACTTCCCACCCTGCCCCTCTTAAGAAATATAAAGTTTTGAGATTTTGTGTTGCTTCATCGGTATCGGACAATTGGTCAACCGTCAGTGTCGGACATGAGTCTGTTACCGTTGTTTTAGTTGTCGCTTTTATTACAGACGATAAGAGCATAGAAAAAGTACAGCTAAGAAGAATTTAGAAGAAAATGGGATGCACAAGCTATGTATGAAGCAGTATGCACAAAAAAGTGTACAGGATGACCCATTTTCGCATGTTATAGTGGGCTTAAGGAAACCTGTAGTAGATAAAAAAGCGGGGAGAGGTACGATTTCAGACCTCTTGTTTCTATATAATCTGAATAATAATGGTGCAAACTGAATTCAGCTATCTGTTGCCGTCTTCGAACTACAGGGCGTTTTCCGATTTTTAGCCACTCCAGCCTTATATCTCGCTTTTCCTGTGTGGTATAGAAAATGGTTTCGACATCCTTCAGGCATTAACGTCTTCGGCCTACAAGAAAACTCTAGCCTGAAAAAACAATGAAAAAGACAAATATTGAAAATATGGCGAGGCAAGATAAGCAACTTCTTTCTGGCAAAATTATAAAGAAGCTCCGAAAGTATACAGCAGCAAAACTTAGAGCAAGTAAAATAACATGTGCACTTTCATTAGAATCTTATGAGGAAGATTGGATCCAATGTGGAAGTTTGAAATTGCGGCTCCACGAAGCTTGTGCAAACTTACCTGAGTTATAAGATTATACCTATGTATTTGCGATTTTTGTCATATTTAAAATATATTTACTTGCGTCCGATCTTGCCAGACGCTTTAGCAAAACCGAATTTATAGTTTATTTTGTCGTATTTAATACCTTTCGTTTTACATACAGGGTGGCCGAAAAGTTGCTTTATCGAAAATTTTGTCCGTTTAAATTGCACGAGATAAAAGAATGCATTGAAAGCGCGTTCCAGGAGATGTACACGCAGACACAGTTATGTTCAGCAATTTGTAATTCAGTATTTCAACGTTGTACTGTATGTATTGAACAAACTGGTTGACAGTTTGAACATCTTTTGTAATGTATAGAATAAACGGTTAGATATTCCATATTGTATTATTGTCGGTAAAGCGACTTTTCGGCCACTCTGTATATTGTATTTGTATCAAGTTTGGTTAATGTGTCATAATCTAATAGAATACTGTAGATAATCTACGTGGTTCACAAGAGCTTTGTTGCTTTGATAAAATAAAAACATTTTAAGTGGTCGATACTGCCAGAACTCTCCCTGTAAGGTATTCAGAAGGTGTACGGTAAGATTTAAATTAGAATTGATACTATAAGGTCTAACATTTTCATTTTATATAGTCTGGTTTCACTTACAATTTTGTGTACAATATGTTATGACGATATTGTTTATTCCAGGTAGAATGTTAGATACACATATACTTCATATGACTTTCTTTGTTTGCTATATTATTAAAAACTTCGGCAAAAACTTGTTTTTGTTTTGTAGAATTCATTGCACAATTTCGATAGGCTTATGTTACTATATGTTTTTTTTAACTGTGGTGGGTGTTTAGTTGCATTGACTCCGTAAGTTGTATTACTTGTCTGGCTATAAATGCAATTCTCGCGGTGTAATTTTTGTGTATGTAAATTGTGTTCTAATGGCTTTGTGACAGCATCATATCGCCTATTATAATGCTGCGCTGTTAATCACTTTACTCCTAACAGCGAATGCCAACTCTCTGAAAAAATGTCACCATCGCTCCAGAGAATTGAACGCCGGCTCCTATTGTCCTCCCACAGCTCTAGTCAGCCGCCTAACCACTGCTGTCATCGTCCTCCGTTAGAGATTTATGTTTGTTGTAGACTTGTTCAGAGGTATAAAATATACTTTTCTTAAGATAAAATTTCGGTTAAATTTATATAACTAGAAAAAGAATCTGGTTAGGCAATTCAACGATTGATTGCCACGGTTTCAAACCTATGAAGTTGCGAAAAATGTGCGTTGGGCAATAGTGACTAACGTAATATTAAAGTAGAAGGGCGCCTCTGGATAGAGGAATTCTGTCTAAAAATTCATGACTTCGGAATTGTCGCAAATATATACTTCAGTGCCTGTAACTGTCCACATATTAAACAAATGCTGCACATTTAAGTAACAAACTGTTGCCATAAAATATGTTTCCCGAAATTTCCAAGGCGTTTCTAATAATACAGCAGACAAATGTGTTTTAAATGTACGAACAACAAAGTACTGTAATACTAAGAATACCTAATTGAATTACGGTACAAAATTAGCAAATGGAGAAATTCTATTGCTGGTTTTGGTATTTATAATTATGGTAATAACGATTTAGATCATGCAGATTGCACAGGGCCACTTGCTAGTATCGCCGTTTCCTACACCATACTGTTAATTAATGACATCATATATGTATATATACTAAAAAAAAAAAAATGCATTACCAACACTGTTAGTATGTCGTCGTAAAAGTATTTATATAAAAATGTTTCAACGAGCAAAAACAAGCAATAAGATGTGATGTTGAAACGATGTTGACTGAAATAATCACAAATAACTGACTAACCAGAAGAGGAGATTATTGCTAGGGATATAGATGACGACAACTCCAAATTTGTATACTTGTACACATTTTTCACTTATAATATATCAATAAAGTTCTTTTTGGTACTTGCAGATGAATCTGGCAGTTTTTATAGCAATTATAGATAAAACATGGCTCTGATTTTTTAAATGGGTTGTCGACTCAATGATAAAAAACGATCATTGGTTAAGATGCTAGTGACAAAAGCAAAGGAAGAGACCTGGACGGCATTTGGCAACAAAATCGAAACAAACAGAACTAGTAACTAAACGCTGTAAAGAGCTCTAAAACTAATGACAACAGGAAAAAAAATCAACGAAATGTCGAAATGAAGATTTAAATTTCTTCGTAATTGGTAAAATGTGATAAATATGGCTCTGATTTTTCAGAGTCGACCAAATTCATGTTGGTAAAGTTACTGCATGGGAAAGTGTTCAGAAGATCATAAACGCCTTCTAATTACATTTAAACACATTTATTACTTGACGTAATTAAGCAAGAGATCTTAGAGTTGGAACAGTTTTAATCGAGTAATTAAATGGATATTTATTTTCACAAACTTTATCAGTAATTAATAAAATTGTTTTGAACTTCTTATGAGATAGATACATAGATACCGTTAATTTACTAACGAATTTATTAATATGAACCAAGTAAAGGCAAATTAGCTGCAACTACCTCAAGATTTGATTTAGTGTCTACATTTACATACAGCGTTTACATTTGTTGTTAATAATAAAATATGTAGCACATTAGTTTCATCTGCACTCTGAGAAAAAAAGCAAGCATGTATTGTATGAAAGATACTGTAGTCTAATATTGAACCTTGCCGCACCCCCTATTCGATCTACACGGTAAAAAACCTGCCTGACGTAAACTGCTAAATACAGATAGAAAAGTACCTAAGCAAACTGGTACTATTTTTTCGAAAACCTTGTTAAATGTAAGTAATAAATGAATATATCTCGTACACTAAGAGATTATCAGAAGAGGATACGTTAAGATCTCAACAAATTACTTATAATAAATGATGAATAGGTTTGACGGCTAATCTATTTTGTTGTTGATTATTTTCGAATATACATAAGTGGATATATTCAAATTAGAATACAGACTCCCATTGAAGCAAATTATCGCCTGATGCACAATCTTCTATATCAAGTGAGGTGATGATCTAGTAACAAATTATACACTGATAGCTGATAGCGTTATAATAAGTATATCTAAGATGCAAGCAAAGCAACCGTGATTAATATCACAGTGGGAGCTAATAATATTAACACAGATATGCCTGATTTCTTTTTGTTTTTCCTTCTATAAATGTATAAACTATTCTAGTGTCTTAATATAGCAAAAAATAACATTGATTGCGGACTTCGAAGAATGAAATGTCCTCTTAAAAATTAACTAACCAAAGTAACAGAAATGTAACATAAAGGTAGCTGAAATTATTTGTCTTATACAATATAATTAGATGGTTCAAACGATTCTAAAGTTAATCTGCATTTTCCAACGAAGAATGCTTTGTTTGTTGCGAAAATTGCTGTTGGTTGTTAGTTTTCATTCATTTTGTTGATGACAGGTCTGACTTTAACAATAAAGTGTTTATGAGAACGGGTCGATAGCCGCAGTGCTTAGGCGGCTGACTATCGTTGTGGCTGGACGATAGGAGCCGAATTTCGATTCTCTGGAGGAACGGTGACATTTTTTGAGAGAGTTAAAATCCGGATCGACTTACCATTCACTCTCGGGAGCAAAGTAACAGCTCGGCATTATAAAAGGCGAGATGATGTTGTGACAAAGCCATTTGAACACATTTTACACAGACAAAACTAGACAGCGATAGTTGCAGTGATAGCCAGACAAGTAATAAAGCTTACGGAGTCATTGCAACTAAGCACCCACCACACATAAAAAAAACGAAACTAAACATTTTGCACATATGTACATATATGTATACTGTTTATTTACCTACTGTTCTTTTAAAAGTCTATCTGTATTTTTCGCTTAAAAAGAAAAAGTAATAAGAGCAATACATTCAATTATTTCAACTTCAAAGAACTTTTATTAAAATTTGACTTCTTTAGATCACATATGAATGAATTTGGTAAGATCTAATTTACGTGACAAATTTAAAACAATTATTCATTCGAAAGTAGAATTTGCAGTTGCAAGAAACTCCTTCATATTTGGAGCGTAGATCTAAATTACTGGTATTGTTGCAAAACTGTTAGGTAGGATAACAGTGATTAAGCAGCTTCTTTTAGCTTTTATCCATCGAGATGTGTGTTTCAATTACACAAACTTATATCCTATATAAGTAATAAATACTATAGTACGTTACTATAGAGAAACAAACAAAATATTCTTGCATAAATATTAATCAATTTATCTAAAGTAGCATGCTCAAAAAAGGTAGTATATATTGATAACACGAGAATGTACGTTTTAAATCATTTACTAATTACAAATAAATTATTATATACTGTTAACCAGATCAATATCGTTGTCCTTTATTAATTTAGACGGTACTTTGTACCAGATAAATTAATGTTCCTTTGACGTGGGAAACCCTACGCGAGAGATAAAATATCATGCTATCTTCTAAGATAATAAGAACTGGAAGTATAAATAGGCCGCTTTCTAAGAGTAGGTTATCATTTAGTTGGTGAAGATCCTGCATCTATCAAAAGTAAGTCTAACCACTAAAATTACTATATATTAAGTTTATTGTTACAATACAAATTTCAGTCTTAAACATATGTATATCTGCTTGTATATATTCTAATAGCCGCGTTTGCAATTATTTCAGATGAAATTCCTCATCGTAGTCTTGGCTGTCCTAGGAGTAGGTTATGCCCTCCCGGCATCGAGAAGTCTCCAAGAAGACCTCCAACAAATTGTGGACCTGATTCCATTGGAGGACATTAGAGAAATTGCACGTCGCTACAATGAGAATGACGCTGAATTCCAACAAGTCGTTGCATACCTCCAAGGTGAAGAATGGGCCGCGCTTGTAGGTGCTGTCAGAGACAACGAAACATGGCAACGATTCAAAGTATTCATGGAAGCTAACGGAATCGACATTGAAGGTATCTTGGATGCCATCCGTGACTTGATCGCAAATGCTCGTGTAGCTAAGAAATCCAACGGTCAACGCTCCATTAGGGACTTCGTTGATGAAGTTCGTGCCATCATTCCACTCGACGAAATCCTAGTTACCCTCAACAATTTGCTTACAAACAGTGCAGATTTCCAAGAATTCTTCGCCGTCATTTCCGGTGACGACTCACGTGCACTTGTCGATGAAGTAAGTGCTCTACCTGAAGTTCAACGCGTTGCAAACGTGCTTCGTGATATGGGAATTAACGTCGATGGTGCTCTTGAGTTCATCTATGGTCTACTTGGCTGGGCATAACTTATACACTCTGTATTTTTGAATTGTTAAATAAAGATGTATAGTATGTATTACATTGTTTGAAATAGCTAATTAGTAATTGATTAGGTATTAGAAAAGATAGTCGCATGCTTTAGAATTAAAAAAAAATTAAATCCAAAATTACTTGTTAGTTCTTCATCAGAATTAAAACAAGAATAACAAATTGGCTGTTATGATATATGATATAATGCACTAACAGAAAAATCAACAATTTATCAATTTCAATGGAAGCAACGGTGTATTTTTGTTGTTTGGCCACTAAACAGTTGAATTAGCATTTCAAATTATTGGATTGACATTTTTATATTTTATATAAATTACTGCTGGTATTTAAAGTGATGAAATACAGGTGATCCAACCGAGCTTTTGTTTCACTGTGTTGTAAACCAGTAAATAACAACAGAAGAACAGGGAGTTAATATAAATTTGGTTAGGTAGCGTAGTTTAATAGACTAAAGTAGATAAACTAAACACCATATTTTATAATAAACAAATTGTAAATGTCAATCCACTTATTTGACGATTTTGACTGCAGCCATTGCTTACGTGATGGATAAGTGCAAACCGAGGAAATGCTGAAAACCGCATAGTGTTAAATAAAGAGGAAGATATTGCAATACCGCTACTTATGAATATAGATATTATTTAAAGCGTAGACAGCAGCTATGACCTGTACGTACCCTATAAAAAAAGCGAAAGCTGATCAATACCAAATCGTATAAACCCAGGAAAAACTACAAGTTTTTGTTTGTAGTAAACAAAAAATACAATTTATTTATTGTTCTAAACAAAGAGAAAATTATTTTATATCAGGAATAGTTTTCTTTTTTACATTTCTCTAGGTGTTTCTATGTGTGACGGCTATGAAGTTAAATGTTTATGCTCCAACGCGCGAGGCCTCTACGTTAATTTGGAAGTTTTGTAAAAAAATTCTACCTACAGATGCACTCTACCAGTGGCAATTTAAGAACACCATTCTTGCGTACTTGCATGGTTTATGAATATATCTAATTATAGTCAATTGTCTACTAATCCCTTAAAAGTGTCCATCTATGTGTCCACTAATCCCCTTAGTGATATTAGATTGTTAATAACCGTCTGTATTAACTCATACAGCTTCTTCCAATATTTGCTATTTACAGCAATGTTCAAAAGTTGCCGTCCATGCAAACACCTATTTCTTTTAACGCCAAATTGCTCTAACTGAACTTGTTTCTTAGTAGAGTGTTATTCAATTGTATGAACTTGTTACGTGTGTAAATGTGAATTTTAAATATTTTAATAAAATAAAATCAATTAAGTAACTTAAATCCGTTCAATTACAATGAGCCGAGTAAGTTTGATATCTTTTTGAGCTTGCCTCTGTCTTGAAATTAGATTATAGACAAACAACACCCCTCCCATTGCATTTCGTCTCTAAGAATACATTTTCGCTAAGAGTGCCCTCTTTATGTTCTTTGAATCTGTTGGAAGTAGATATATTGTTGTTTAACGTTCTTCATTAGAAATTGGCAACTTTAGATTTTATGGATCATTCAAACTGATTCTCAAATATCAGCGATGCTGTCAGCATGGCTAGCCAAAGAAGCTCCAATCTTTAAAAATATGAGCTACAAAATAATAATGTAGCATAAAAAGTATAAACATAAAACATATGTTTTTGACACCGAAGTGTATTTACACTTCTCGTTCGCATATATTTGTGAACTTTACTCGTGCAGTCGAAGCCCCCCGGTGGTCGCAACGGTTTGCGGTAGAGCCGCAATAGCCCTACCTGGTGGTTCGACTCCACTTCGGGACGGTATATTTTTTATATAAAAATATGTTTAATTAATTGACGTTTGGGAAAAATTGCATTATATGTAATTTTCATTATGGACTGACAAGTAGTTGTCTAGTTTGAAACTTAATATTCTCTGAGATTTTTAGGCATGCTCTTTCTGGTATCTAGCATCAACATATATTACTAACTATTTTAAATTTTAGGAATTTAAAAATGTAAATTTATTTAAAAATTTTGTAATACAGATTCTATAAAATATTTCCAGACAAGTAGACCAAAAATGAACTCAAGAACACCATCGACGTTAATTACCATGTCACGAAGCACTTGCACAATGCGTTGAACTTCAGGTAGAGTACTTATTTCATCGACAAGTGCACGTGAGTCTTCACCCGAAATGACGGCGTAGAATTCTTGGAAATCTGCACTGTTTGTAAGCAAATCTTTGAGGCTATCTAGGATTTCATCGAGTGGGATGATGGCACGAACTTCATCAAGGAAGGAATGGAACGTTTTCCGTTGAATTTATTAGCTACACGAGCATTTGCGATCAAGTCACGGATGGCATCCAAGATAGCTTCAATGTCGATTTCGTTAGCTTCCATGAAGGCTTTGAATTGTTGGCATGTTTCGTTGTTTCTGACAGCACCTACAAGCGCGGCCTATTCTTCTCCTTGGAGCTACGCAACGACTTGTTGGAATTCAGAGTCGTTCTGGTTGTAGCGGCGTGCAATTTCTCCAATTTTCTCCAAAGGAATCAAGTCCACAATTTGTTGGAGGTCTTCTTGGAGACTTCTAGATGCCGGGAGAGCATAGCCTACTCCTAGGACAGCCAAGACGACGATGAAAAGTTTCATCTGAAATGACGGTAAATACAACTATTATATATCGTTCTAAGACTTAAGTTCATATTGTCAAAATTGCTCTAATATTTAGTATAGGTAACTTCTTAGAATGGTAATTTATATATTAGACTTACATTTGGTTGATGCAGTATCTTCACCGAATAAATGATAAACTACCGAGAGGAAACCGCATATTTATACCAGTCATATGAATCCCACGGGGTTATCAACATACGAAGATACGGTGACCATGAGAAAGCATGCACTACGATAAGATAGTAGATTAAGTTTCTTTATTAAAATAGTTTTAGTTCTATTGTAACATTCAAATAGTACACTTTTCTGTTCGTAATTAAAAATAAAGATTATTTTTATAAACCCCTTACGTTTATCGAAGGACAAAATTTGCGCAGTCAGTAGGATCGGGTTCACACAATCAATAAAGTGATTAGTGGTGTGTTTCTACATTTTGGAAACAAAGAATTTTGGAACTCGGGAACCCCGAGATCGAGAAGTAGACGGAGGAGAACCGGGTATTAGAGAAAATACAGACAGGCTCCGGCACATTATTGAGCAAAGTGAGTCGCTGTATTCACTACATCTAATATCCTAACGTGCAGAACACGAAGACATCTTTCCAACCTACGAGGGCAAAGTGAGTACTAGTTGACGTTACGTTACGGCTCGCTCTGACTATCGAAGTCCAAATTCATTCATTGAATTAATATCTCAATCCCTCATTCCCCGGAAAGTAACAATCCTGTTGTTAATTGGTTAACCCTGAAACATTCGAACTGGAAAATTTAATCCAAGCAATTAGTAAATTAAGAATCAACAATAACTCTAGCGAATAATTGGCCGAAGTAAATTGCAATTTATTTAGAATATAACTAGAGTCAATACCTACATTCTGTACAATCTATACAAAATACCGAACAAACAACGACCTCAAGGATTTAATATTTCAAACCATATTGAGTAAACTTAGGGACAGGGCTAAGGTATTAATAGGCTCGCGTAACCAACTAGATACATGGGAGCTAGTAAAGAATCCGATTATTAATTCTTTCGCCGACAAACGGGATTTCGGACAACTAGCGCAAGAATTTAGCAACACCAAGATGCTACCTAAAGAGGATCCACTTACATTGGGGTATAGATTTCAACATTTACTCTCACAATTAATGACAAAACTCACGCAGCCACACCAAACCGATAAAATAGTAAGAGCCAATTTTTACGCCTAAACTGCACTTGAGGTATATTTACTGAACTTGCTGGAAGATATACAGGTGCATGTAAAACCTCTAAAACCTAAGGCCTTAGAAAATGATAAAGGTTATGTGAAAGACGCCATGAATTTTAAAGCGAGATCCAACTCACTAAAAGGAGCCAAGACATCAAATCCTCCACAGATTAATACCAAACCTTACCAACCTAGTCGATACGCCCCACCTGGTTATCAACAAAATTATTTCCCTAATTACGAACATCTTATACAAAATCCAGTGAGACCATTCCCCAATTATCCCAAGCCTCCGCAGAACACATTTCCTACCGGACCAATACGTAACTTTCCACAACCAATTCAGAATCCGCCAATGAAGACATTCACGAACAAGTAGGTATTTGGTTTACGAAGAAATGTTTGGACACTAGGTCAAAACAAAAATGAGATGACAAAACCGACACTGATGCCAGGAATATCGACAGCGGTAGCCAAACCACTTAATTCAGAAGATCAATCGTTTCCACGAAGTCCTGGATATTTATATAACAACGAAGTTGAGGAAAACATAAATATAGAACCAATATTCAATGACAAAGACGGACTATGGTACGTTCCATTGACGGCACCCTACACGAAAGTGGTTGCTGGACTCCAAAGGAGCACCAGCTGCCGACCGACCGTTAGGTATGCGGCAATAACAGGGAAAGTGCACACACTCCTCAGGACAAAGAGGCACGAAACCAGTTGCCCGCACGAGACCGACACCTCTCAGAGAGGCCCGGCGAACCGGTGGGCTCCTCTCTCCCGTGCTACCCATGTTAGACAAGTTTTCTTGTCAACGTTGGACGGGTCACCGTTGGAGACGCTTTAGCGAACTCCTACCTCACATCTAACCCCACGGGGCCTAGGCCTCCTTGCGGATGGCTACTATCGGCCAAGCGTGGGAAACGGAATCTGGCCGTGAGGTATTCTAGTGCCTTAATATAGCAAAAAATAACATTGATTGCGGACTTCGAAGAATGAAATGTCCTCTTAAAAATTAACTAACCAAAGTAACAGAAATGTAACATAAAGGTAGCTGAAATTATTTGTCTTATACAATATAATTAGATGGTTCAAACGATTCTAAAGTTAATCTGCATTTTCCAACGAAGAATGCTTTGTTTGTTGCGAAAATTGCTGTTGGTTGTTAGTTTTCATTCATTTTGTTGATGACAGGTCTGACTTTAACAATAAAGTGTTTATGAGAACGGGTCGATAGCCGCAGTGCTTAGGCGGCTGACTATCGTTGTGGCTGGACGATAGGAGCCGAATTTCGATTCTCTGGAGGAACGGTGACATTTTTTGAGAGAGTTAAAATCCGGATCGACTTACCATTCACTCTCGGGAGCAAAGTAACAGCTCGGCATTATAAAAGGCGAGATGATGTTGTGACAAAGCCATTTGAACACATTTTACACAGACAAAACTAGACAGCGATAGTTGCAGTGATAGCCAGACAAGTAATAAAGCTTACGGAGTCATTGCAACTAAGCACCCACCACACATAAAAAAAACGAAACTAAACATTTTGCACATATGTACATATATGTATACTGTTTATTTACCTACTGTTCTTTTAAAAGTCTATCTGTATTTTTCGCTTAAAAAGAAAAAGTAATAAGAGCAATACATTCAATTATTTCAACTTCAAAGAACTTTTATTAAAATTTGACTTCTTTAGATCACATATGAATGAATTTGGTAAGATCTAATTTACGTGACAAATTTAAAACAATTATTCATTCGAAAGTAGAATTTGCAGTTGCAAGAAACTCCTTCATATTTGGAGCGTAGATCTAAATTACTGGTATTGTTGCAAAACTGTTAGGTAGGATAACAGTGATTAAGCAGCTTCTTTTAGCTTTTATCCATCGAGATGTGTGTTTCAATTACACAAACTTATATCCTATATAAGTAATAAATACTATAGTACGTTACTATAGAGAAACAAACAAAATATTCTTGCATAAATATTAATCAATTTATCTAAAGTAGCATGCTCAAAAAAGGTAGTATATATTGATAACACGAGAATGTACGTTTTAAATCATTTACTAATTACAAATAAATTATTATATACTGTTAACCAGATCAATATCGTTGTCCTTTATTAATTTAGACGGTACTTTGTACCAGATAAATTAATGTTCCTTTGACGTGGGAAACCCTACGCGAGAGATAAAATATCATGCTATCTTCTAAGATAATAAGAACTGGAAGTATAAATAGGCCGCTTTCTAAGAGTAGGTTATCATTTAGTTGGTGAAGATCCTGCATCTATCAAAAGTAAGTCTAACCACTAAAATTACTATATATTAAGTTTATTGTTACAATACAAATTTCAGTCTTAAACATATGTATATCTGCTTGTATATATTCTAATAGCCGCGTTTGCAATTATTTCAGATGAAATTCCTCATCGTAGTCTTGGCTGTCCTAGGAGTAGGTTATGCCCTCCCGGCATCGAGAAGTCTCCAAGAAGACCTCCAACAAATTGTGGACCTGATTCCATTGGAGGACATTAGAGAAATTGCACGTCGCTACAATGAGAATGACGCTGAATTCCAACAAGTCGTTGCATACCTCCAAGGTGAAGAATGGGCCGCGCTTGTAGGTGCTGTCAGAGACAACGAAACATGGCAACGATTCAAAGTATTCATGGAAGCTAACGGAATCGACATTGAAGGTATCTTGGATGCCATCCGTGACTTGATCGCAAATGCTCGTGTAGCTAAGAAATCCAACGGTCAACGCTCCATTAGGGACTTCGTTGATGAAGTTCGTGCCATCATTCCACTCGACGAAATCCTAGTTACCCTCAACAATTTGCTTACAAACAGTGCAGATTTCCAAGAATTCTTCGCCGTCATTTCCGGTGACGACTCACGTGCACTTGTCGATGAAGTAAGTGCTCTACCTGAAGTTCAACGCGTTGCAAACGTGCTTCGTGATATGGGAATTAACGTCGATGGTGCTCTTGAGTTCATCTATGGTCTACTTGGCTGGGCATAACTTATACACTCTGTATTTTTGAATTGTTAAATAAAGATGTATAGTATGTATTACATTGTTTGAAATAGCTAATTAGTAATTGATTAGGTATTAGAAAAGATAGTCGCATGCTTTAGAATTAAAAAAAATTAAATCCAAAATTACTTGTTAGTTCTTCATCAGAATTAAAACAAGAATAACAAATTGGCTGTTATGATATATGATATAATGCACTAACAGAAAAATCAACAATTTATCAATTTCAATGGAAGCAACGGTGTATTTTTGTTGTTTGGCCACTAAACAGTTGAATTAGCATTTCAAATTATTGGATTGACATTTTTATATTTTATATAAATTACTGCTGGTATTTAAAGTGATGAAATACAGGTGATCCAACCGAGCTTTTGTTTCACTGTGTTGTAAACCAGTAAATAACAACAGAAGAACAGGGAGTTAATATAAATTTGGTTAGGTAGCGTAGTTTAATAGACTAAAGTAGATAAACTAAACACCATATTTTATAATAAACAAATTGTAAATGTCAATCCACTTATTTGACGATTTTGACTGCAGCCATTGCTTACGTGATGGATAAGTGCAAACCGAGGAAATGCTGAAAACCGCATAGTGTTAAATAAAGAGGAAGATATTGCAATACCGCTACTTATGAATATAGATATTATTTAAAGCGTAGACAGCAGCTATGACCTGTACGTACCCTATAAAAAAAGCGAAAGCTGATCAATACCAAATCGTATAAACCCAGGAAAAACTACAAGTTTTTGTTTGTAGTAAACAAAAAATACAATTTATTTATTGTTCTAAACAAAGAGAAAATTATTTTATATCAGGAATAGTTTTCTTTTTTACATTTCTCTAGGTGTTTCTATGTGTGACGGCTATGAAGTTAAATGTTTATGCTCCAACGCGCGAGGCCTCTACGTTAATTTGGAAGTTTTGTAAAAAAATTCTACCTACAGATGCACTCTACCAGTGGCAATTTAAGAACACCATTCTTGCGTACTTGCATGGTTTATGAATATATCTAATTATAGTCAATTGTCTACTAATCCCTTAAAAGTGTCCATCTATGTGTCCACTAATCCCCTTAGTGATATTAGATTGTTAATAACCGTCTGTATTAACTCATACAGCTTCTTCCAATATTTGCTATTTACAGCAATGTTCAAAAGTTGCCGTCCATGCAAACACCTATTTCTTTTAACGCCAAATTGCTCTAACTGAACTTGTTTCTTAGTAGAGTGTTATTCAATTGTATGAACTTGTTACGTGTGTAAATGTGAATTTTAAATATTTTAATAAAATAAAATCAATTAAGTAACTTAAATCCGTTCAATTACAATGAGCCGAGTAAGTTTGATATCTTTTTGAGCTTGCCTCTGTCTTGAAATTAGATTATAGACAAACAACACCCCTCCCATTGCATTTCGTCTCTAAGAATACATTTTCGCTAAGAGTGCCCTCTTTATGTTCTTTGAATCTGTTGGAAGTAGATATATTGTTGTTTAACGTTCTTCATTAGAAATTGGCAACTTTAGATTTTATGGATCATTCAAACTGATTCTCAAATATCAGCGATGCTGTCAGCATGGCTAGCCAAAGAAGCTCCAATCTTTAAAAATATGAGCTACAAAATAATAATGTAGCATAAAAAGTATAAACATAAAACATATGTTTTTGACACCGAAGTGTATTTACACTTCTCGTTCGCATATATTTGTGAACTTTACTCGTGCAGTCGAAGCCCCCCGGTGGTCGCAACGGTTTGCGGTAGAGCCGCAATAGCCCTACCTGGTGGTTCGACTCCACTTCGGGACGGTATATTTTTATATAAAAATATGTTTAATTAATTGACGTTTGGGAAAAATTGCATTATATGTAATTTTCATTATGGACTGACAAGTAGTTGTCTAGTTTGAAACTTAATATTCTCTGAGATTTTTAGGCATGCTCTTTCTGGTATCTAGCATCAACATATATTACTAACTATTTTAAATTTTAGGAATTTAAAAATGTAAATTTATTTAAAAATTTTGTAATACAGATTCTATAAAATATTTCCAGACAAGTAGACCAAAAATGAACTCAAGAACACCATCGACGTTAATTACCATGTCACGAAGCACTTGCACAATGCGTTGAACTTCAGGTAGAGTACTTATTTCATCGACAAGTGCACGTGAGTCTTCACCCGAAATGACGGCGTAGAATTCTTGGAAATCTGCACTGTTTGTAAGCAAATCTTTGAGGCTATCTAGGATTTCATCGAGTGGGATGATGGCACGAACTTCATCAAGGAAGGAATGGAACGTTTTCCGTTGAATTTATTAGCTACACGAGCATTTGCGATCAAGTCACGGATGGCATCCAAGATAGCTTCAATGTCGATTTCGTTAGCTTCCATGAAGGCTTTGAATTGTTGGCATGTTTCGTTGTTTCTGACAGCACCTACAAGCGCGGCCTATTCTTCTCCTTGGAGCTACGCAACGACTTGTTGGAATTCAGAGTCGTTCTGGTTGTAGCGGCGTGCAATTTCTCCAATTTCCTCCAAAGGAATCAAGTCCACAATTTGTTGGAAGTCTTCTTGGAGACTTCTAGATGCCGGGAGAGCATAGCCTACTCCTAGGACAGCCAAGACGACGATGAAAAGTTTCATCTGAAATGACGGTAAATACAACTATTATATATCGTTCTAAGACTTAAGTTCATATTGTCAAAATTGCTCTAATATTTAGTATAGGTAACTTCTTAGAATGGTAATTTATATATTAGACTTACATTTGGTTGATGCAGTATCTTCACCGAATAAATGATAAACTACCGAGAGGAAACCGCATATTTATACCAGTCATATGAATCCCACGGGGTTATCAACATACGAAGATACGGTGACCATGAGAAAGCATGCACTACGATAAGATAGTAGATTAAGTTTCTTTATTAAAATAGTTTTAGTTCTATTGTAACATTCAAATAGTACACTTTTCTGTTCGTAATTAAAAATAAAGATTATTTTTATAAACCCCTTACGTTTATCGAAGGACAAAATTTGCGCAGTCAGTAGGATCGGGTTCACACAATCAATAAAGTGATTAGTGGTGTGTTTCTACATTTTGGAAACAAAGAATTTTGGAACTCGGGAACCCCGAGATCGAGAAGTAGACGGAGGAGAACCGGGTATTAGAGAAAATACAGACAGGCTCCGGCACATTATTGAGCAAAGTGAGTCGCTGTATTCACTACATCTAATATCCTAACGTGCAGAACACGAAGACATCTTTCCAACCTACGAGGGCAAAGTGAGTACTAGTTGACGTTACGTTACGGCTCGCTCTGACTATCGAAGTCCAAATTCATTCATTGAATTAATATCTCAATCCCTCATTCCCGGAAAGTAACAATCCTGTTGTTAATTGGTTAACCCTGAAACATTCGAACTGGAAAATTTAATCCAAGCAATTAGTAAATTAAGAATCAACAATAACTCTAGCGAATAATTGGCCGAAGTAAATTGCAATTTATTTAGAATATAACTAGAGTCAATACCTACATTCTGTACAATCTATACAAAATACCGAACAAACAACGACCTCAAGGATTTAATATTTCAAACCATATTGAGTAAACTTAGGGACAGGGCTAAGGTATTAATAGGCTCGCGTAACCAACTAGATACATGGGAGCTAGTAAAGAATCCGATTATTAATTCTTTCGCCGACAAACGGGATTTCGGACAACTAGCGCAAGAATTTAGCAACACCAAGATGCTACCTAAAGAGGATCCACTTACATTGGGGTATAGATTTCAACATTTACTCTCACAATTAATGACAAAACTCACGCAGCCACACCAAACCGATAAAATAGTAAGAGCCAATTTTTACGCCTAAACTGCACTTGAGGTATATTTACTGAACTTGCTGGAAGATATACAGGTGCATGTAAAACCTCTAAAACCTAAGGCCTTAGAAAATGATAAAGGTTATGTGAAAGACGCCATGAATTTTAAAGCGAGATCCAACTCACTAAAAGGAGCCAAGACATCAAATCCTCCACAGATTAATACCAAACCTTACCAACCTAGTCGATACGCCCCACCTGGTTATCAACAAAATTATTTCCCTAATTACGAACATCTTATACAAAATCCAGTGAGACCATTCCCCAATTATCCCAAGCCTCCGCAGAACACATTTCCTACCGGACCAATACGTAACTTTCCACAACCAATTCAGAATCCGCCAATGAAGACATTCACGAACAAGTAGGTATTTGGTTTACGAAGAAATGTTTGGACACTAGGTCAAAACAAAAATGAGATGACAAAACCGACACTGATGCCAGGAATATCGACAGCGGTAGCCAAACCACTTAATTCAGAAGATCAATCGTTTCCACGAAGTCCTGGATATTTATATAACAACGAAGTTGAGGAAAACATAAATATAGAACCAATATTCAATGACAAAGACGGACTATGGTACGTTCCATTGACGGCACCCTACACGAAAGTGGTTGCTGGACTCCAAAGGAGCACCAGCTGCCGACCGACCGTTAGGTATGCGGCAATAACAGGGAAAGTGCACACACTCCTCAGGACAAAGAGGCACGAAACCAGTTGCCCGCACGAGACCGACACCTCTCAGAGAGGCCCGGCGAACCGGTGGGCTCCTCTCTCCCGTGCTACCCATGTTAGACAAGTTTTCTTGTCAACGTTGGACGGGTCACCGTTGGAGACGCTTTAGCGAACTCCTACCTCACATCTAACCCCACGGGGCCTAGGCCTCCTTGCGGATGGCTACTATCGGCCAAGCGTGGGAAACGGAATCTGGCCGTGAGGTACAACTAGCCCGCCCGTGAATTAAGCCTGAACTACGGGGACGGCCGGGCAAAAGCCCTACCCCAAAATGCCAACCGCGCCAACCCTTTCGCCCCTCCGGCGATCAAGTATCCGCGGCAGCTACAGTGAAACCGTAGGGTCCCAGAGTCACCGAATTGTTTTAGGATGAAACCAAGGGTTTCCCCAACCAGACAACCAGCGGTCGGACTACTCCTCGGCGAACCGACTTTTGTCCTCCCCTACTATCTTCGCCAAATTCTCTCGCCACGCCCGTTTCCCTGAGTGTGGCCACCAAGGATGGAGTAGTGCAGCTGCAGAGTTCTCTAGGTAAGCGCCGTAGGGTGCCTCACTTACCCACCGTATATTCCGACGGTTAGCGGCCGGACTGCCGGAGCGTATGCCCATGCTTACGCCCAAGAATCCTCCCCTATATACGAAGTCTACTCCCGCCATGCCCGTTACCCTGGAACTATGAAACCAGGGATGGGGTAGTGCAGCCGCAGAGTTTTAAGGGTCGACGCTATAGGGTGAACGCCGACCCGGATAGGGTGAACGCCGACCCGGATAGGGTGAACGCCGACCCGGATAGGGTGAACGCCGACCCGGATAGGGTGAACGCCGACCCGGATAGGGTGAACGCCGACCCGGATAGGGTGAACGCCGACCCGGATAGGGTGAACGCCGACCCGGATAGGGTGAACGCCGACCCGGATAGGGGGAACGCCGACCCGGATAGGGCGAACGCCGACCCGGATAGGGCGAACGCCGACCCGGATAGGGTGAACGCCGACCCGGATAGGGTGAACGCCGACCCGGATAGGGTGAACGCCGACCCGGATAGGGTGAACGCCGACCCGGATAGGGTGAACGCCGACCCGGATAGGGTGAACGCCGACCCGGATAGGGTGAACGCCGACCCGGATAGGGTGAACGCCGACCCGGATAGGGTGAACGCCGACCCTACATATCGGAAACACTTCACGAAGATGATCAATGATTCTCAAGTTTCATAAATTATATGACGGAATTATAGGGTGGATGACTTAAGATCCATGCAATTTAATTTAAATTTATCAAAAGGAGTTTTGTGTAGAGATAGCTACGAATTGCCAATGTATTATAAAAAATAGATTGTTTCAAAATGCCAGGTAGATCGAAAGTTCTAAAAAAGGTCCTAGTAAACTACGTAGAAGGCGATGTTTTGAATGAAGGTATAATGCAAGATGAAATTTACGTACCTAGTTGTATTACTACTGTAAACTAGGGAGAAGCGATAATAGAAGTACAAAATTGGCCAAACGACGAACAATCTTTCAAAATGAACACAACCTCGGCGATACCTTTTGAAAATTTCCACATATTCCAATATCAAGTAAAATATTTAGGAACAATTTCTAGCTGGATTCCATCATATATATACATATCTGTATAATAAGTTCCAGAATAGAATCTTTATTGTTCAGAAATCCGTGGCAGTTAAATACAACAACCCGTTTGTTTGACGAAGTTTCTGTTTTATTTAATTGCTATTGACATCTAGCTTTTGATTTTTGTTTTTCTAATATCTATTGTAATGTGGACATTTTCTATCAAACGTAGTTTAGTTTATCAACTACTTTTTTTACAATTTATGCACTTTATTGTATCAGAGTTACATGTACTGGTTTCATGTTTACCGGCACACTTACTGCAGTATTCCTCATTTTTACATTCCTTTTCGTTCTTTATAATATTTGTGTATAGTAGCGTAGTTCGGGATGAATACATATTTTCATAATTTTTCCTTTTCCTATCTTTTTCTTATCTAAGTATTTTCGTACAACTTTAATTTTGGTTTGAATACTTGCAACAATATTGAATAATTCATTTTGATTTATAAACGCTTCCAATATCTTGTCATTACTTTCATCAACGTCTTTTTCGAACCCCGTAACAATTTTTTTGTGGTGTTTTAGTTTTGGATCAATTATTTCATATTTATTACCAATAGTTTTTTCAACATTTTCTCTTAATTTCTCTATGGAATTATTATCGCTGCAGTTAATTTAAGACCAATAACAGGTTTAAGACCAATAAGTATTTTGTGCGCATTATCTAAAGTTTTTGAAAAGTTATTAGAGAAACAGATCCGATCCTACATCAATCAGCATAATATTCTACCTACATTTCAATCCGGTTTTAGACCAAATCATAGTTGCGCATCCGCATTATCGGCGGTTACAGATGATATATTCACTGCGACTGATTCTGGTAAACTCACGTGCCTTGTGACGTTGGACCTTTCGCGGGCATTTGACACGGCCAATCACCAACTGCTGTTTTTCATTATGAAACACCTTGGTTTCAGCAATAATGCCACGTCTTTATTGCGATGTTATCTTTCGGGTCGCAGTCAAGAAGTTGTGCTACGCAATAGTACATCTAATACCTTACCCATTCTCAGTGGAGTCCCACAGGGTTCAATTTTGGGTCCGTTGTTATTCACTCTGTATACAAGCAAATTACATGTATGCTTAGAATTCAGTAAATACCATATGTATGCAGATGACACACAAATGTACTTCTCCTTCGAACGCAGAGACTACCTATCTGCCAGTACTTGTATTAGTTCAGACCTTGATCAAATAGTAAAATGGTCTAATCAGCATTCTCTAGATATTACTGTTAACAAAACTTTTGCGTTACTTTTTGGCAGGAAATCAGATGTCCATTATGTTGCTGACATCATGGTTTTAAGGATTAACAACGTTGTTTTACCTTTTACCAAATCCATTAAAAATCTCGGGGTTTTTATTGACCCTGACCTTAGATTTAAAACCCATATCAATATGTGTATCCGCAGGGCTTACTCCAATTTAAAAAACTTGTACTCTCATAGAGAGTGCTTATCGATTATTACTAGGAAAAGGTTGGCGGATGCGCTCGTTTTGTTTCATTTTAACTTTTGCGACGTTGTGTATGGACCGTGTCTGGATAGTATGACTGTACAAAAGATTCAAAAAATTTCAAAATAGTTGCATTCGCTTCATCTTTGGTTTAAGGAGACACGAACATGTTTCCCATAGATTGCGTGACCTAAACTGGTTGGACATGAGTGCCCGTCGTCGTATTCATCAGTACTGCTTTTACCATAAGGTTATAACCATCGGGACACCCCCATATCTTTTTCTTAGATTAAGATTTAGGAGTGATATTCATAACATTAATGTTAGATTCCCGCACCATATTACACCTCCGGTCCATCGCACCGCTCTCTTTGAAAGGTCATTTTCTTACAACATAGCATGCTTATATAACAGACTTCCCAATCAAGTGAAAGTATTGTCGCTCACCACCTTCAAACAACGCCTGAAGCATATGATTCTGAATTCAACTTACGTCTAAATATTTATTCTTTTGTTTTTTTTTAACTTTTTGTGCAATGATTTAATTATTATAGTACACTCATTTTCTTTTTTTGTAACTATTTATGTTTTTTTCTTTCGGTTGTAGTGGAAACCACACTTGCACCTTGGTGCGTTTGTCTGACCTTCAACCGTTTACCGTAATGGGTTCTTACTTAGGATATAAACTCCAATACTTGTACATATATGCTTTGTAACCTATTATCTTGGTATTAAACTATTATTATATTATTAATATTATTATTAATTACCATGCTACCTTTTTCTACAGTTTTGATTGTTTCAATTCCTAAAGCTAATTCGCTTGGATCTATTTATTTTCTTATATCTTTCTCCATCTCCTGTGATTTTTGTCTATCTCTTTGGCTTTATCAGTACTTGTAGCATCTTTATTATTTTTTAATATTTTGCTATATGTCAAATTTGTTGTTACTTTGTTTGCAATATATTTAACTACTGTAGATTCTAAAATTTTATGAATTAAATTATTATGTTCAGTTATTGTTTTAATGCACTCATTAAGTTTTTAATTCATATTATTTATCTGTTGGGAAATCTTTTTATTGTAACAATAAGGACGATTGCGACTTGGCTATGTATTTTATCGAAAAATGTTCTGAGTAAAAGAGAATGAAGTTCTCTACAGCACGAAAATATATTCTTGTTTTTTTTTAATGGAACACCCTATATATCATTGCATTTTTGGATTGCCTGATGTAATATAAAGTAATTTTAATTTACATACAGTAAAACTTATCAGTTTTCGAGATATTCTGTTTCGAAAGGAAGAAAATTAATTTACTCAGAGTACTTAAAAATTGAATCTAGTCTTTCCTAATAATTGTTTTGAAACAAATCGTGGGTATTATTATAATGATACCTCAAGCTTTATTTTCCATACTAAACATTCATATTATGTTGTATTGGGTGTTTAGTAATCGAACTCGAAATTAAGTACCTTCAAATGACTAAAACTCGTTTATTTCAAATGGAACCCCCAACTATTGCAGATTTTTTCTCTCTTTCGATTCCGTATAACATTCCTTATATCTAAAGTTTATACCTTTGAAGTTCTAAGTAATTTTGTACAGAAATCTAAAATTTGACATAAGAAACGTGGATCAAAGCACTGTAATATCATTTTTGTCCTTATTCATTGAGATTGTTGCTGATAATTGTTTTTGTTTGTATTTTATATATGAATAAACTATTGATATAACATACATTAACCGACAAGAACGTTTATACGTATACTATCAAATTAAATAAAAATGAATTAAATCTAGTAATCTATGCTTTGAATAATAGATGAAGTGAATTTAGTTATTTGTCAAATTCTGTAGCTGATTGCTGCAATCATCGTATTTACCTACTCCAATATTTTCTCCCAGTATTAACCCTGAAACACTTTTTCGAATAAAATTATAGTTTCGGCAGCGTTTAGAAATGTGCATTGACAGAGAGGGTGGTCACATTGAACAACTTTTACAGGAATTTCACGTTCTTCAATAATTTAATTAAAAAATAATTTAATTATTGTCTCTATTTGTCCGTGTTTTACTCAAAATGAAAATTATGATTTTTATCGATTTAAAACGGCTTGTAATAAATATAGCGTTATAGAATGTAGTTTCAATATATTAAGTCATTATCTTATTACTAAAACTACTATTTCTTACAACAAATTCTAAATAAAGAGGACCGGCATGAAATTATAACCCTACTTCTATGTCATATTTTAGATTTTTGTACAAAATTACTTAGAACTCCAAATGTATAAATTGGAATGTTATAGAGAATCGAAAGAGTGGAAAAATCTGCAACAGTTAGCATGAAACTATACAGGATGTTCTATCTGAAATAAACGAGTTTTAATCGTTTGAAGGTATTTAATTTCGAGTTCGATTATTAAACAACCAGTATAATATACTATGAATGTTTAGTATGGAAAATAAAGTTTGAGGTATCATTATACTAATACCCACGATTTATTTCAAAACAATTATTAGGAAAGGCTAGATGCATTTTTAAGTATAGGTACTCTGAGTAAATTAATTTTCTTCCTTTCGAAACAAAATATCTCGAAAACTGATGAGTTTTAGTGTAGACGAAACTGAACAACCTGTATATAAGCCAATATTTTCTTGCTGTAGAGAACTTCATTTTAGACATTTCTTGCTCAGAGCATTTTTTGATAAAATAAATAGCAAAGCCACAATCAGTCGATCCCAGGAAGGTGCCACACCCTGTATATGCAATAATATCCGTTTCACCTAGTTTTTTTGCTGTTTCTTCACTTACTCCGGAGCATTTATTGTGTCTCTCTTCCTCGCACACGAAATATCTAACTGTTCTATCAGTTCTACTAAACTTGATATTGCACACATTGCATTCATTATTTGTCATACATACTTATCTCTTGCTGGTGTTATAAACGTGGTTTCATTTTTCTTTTAACTACGGTCGATATACTACGATACGCGCAAGTTTTATTGATTTAACACAAAATATTGTTTTTATTATGTTACATAGTATCGTTACTACCTAGATAATTCTTTATATGATAATAATAACACAATTAATTATTAACACAGTATTGCACATATATTACAGAGCCTATCACAACACGTCTACATACCCCAGCGACACCTACGCATACTGCGCTATGATTTTGTGAGGCAATTCAATAGCCTCGCGCTAATGTTAATATCAGTAATATGGACACAAGAATGAAACAATTTAGCTATCTAATGCACGGACTTACAAAATTAGAACTTGGATAAAGATGACATTTTCCTGTAACACCTTTAGAATGAGGGTTTTTAAATTGCTATAGATCCTGAAGCCTATTTTATAAACGAGTATTATAGCAGGTAATTTTAGGACATTACATCTATGCGCGTATCAATTTGTAGAATGATTACCAGCTTTTCTGTAACACATCTTCATTTTAGTGTATTTAAATTATGTATGTTAGCGTAAATTTCTTCTTTCTTTGTTATTAACGTTTTCAAACTTTTTATGTATTTTTCTGTTTTAAATATATGTACCTGTAAATCTCTAGCATTTATGTTATTATGAAAGCGAAATCTTATGATGTTTTTTCCGTAGGCTGGAACCTTTAGATGTTGCCGTCTGTCGCTCTTTTAATACCAGATACGCGACAGCCACAACGTGGATGACCAACAATCCGGACAAGACCATATCCCTATATAATTAACTGGCTAAAGAAGCGTTTAATAACGCTAAGAAGAGGGGAAAACATATTATCAGCAATAAAAAAGCTGATATAAAACCGTTTAATGTGTATAACATGTTAAAAGATGATTTTACTGACAGGATAGTAGTTGCACCTGCACTGGAATTAAATTATTAGCAAAGCAGATCATAATCCTGATATCAGAGATGATGATGTAGAACGTGACATAGATAAGAGTCAACAAGGAGAAAGTAATGATATATGTAAAAAATTAACATTATCTACACCCGAACTTATACTCAAAAGCTCAAAAAAGAAATATGTTGACTCCGCAATATATTGAACCACTCCACAAAGCAGCAATTCGGACAAAGACCTCATTTGAGAGGAAGCGTGGTACAACTCAAATATTGACAAATAGTTGATGAGACTTGTTTTTCGTTTACTTAAACCCAGTAGTGCCACGGATACATCTCAGTCCAAGAAAACTCTGATTTTTCTCGCAGATTTACAAAAATGTCAACAGTTGCTCAGATAAATAAACTATTTATATAAATTAATTCATTATTCGGTACCTACAGTAGGTACGATACGGTGTGACATTTCTCCTAACTAATCGTATTTGTAAGACATATGAGACAAACGTTAACTATTTTTTTTGTTCCAACATCTACAGTTGTGCTTTATATGGCTTTGAACAAACAATTTCACAATCTATTTATCTCACAAATGTCTAGGAAGTGTATCATAATCTCATTCTCCCCTACATTGAGCATAAGAAATGTCGTCAACTCGGCAAAATGGGACTTTCGCATCGACAACCCCCAGAATAAATTTAATATGACATATTATTTGATTATATATATCTATTAAATTCAGGAACTGTTAGAAATTGTGTTTGTGGTACAGTAAATAAAGACGCTGTTGGACAAACTATTTTGTGATATAATCACCAAACTTTTAACATTGTAAAGCACGTACTTCTCTTTCATTTATAGAATGAAAATTATAGGGCTTTCTGTCTGTTTTTTTTTTGTTAATGCTCACTGAAGAGTTGTTTCGGACTTTATGGTTTTTGACGTTTTCAGACTATTTTTTCTAATATTTAATAAATTACTATAATTGATTATTTTAAAATCTAAGTATTTAAAAAACGTAATAGGTACTATACATATTTATTAAATAATTGCAAAATACAGAGTGTATAAGTTATGCCCAGCCAAGTAGACCATAGATGAACTCAAGAGCACCATCGACGTTAATTCCCATATCACGAAGTACGTTTGCAACGCGTTGAACTTCAGGTAGAGCACTTACTTCATCGACAAGTGCACGTGAGTCTTCACCGGAAATGACAGCGAAGAATTCTTGGAAATCTGCACTGTTTGTAAGCAAATTGTTGAGGGTAACTAGGATTTCGTCGAGTGGAATGATGGCACGAACTTCATCAACGAAGTCCCTAATGGAGCGTTGACCGTTGGATTTCTTAGCTACACGAGCATTTGCGATCAAGTCACGGATGGCATCCAAGATACCTTCAATGTCGATTCCGTTAGCTTCCATGAATACTTTGAATCGTTGCCATGTTTCGTTGTCTCTGACAGCACCTACAAGCGCGGCCCATTCTTCACCTTGGAGGTATGCAACGACTTGTTGGAATTCAGCGTCATTCTCATTGTAGCGACGTGCAATTTCTCTAATGTCCTCCAATGGAATCAGGTCCACAATTTGTTGGAGGTCTTCTTGGAGACTTCTCGATGCAGGGAGGGCATAACCTACTCCTAGGACAGCCAAGACTACGATGAGGAGTTTCATCTGAAATAATTGTAAAGACAACTGTTACATATACATATATGTAGATACATCGTTCTAAGATTATAAATTAATATTAGACTTACTTTTGATAGATGCACGATCTTCACCAATCAAATGATAACCTGCAATAAGAAAGCGGCACATTTATACTAATTTCTTATCATTTCAGAAGATAACATGGATATTTTATCTCCTACGTACCGTTTTTGGGGTCAAAGGATTGAACACTATTTTACCTGGTACAAAGTACTGTCTAAAGTAATGAGGTAAAAAGATATCGATCTTATTGATACAATTTATCATTTCTTTTGAATTGGTAAGTAATTTGAAATATATTTTCTCGTATTTCTAATGTACACTATTAGTTTTATACATAATAATTGTGTAATATGAATAATATTTTTTAGTTCTCCAGCATCATCCAACTAGTTAATTCAAGCAGCTTTATACTGCCAATAATAAGTGGGTCAGCAATGGGGAACTCTTGACTTTGGACACAGTGTATTCGGTGTAAATTGCCAAGTTTTATGGGTTCTGCAATAATAAATTTCTGAAATTTTGTACCAACCATTAATGTTAATTTTTTATTTTTTATTGTAAATGGATGATGTAATTATGTAATACAGAATATAATTCTAAAACGATCACGAAGTATCATACCTATGTATATATAATAATTTTTAAAATTCTATATTCGTAAATGTATCTACCATAAAATATATGGTACGGTCGACCAAAACATAATAAAATTATGCATATATACATACATACATATATGTATGATGTGATTGAGATTGTTACAAATTTAGTTTAAATATACATTTAATTCCAACAAAATCTTCTTTCGTATTATTTGCTATGTATTTTTTGCGGTGTGAATGAGTGATGACTAGCGATGTGTTTTTACGTAGTTTTTCTTTGTAGGCACAGGAATGTTTCTTTCTTTGAATATTTACGATAGTTACGAATTATGAGATACAAAAACTGCATCATTCAAGTAGTGGGGATTTAATAGGGTTTCTTTTAGTTGTAAACGATATTTAATAGTCTGTAGAAGAATATTGGTTACAGGATTTCGTTCGTGTTTAGCATAGAGATTTAGTTGTTCGGATATTTCCGCTTGTGTCAGTATGTAGTGAATAAAAGTGCGGTTGTAAGTGTCTCAGATTTACTTGAAACATTTTCCGCTAATAATATGCAGGTGTTTGCTAATTAGAGGAGGATCATTTCTAAAATTGGATTAGGCTAGGATTAGAAATATTCAAGGTATAATTTTAATAAACGTTTTGTGTATCTTATTGATGTGCTAATATGTGGTAATTTTTCTTTTTATTCCAGATCTGTACATCTTGAATTCAAGGTTGGTGCCTAGTTTAAGTTATTTAGTACTTATATTTTATTGTATTATGTAGAAAATGTTATATATCTATCAACGAGAGAAATACATCTTTCTGCATTTATTAAATTAGTAATCGCGTTCGTTTAAAAGACGGCCGTCAAAATGTGTAAAATAATTTTATTACGTTTTAATATACATTGTTTTTATTCACAAAATTAATTACACTTTTGAAAGGTATAATTAACAATTATTATTAGTGTTGCCATTGTTTGAATTTTATTTAAGTTCTGGATAATTTTAAAATAAATTTTTGCGGATCTTGTTTATGTATACGTGTGCATTCGAGTATGAACCTGTCGATGCAGCGCTCACATAGGTTTACACGCAATGATTTTGTGAAGGTACACGATAAAAGTGTATTACAGCTGAAGAATATTCTCAACAACATTACTAGAGAAAATTCTTTCCATTAATCGAAAAAATCAGTATTTTTTAATTGAATTGCTCAACATTGATTGAAAACTTTTTAAAAATTCTTGCACTGTACTGTAGGTCTACATAAATATTCAATGCAATTGTAAATAACGTAAAAACAATTGGATTTAGATATAAGTAACCTTCACAGAAATATCTTAGAAATGATGAGTAGAATGTATTAAAATAATAAAAGTCATATCATTTCAATTAAAATAAGGAATTACATGCGGACTCCCTTTTATATCTCAAGTTGTTTTAAGATAAAAATATTTTAAAAGAATAGACGTAATTGTACTAGAACTTGGAGCAAAATTTTAGAAATTTACAATTACTAGAACGTATGAAACCTCTAACAGATTACGGGGAATATCCTGTATATTGTTTGCCATCTTGTAATTTTTTTCTACTAAATAAGTTATATTGCAAGTAGACATAATTGTTTTGTAAAGGAAATTATTTAATACATCCTGTTATGGGCGTATTATTGGAATTTGAGGCAAAAGCAAGGAAGATGTGTTGAGTTCACACATATGGCGATATAATTTCTCAGCTGTGGCCATTTTTAATAGGATTTGTATAAACAAGTAAGTTAAGGTAATCAAAGAGAAAAACGTAGGCCTACGCAGTGATTTGGAAATCTACCGTTAAAAAATCACAAGTAATTAGAAAAGTTTGTTGAAATATTATATCAACATGCATAAAATACAGTTGCAATGTTAACTGATCGGGTAGTTTTCGCGATAGTACTGGGGCACCTTTTGAAGCAAGTGTCGGCAAGTTCCGGTCCACATATTAAAAGGAAATTAATATTTATGACGGTTACCTACGATTTCGTTTAGGTTTTCTGTGCCTCGTGTGGTTCTGGTGAATTAGCAACGTCAGTGGACAATAGTTGTTCCCGGAAACAAGGATTTTATCTTATTAATATTGAATCAGTCTTTGCGGAAAATTGTTTAGCGAAAGTGGTTGTTTGTTCGCCAAAACTTTCCAAACTATGATCTTACTTATGATTAATATCGCAGCAATTTTCTGGAGCTTTCAGCAAGATATTAATTGATTGTATTTAACACATTTTTTACCATTCGTGCAGTTATGTAACAGAACATACCTATCCTTTTCTAAATCTTGTTATTTCAGCGTTTTACTAAGGTGTTGACCAAGCAAAAAGAATCTGACAAACAACAGTTGTCCGTAATAAAGTTTTGCAAAATAATTTTCGGTAGGTGCTGCTTCAAAGTTATCTATTACCTATAGATATTTTGTAATCTATCAAAGCTGATGAACAATTGAGTGCATTCAACAGACAGAAAGAGTTGCCTATAAACTGGTTGCGCTCTGGTATGATTGGTCGAAACTCAAACTGCCAACAATCACAACAGTGTGCTACCGAGCAATCGGTAACTCTTTGCTCCTGTTGAATGCGTCCTATTGGAAAGATGCTTTTTGTAAGTGTAGGTAATAAAGTAAATGTTGTATATTTAAACAATGACTTCGATATGCGAGAACTTACTGGAAGAAGTGATATAAATAAAGAAGTAAATCCATTCCCAATAGATTACAAGAAATGTTAAATAAATATTAATATTTAATGATTAGTTTTGTTGTTTTGTAAAGATAAACGGAATAACTGAAACTGTTTAAGAAGTAGGCAAATAGTTTCGTCCTAATTTGTTTTGCAAGAAATTGTATTTCTTTCGGCAAAGCATATGCAAAATACAATTTAAAATCGTTCTGGACAAAATCGCCTGTCCAGTTCTGAGTAAACTACACTTTTATCTAATGACGTTAAAATGAAGATACATGAAGTCATTATTTGAAAGATGGCCGGCATTTTTATGTTGCAAGGGTTTAGTAACGTGATGAAATCTTTGATAATTAGTTCCAAAAATGACGAAAATAAATCTGTATTAAAAATTCATTAATAAAACAAATTTAAATTAGCGATAATTGATACTAATCTATATGGCAGTATATGTTCTCGCTGAAAACAAACATACAAATATTTTTAAGTGATACAGTGTTTAGATAAATATAACAAATAGCACTCATCCGATGCACTTTATTGTACGTTAAGAGGGGTCTCGATTATAAAAAAGATTATGCCCCAATAACCTTTCAACGGTTTGTAATCAATTTTAAACAGTTCTGAGTCTATAATGTATGTACAGTCTGTTCCAAAATTAATGTCGCTCCCAAGGTTAAACAAACCCATAAAATGATGTTTCCCATAATGCAATACGATTTTTCGTTAGTGAATATTAATCCTGTAAATGCGGTGCAAACCAAATATCGATTAAACTTCATGCATCTAATTTGCATTAGTAGTTATAACGTGTTTTTCGGCGCAGGGGTGACATTAATTTTGGAATAGACTATACATGAGTTGGTATTCGATAGTATCACCTCTCGCTGCTTGATAGTATACAGCCCAAAATTATTTCGGGCATTAGAATCAGGGAAATCTTCTAGTTCTATTTACACATATAGTTATGTTTATTATGACTAAATACAACAATATACAGTTAACTGGAAAAAGATTGAGACAGTTTTTGGTAGATTTGGTAGATGATGGAATGTGTCTATCATCCCTTTCGTTTTACTATGAAAATGTTTACAAATATCGACATAGATTATAACCCGATGTTTATAAATTCGTTTATTTATATGCAATTTACTTAGAAATGCCATACTAAGCATAAGTAAATGTTTAAAAAGAGTGTTAGGCAGAAGTTTGTCTAACCACAATAAAATTTCGCACGCTATTGAACTATGAAATCTTCCACAGTCTGTGCGATTTTTTAAACAGTTTTATTAGCATCTGTAATAAATATCCATAGCTTGTGGTACAGCCCCAAATTATGGTGAATGTTTTTTATTTGCTAGTGGCAATCTCTTGAATATATTTCACCAAGTTCATTAATAATTTCATTGATGGATTAATTACTGGTTCCTGGCAAGAAATTTTATTGAAGAATTGTTTCACTAAAAAAGAAAAAAATGTTTTTCATTGGTTTCGTTTTGCTTCTATTTGGGCACGCAAAATCAACTAATTGAGCTTTATTTGAACAATTCTTCCAACAATTTTGCAAGCAAATTGCTAAATCTTTTATTCTATCTGAGTGAAGACCACACAAAACATTTTGAAAACTTGTGAATAATATCAGTATAAGGTATAATAAGGCCGCTTATTGGTGCAATTTTAGCAAATGAGAATGGATAAGTATTAAGGTCATAAACTGAATGGTTGGGATTTTTACTCCATGTACTTTCCTAAGCAAACTTTCTTTTGCTGTTGATTGTTGGAGCACTTACTTTATAGTACGACATTAAGTTAAAAATACGGTGGTTTAACAAAGGAATAGTGTTGTTTTATTGTGTTTTGCAGAGATTATTTCTTTGTAAACGGCAAGACTAATCAATATATATTACATATGATACATACCAAAAATGGAGTCAGAAAATAGAATGAAACAAAAATATAAACCAAAGTTAGCTTTGTATCATATCCGTACGATTCTTACTCAAAATTTATTATAAACTTAGTCGTGCATGTTCAATTGTGCTTTTAATTGCTATCTAAACTTGTTTAGTAAAAATTGTAAAACTACATATTTTATCTTACATACGATACCAAGACCATTAATCCAATGTTAAATTGTGAAAACAATATGAAAATAGCAGATGGTAGACATGATTGAAAATTGGGATGAAAGTGAGGATAAATGGGATGTACTCAAAACAACACGGATTTTGTTAATGCTAATCTCGACATCTTAGATATACAAAATGCTCCAATCGTAATAGAGGGTGGAATCGATAATTGCAACGGAGATACGGAGCGAAAGTCGCTTAAAACTTAGTACTGTGAAAAAATCCAGACGTAAGGTTATTTCAATAAGAATTCCAGCTTTTATGGAAAATGATGCTTACTCTGAGTGCAGATATTTTAGCGTTCGAAAGAAACTGATTTCTATTATTACATATTAAAGAAGTCAATACTCCCTATGCTCTTTTTAGATATAGAAACAAAAATACATTACCTAAGTTTAGTTCAGAACTGAAGAGCTGATTACTGGTCAAAATGATTTTTGTTTTATACGTACTAATAGGTGTACTTAATGCGGTTTTTTTATCATCTTATGAAATATATGTATATATATTGTAATGTTATATTACATTTTATTCAATATTTACAATTCCACTTGTCAGTTGACAGATGATCCAGCTGTAGGTAATCTAAAAAGAAAAAAAAACACTAAATTAATTGAATATTCATTAAACTATAACCAACTATCTGATCTGTGTATTTCTTCAATTTAATTTAATTCTATTTTATCAAATATGTAACATTAACACGATTGCACACATGCGAGGTATTTGTTTAAAATTAACTCATTTAAATCCAAGTCAACACTATCAAATGATAGAGGAGGCGCAACTCTTCAAGTTGGCACCATCGGTATTTTCCTTGCATATGTGCGCGTCGATGTCATGATTTGCCTCAGTAGCCATCTGACGCAGAAGGGGGTGTTGCTCAGCAGAGATCTTATGTTAAGTCCAGCCAACGACAAAGACAGAAAGATGTTAAATGCACCACAATAATGACCATCATATTTTACAAGGTAATTAATTAATTTCAAATCATTTATTTTGTACACAAATACACACCAATATTGTAACAAAATCACACAATTAAATTCCACACACACAAGAAGAAAGACCAGCCAGTTAGGGGCATTTAAAGAACAAAAAGTAGGTGGTAATTAAAATCTACAACTTTTCGGTGACCCTGTATACAACAAATATTCGACCGGACGCGCATAAATTAATCCATCAACGATCGTTGATTGCCGTGATTGACAGATGACTATCAAAAGGTATTTCTGAAGAAATTTAGAGACAATTGCGAATCACCTATAAAAAGCCGTGCGAGAGCAACAAACTTCCGCTTTTTGCATTTTATCTTCGTACAGAGCGTTTATCTCTACGTATGTAAATTTTGTAAATTAACCCGGTGCACCGTGGGCCCAAATCAACGATCATCTTCGAATAAGTACTTATAAACATCCAAAACTTCTACCGAATTTAATTACCCCTACGAAAAAGACGTCTCTCCATCCACCATCCGTCTATAGGCGCGCGAAGACAGAAGCTTCCAAAATAACACACACACACACACACACGTAAGATAAGGTAATTTAATTTTAATTTAATTTTAAGGTCAAAAATTTTAAGAATCAATATTTTCTCTTTAAAACAGTAAATTTTTTTTTAGTCCAAATTAATATTTGAAAAATTTAAAAATTTAATTTTTTTTTTATACAGAAATTTTCTAAGTCCCAACTAAAAGTTGGAAAAATTTCAAAACTACCAAAAAGGGTCTTTATAGGTAATAATTTAGTTGTGGTGCTTGCCACGCCATTCTGCACACTGTAAACTAATTTTTTTATAGGTTTTATTGATTTAAATAAAATATAATTTTTTTTTGTAAAACATCTTTTTGTCTTGTAAAAATTTTTTTTTAACTTAGAATTTTTTTTTTATTTGGGTATTTTGTTCAACGTACGATAAGCTCTCGTATTCTGTTCTCTACACCCGCTGTAGAGCAAAGAATTCACGAACCCCTGAGATTAATTTGTTTAAACCCCAAATTTTAATTTAAAGAGTAAAACTCACATTGTCTTGATTTTATTATAAATCAAATTTCACATTACAATATATACATTGAATTTCTCTATGACTCACAATTTCTTTGTTACTTTGTCCTTTTTTTGATAAAAAAAAATTCGACCATCTATCTACTGTCAAATACAGGTTTCTACAGCATTGTAAATATGATGGAAAATAAAGTTAAATCAAATGGTACCGTAACGAGTAAAGTACTATTGTTTTTCTATGTGAATGGAATTGTAAGAACAAAAAACCACTACATTAGAAAAGAATGGGCTAAACGCGAAACATTCATCCCCGAAGAGAAAAAAATGCAAAACCTCCGGTACATATCAAACTAGGACTAATTAAGAATGTACAAATAAAGACATGGACAACACTTTTGGTGGTTTTATGCGCTTAAAACAGAATTTTCTACAATTAGTGATCTAAAAATTACAGAAGAAATATTTGCATGTTTATAAATACCATCATTAAAGCACGATGAAACGTCCGAGTGATTATTGAATTCAGACTAAAAATGGCAGATTAGTAAGCATTTAAAAATTCCTTCCATTAAAAGACGTTGCAACCAATAGTATTCGATATCGACCCCAATGCTTTAGTGATAAAATGTGATGCAAAAAAACCAATTTATAAAAATATTAAAAGTGGGGTTTACATGTTTGTTTTCACTAAAATTCTAATTATTTTAACCAGTAAGAATAGATGAGTCAAGACACACGATGTTCCGGTCTAGAGCAACTGATAATTAATATTTACTTAAACATTTAATTAAAAAGTAAATAATCTTAAGTGAATACTTCAATGCAATAAATATATAAATAAAATGCAGTACGAGCAATAAACATTATGTAAAAGAGAACCTCATTTTCTAGAAATATGTTGGCTTTGTTACCACTATTCCTCCCTTTGTTTGTGTAAATTTGTTTAAGTTGTTAAAGTTTATATGTTGCATAAAGGCTATTTTATTCTTGTATTCCCTTATTAGTTTTATTGCTACATTAATAATAACAGCGAAAATACTGCTAGATTCATAAATTATGAGAGAGAGAGAACAGCTGCGCGATCTATTTATTTTTAGCGGAAAGACGCAGAACGGAATCTATTAAATCATCTTAGGTAATAGCAGTAGATTACGTATACGGCTTTACGAGAACAGCCCTACTGCCTGACTGATGAACCGCTAGTGTACACTAGATGTCACTATAAGTATGAAAAAGGAATTGTATTAACGTATTCAATGTTAAGGTCCCTTTCCAATCTACATTTCTTTTTTCTATACATGTTATTGAGTTCCGTATAAGGGTCGATTTAAATACATATCTATATACATAGGTATTTAAATTTCGTAATTCCCATTTCTCTAATATTTAAGGCTAAGCTAATACAAGAGATGCATTTTAGGTTTTCATTTCAAAGATCAATTTTCTGTATTAATATTTGAAAATAATTTTCGGCAAGTAATCAACACATATTCTAACTATGTAACTCTAAGTTTATTGGTTGGTTTATTGGTATGCCATCATTAACGGTCTCCAACGGGTGTCGATTGATGCATTTCACTTATTCACACGTCTTCCTGTGTAAAAGTTCTGTTTTGACGTATACAGGAATTTGCCCAAAAGCTAAACTATTATTGCGTTACCCACAGGTATTTAGTGCAAACTTCACGCCAATTCTACAAGATGATTTTAAAGTTGTCTTCCCAGTGATATCAAAACGATACGAGCCAAGGTAGTCAATACCGTAGCTTCTATACTTCTAAACTGTCATCAGAGAGACATGCATCAAAAAGTAGTCATCTCATTCGATTAGCGTGTAGTTTTAAGTAATAATTTTGTCGTAGCTTATCCGAGAACTTACAGATTTTGAAATATGATGTCGCAAAAATACCATGTGAAGTGTGCCACAAATCTATGACACTCTGGTGCAAAAGCGATTGTAACACATAATAAAACAACTCCCGTACCACGTCGTTTCATTAAGCAACCATTTTGGCACTTCTGCAATAAATATAGACCTATAACTTAATGTATTATACCGAGCTTAGAGCATGATACTGACAAATATGTTGGCTGAAACAAATGCGGAAGCGTTCCTGATGCTACAGTTATTCTTTTATCTATTTTTAGTGACACTACATAAGTCTCTTATTGTAGGTTTAATAATTATTTTAAGGACTACTTAGTCGCTTTTTTTGCATGCGTTAGCAACAAGTATCGCATTCTTACTATTTGGGGTACTTGTCCGAGCAATCTTAGCTGTTGCTGCTTTTGATAACATTGTTCGCTAGAGTTTACTCACCAAAAGAATGGCGGATATTATGATATTGTGGTATTAACTTCTCTAGTAATTTGACTTCAATGGGAGGGTAAATCAGGTTATTTGTGTTTAGTATACTCTTAATGGTATCGCTACTTAACTGAAGGGTGATAAAATCTCTCTGATTTTCTTGTAAGATAGAACTTTTTAAATGACAATTTGACGTCAAATGCTGACGTAAGAGATCTTTATTTTGATGTAAACAAGAGATACACGTGAAGATAAACATTGTATTTGTTTAACTGGAAATATCTGCGAAATTACGGCGGAGATGAGAGATATTAAAACATTTATGTGTAGATACAATTTTACATGACATTAAATCGATAATTATCATCTTCGTCATTTGTGTTTCACAATAGGGCTTGGTAGCTCTACTGCATATTGCTACAAATTAGTTCTAGACAAATATGTACACTAAGAACACTTGCTGGTTGGACGAACTGCCGCTGCACATACGTAGGATGGATAGTAGACAGTATTGCATTCACTCACTTCAGACTATATTGCATTCATTGCGCGCGTCAAAATATGTAAACACATATGCGATTTCTGTGTCTATTTTAAAAACGCTGTAGTTGCATTTATAAATGTGGAAAAAAACATCTATTATTTGATGTATTTGAGTAGGAAGAAATTTGTTTGATGTTTCAAGTATTTCATTACTCAGTGTATTTTAAGCAGGCGAACTTTGAATCTTTACGTCAAACACACAAAATTGTGTATGCTAAGGAGCTTAAAGAAATAAGAAACTGAAGGGATGGATTGCAAATTAATATTTAAGGTATACCACTGTTATACAAAGCAAATAGTGAAGTTTGAAATAAAGAAAATATGTTGTGTTTGTACCTATGTTATTATTTGAACACATTTTATGATAAGCAAGATTAAGTTGCTTGCTTTTGATTAATTATTGTATGAAGTATTTGTCCAAATGGAAATTACTATCTTAAATAAATAATATAATCAAGTAATCTGTTCTATTTTAGTCGTATTCATATTGCTTTAATTCAAAATACACTGGATAGAATTGAATGTGTTATTGCTGCAAAAAAGTCCTAACCGATTTTTTTTTGTGAAACAAATAAACTTCGCGTGTGGTATTTCTAATTAATGAAACGCAGTGGTCACGATCCGTAAACCTCTAAAGTGTTTTGCCAAAATCAAGACCACATGTAAGAGGTATTCAAAGCAAAAGTATACTTATTGCGCCTGTTTGTTTTTCGGTTAAGTATGTAACTGTATATCTATCCTCTAACATTTTTGTTAAGTATACATATTTTTCATTCTCTATGTTTTCTATATCTTAGCATTATTCAATTCGTTACTGTAATAACGAATATCTTGCAAAAATTATTTTGGAAAGTATAATGTCGAAGCGATATGCACTTAAAATCTGTGTTGTGTCTGACAGAAATTAAAATTATTTCACTGAGTAGCCAGTTTCATCAAACAAATAGCCAATGCAACTAAGTCATGAGGTCTTTCGCCAGAGTTTGGACTACACACATACAGTGTTGAGTATGAGTTTTCAAAGAATGTATACGATAGTACAAAATCCCATTTATTTTTCGACACGTTCCTATTAGTGTGAAATTAATTTGTTTATGTGTGGTGGATGCTAGTTTCAGTAACTTCTTAAGCTGTGTAGTTCTGTGTGTGCATAATTGTCTTCAAATGGTCTAGTTAATCACTTTACTCCTAACAGCGAATGGGTGGTCGATCAGAACTTAATTCTCCGAGAAAAATGTCACCCTCCTCCTATCGACCCATTTGGCAACTTGTTTTGGCCAAAATATTTAAATTATTCTCAAAGATACTTTTGGTGTTTTCTCTAAATTTTGAAATTTACTGAATATTAACTGAATTGAAATTAGTTTCGTTTATCTATTTGTTGCGACTGTAATATATTGAAATACAAACTTCTTTCTTTGGAAAATTAGTATTCTTATCTAAATTTTTATAGAATTACAAATTGGTGTTTTGTCAGTATTAATTGCTGCCTTCATTCTTCCTTCTTATAGAAAAACGGGATTATTCTACAGTAGCTTTTAAACGAGCAAACTTTTTGTCAAACAATCTACCCTCAAGCGTATCATATAGATAGTGTGGTGGACTGATTTTTTTCCGTTATGGAATTATCAGTGTACTACCAAAATGTTCGCGGCCTACGCTCCAAAACAAATCATTTGTACACTCAAGTGTTAGATGCAGAATATAATATTATTGCTTTCTCTGAAACTTTTCTTAATGGTTCTATACATGATAGTGAGCTATTTCATGATGGATATACTGTCTATCGCAGAGATAGGGAGACTACGATTTCCAAGAAGTTGGATGGCGGCGGTGTTCTTCTGGCGATCCGTAACGATATTATTGCCTCTGCGTTGCCCGAGTTTCACAGTGATGCTGAGGATGTGTGGGTTTCAGTGCGTTGTTCTGGAGTGCGGCTTTTGGTGTGCTGTGTTTATTTACCACCTGGCGATGAGGTCGCTGCCCAGTGTTTTTTGTCCAGTCTTGTTCGCGTTAGTGAGAACTATCCTGATGACCCACTACTAGTATTAGGCGATTTTAATTTACCGCATATTATATGGCTTATCTCTGAACATAAGTACATGACGCCTTCCTCCTATGGTGTCGCTGACGCAATCTTTATTGATACTATTGAATATTGTAATCTATTGCAATTTAACTCAGTTACTAATGTTAATAATAGAATACTTGATTTTGTTTTGGGTAGCGATTATGTTGTTGACTCGGTTGAGATCTGCCATTCGCCTCTGCTTAGGGTTGACCCTCATCATCCGCCATTGGATATTCATTTACGTGGCTTGAGGGTTACGCGACCATATACCACAAGCACTATTAAAAAATACTTTGACAAAGCTAACTATGAGATTATCAATGAGGATCTGGCTGCTCTCGACTGGGCTGCAATTTTTAGAAACTTGGATTTGGAGGAGACCATGAGTACTTTCTATGGTCACCTTCACTCCATTATTAGCGTACATGTTCCATCGAGAACTGTTAAGCGTACTCGTTTTCCATCATGGTTTTCCCGACCAACTGTGGGGGTAATAAAAGAAAAACTTAAGTACCACAGGAAATGGAAGTTATATAAAAATAATTTGGATTATGTTGCATTCAATATTCTCAGAGCGCGCTCTAAATACCTCATTTCCTGCGACCTGAAACGTTATACCCACAATGTTGAAACTGGGTTACATGAGGATCCTAAGCGATTCTGGTCTTTTGTAAAAACAAAAAGGAGGGGTGTGTCGCTCCCTGATACTCTTTATTATGGGGATAAGAAAGCTGATAATAATGAAGCAGCTGCCTCCCCTTTTTTCCAATTATTTCAGTTCAGTTTTTGTTGATGGGGAATTGACATCACTCGACGTGGCTTCTGGGTGTAATGTGTGTTCATCTTTCCAAATCTGTGAATCTGAGGTTCTTGCCTCCTTACTAAAACTCGACGTGCGTAAGGGTGCTGGCCCTGACGGCATTCCTGCACTTTTCCTGCGTAAATGCGCCACTAACTTAGTTCAGCCACTTGCTATGATTTTCAATATGTCGCTTGCTACAGGACATTTTCCTAGCATATGGAAACAATCCCATGTTGTTCCGGTTTTAAAATCCGGTAATAGGCAAGTGGTTGAAAATTATCGTCCAATCTCCATACTCTCAACTATGTCAAAGGTTTTCGAATCCGTTGTATATGGTTACTTGCTGTCGTCGTTCAAGAGTCAGATAATTCCTGAGCAGCACGGGTTTTTCTCTGGCAGGTCTGTTGAATCCAACTTGTTATTGTATTGCAATCACATCTCGAAAAGTTTAGATAACCGTGTACAAGTTGACTCAATATACACTGATTTTAGTAAGGCTTTCGACAAAATAGATCACAATATACTAGTGGACAAGCTAAATTCCTTAGGAATACATGGTGACCTAGTTCGTTGGGTAAAGTCATATATTTCCAATAGAACCCAGGCGGTTAAGTTAAATGGTTTTATTACAGACTTTGTCCCTGTTACGTCAGGTGTAGCTCAGGGCTCGCACCTCGGTCCTTTACTTTTCATTATGTACATTAACGACATATCGAGCTGCTTTCGTCATTCCAAATTTTTGTTATACGCAGATGATTTGAAAATTTTTTGCCCAATTAACACAATATCTGATCAATTTAACATCCAACAGGATTTATATCGCCTCCATGATTACTGTATAAAAAATAAATTATTTTTGAATTACGCTAAGTGTAAATGTATTTCCTTTTCAAGGAATCGAACCATTTACAATTATCCATATTTATTAAACACTCACTTGTTGGAGCATGTTACTAACATTAAAGATCTCGGTGTGTTTTTCGACAGTAAATTATTGTTTAATCGTCACATCGATTTTATTGCGTCCAAGTCTTTCCGTTGTCTAGGTTTCGTTATACGGTCAACTAAGTCCTTTACCAATCTAAATTCTTTAATTTCATTGTTCTATCCTTACGTCCACAGTGTGCTTGGTTACGCCAGTGTAATCTGGAATCCCCAGTACAATATTTACATTACCAGAATTGAATCTATTCAAAGAAGGTTTGTCAACTATTTATTAAAGAAGTACAATATGCCCCGTTATGATTACGCGTCCTCACTTGTGGAATTCAATCTTACTCCACTAAAAACTCGCAGAGAACGTATTGATATGTGTTGTTTGTTCAAGATTTGTAACAGTCTTCTCGATGCTCCTGAAATTCTTGCGTCCATTGATTTTAACGTCCCTGCATTCTCTACGCGTGCAACGACACTCTTTCGGCCTCCAATGGCTAAAACTAATTTACGTAGGAACTCCCCCATACTGCGAATACTCTAATTACAACACAAATTACGATAATATCGATTTGTTTGATGGCTCGTATCGCTCATTCAAGCAGAAAATCAGGTATTGCTAATTTTGCTAATCGGTGCATATTAATAACTTCCTTTATCCTATTTTTCTTTTATTCTCTTTACTGGTCAGACTATTGTAGTGTTTTTTTTATTATTATTATTATTACTGCTATTGTTCATATTGAATCTGTTTTTGATTTTTCTTTCCTCTTTTTTTTTCTACATGATAGTTGTCTGTTTGTATATATATACATGTGTATATATGTATAAACATATTAGTATAGTTGGTATGTTATGTATGTACATGCAATTGTTATTTCGTGGATACTGTTCTGGGTTCGTCCTGTTTGTATCCCAACCACTGTAAATAAATAAATAAATCTACATTCTTAGCTATCTTCTACTTGTATCCCAAAACAGGTTTGCGGGTTTCAACTTCTTCGATGAATATATTTTATATTTTCGTTTCTGGTATACTTCTGTATATATTGTGGCTATATTGCAATAACTCATTGGGACTAAAGTAGGGAAACACTAACACATAAACTCTTTAGAAGCACGAAGGCAGAAAACAATTGTAATCTTATTATACTGATAAAAAATCTTCAATACGCATTTCTTAACTCTATAATTTAATTATCTTCTATTGTTTTTATATTATATATTTTCCTTCATACTACCAAAAATATTTAATTGATGAAATTTAGTTGCTGCAATTATTATTTTTCACTTCAAAGTTTGAAATTCTTTAAGATTTGTCATAATAGCCCCAACGTTACAGACATTTTAACTCTCAGTATGAAGTTTTAAAACTATGGAGTCACATCCTGCAATAAGTATTACGTGAGTAGTGCATATATAAAATAAAGTTCTATGTTATCTACGGTTCACTTTACTAGACCAAGAAGGATTTGCCTCCTTCTGAAGTAAGTACTCAGATTATACATTACTAAGTCGGATATCGATAAGAAACGTTATCCCATTTGCTCGTGACTATGCTGAAAGAAGAACTAAAGTAAAATTGAAACACAAAAAATTGTGGTTATATGTTATTTGAAAGTGTTTTTGGCAAGGGTTCAAACTTTCTCATACTCAGACAAATTTGTGAAGGTGCATCGAAAGATCCATTAAGTTGTTACAATGATGACTTTAAATTTGCAAATATAACATCACTGGATGTGAAACGGTCGTTTTCATAATTAAAAAATATTTATCCTGCACCCCGTACTCATTTAACTGAAACAAGGAAACATATTTAATGATTCAAATATTTAATAGATACCACCCAGTTTGTAATTTCATGGAAGCTTCTTAAAACAGTAACTGTTTTAACACGTTATATACGAATATATTTTTTGTCATTATTTTATGTGTAAACATTCCTGCCTGCGTATCGCCTATGCTCACTCATGCTAGTCACGAACAAAAATGATACGAGTACGTAAACGTTACTGAATGCTCGCCTTGATGTAGCCGCTCGGCCCCTCCACGTTGTTCTCCGCACTGCACTGAAACTTGCCCCTTTTTTCCGACTCTCGTTATTACGTAACACTCTCAACCGATTTTTTTCAAAAAAAAATCAGTATTTGTTAGATAAAATAATGAATATTGCGAAATCTTTAAAGATGCTTGTCGTGATCTGATCGATACAATGCGATATGTGGTAGGTACAATTAAATGATAGATTCAAGTCATAGTTAAACATAACGATTTTGGTTAACTTGCAAAATCCTTTCTCCTTGACTTCAAGAGAGAGAGAGAGGTTTGTGTTTCTTATTATCTGACGTATTATTAACTATTTAGCAAAAAGCGTCTGACGAATATTGCTTTATAATCGAATTACCATATTTTGTGTGTCTTGTACTATATACCGTAGCAACACAAATTATATATGATAGAAATTCAGATAAAAGTAATTTTTCATTTATCTTTAAAATCAGTTTCAACAGTATTTTATAGAAGGACTGCTTTGTTTTAAAAACAAATAACAAGTAGAAACTAAAATAAATTTATATCTAAAGGGATAATACATAGAAGGAATTTTTATTTCTTTCGGTACGGGTTGGATTTTAAAACGTGAGGAAGGGGAATTAAGTAACCTAAAACTGGCAGGTAGTAAATAAGACTTAATCGATAATTGGACGTTGTTAAGAGCAAGGGGCGAGCGCCCTTATCTCGAAATATATTGGGGAGATACAAACAGGTATGCGGGAACATTCAGTAGCTCCGAACATGTCTAATTTATAGTCGAGATTAAAGTGCGATATTGGTGAACTTTTCCAGTACCGAAATTATTTCGCACAAGATCGTGGTCGCACAGCACCACGGGTAGAATTTATTGTGTGAGATTTGCGCTGTAGAGATAATGGTGCGGCTGGTTTGAGCTAAAATTGAGACTTTAGCAGAGAAACCAACATACCGTTTCTAAGAGAGCTATCTTGTTGAGATCTTATCTTCAAACATAAAACGATTTCTCTAAGTATGGCGTAATTCCATACGGTTTTAAATTTATATATTTTATAGATATACAGTGTTTATGTACCATCTTTTTCAAATTAAATGCACATTTTCAGCGGGGAATTTCTAGTTAATAAATATGCTATGCTTCAAGGTGATTTCCTTTCTCTAACAAAGAATAGTGCTTTGATGAATTTCTTCAGAGTAGCGAAATTTGTTTGCAAAAGATGATGCACACAAATGTAATGAAGATATTTCATCATTAAGATCCAGATACTACAAAAAAAAGCCGTTCTGGGGCGCAAGCTCTTGAAAATACTTTAATATTTATCATTCTTGAGGCACGAATAAATTATTGGATGTAATTTGTTCCTGCCAGTTACGTTCTAATTTGCCACATCGCTCGTCCAATATTACAAGGTTCCAAGCAACATAATCGTCAAATTGAGAGAATCGAGTTTGAAAATTCTAAAGGTACAATTTTAAAAAGGACAACTTTTCTGATTGATTTATTTATGCCTTTTGGTTCGACTGGATGTAAATAGAATGTTAACATACAAAAAAGAAGAAATATTTACCAGAGGTTCTCGCAATTGTTGCTAAAAAACAGCTCTGTTACTCCTAAGAAAAAATATTTCTTTAGAAACGTATCCTACAACTTTGGAGCTTTGAATCAAGTGGAATCAAGAAAGGAATTTTTTTATTTGATTTCAAAAAGACATTTTGAGAAGTCTGAACATTTTATCTTGGAAATAGGCACTTCCTTATCATTCATTTGTTACACCTGTGTGTAGAAAAACTCCATACAACAAAATTCTATGAATCATATACAACTTTGATATTCTGATGTATTATAATTCGGGGAAGTACAAGAGTGTATGTTTTGACGTACGATTGTGTTTTTCGTTTACTTCGGTATCAATTTCGTATAAGGTTCTATGAACAATCATACACCTTTGTTATGGCAAACATGTGACGACAATAACATACACTTTCGTAATTTTGCTGTTTGTACTCATTGTATGTATTAGTAATATTTATACCAAACACGGTTCTATGAGTAGTCCAGACCACATATAACTTTGTAACAGTAAAGGGGCATTATTTTCACTTTTGTAACATACACCCATTGGAGGAGCGACATATTTTTATGTTGATAAACATATGCAATGTTGACAAGCTTTAATAAAAGGTATCTATCGAAAGTGATTGAAAATATTTTCAACAGAGATTTGCTAGATATCTTGAATGCAAAAATATATTGAATTTACAAATCAACTATCTCGCTCAGGCCTTTGATTGTGTCACTCACTATGTTTGGATATTTACGAATATGGCAAAACGAAGTTCAAACTTACTAGATTTTGCGTGTCAATAATTTGGAAAATCAACTATGATGAGAATTTTGATAGAACATATTTAATTCTATGAAAAGAAAAATTCAAAGTAAGACATTTCGTCATGAGAAAAAGAAAATTGCGTGGCTTTTAAGGAATGAAAATCATGCACTAATGATTGCTATTAATATAGTAGAAAAATTATTCCTCGCTAAGTTTAACGGAATTTAGCTTTTCAAGATAGGCGATCATGAATCCGATATGGAGTTGGTCATTGTGGGGTACAATCATCTATCAGTGTAGTGAGCATACGAAACAGTGCGTGAAGAAGGCTTGCAAACATAAATCTTACAAACTACTTCGGAAATTAGAACAAAGATTATTGGTTCTTAAAAGTTGACAAAGGAAGGATATGGAGAAATACTATGATTGAATAAATGAGTACAGATGTCTATAGTGCGTTTAAAACCTGTAACAATCTTGTCATTGACATTACTAGACGTAGATTGATTGTCTGAAATCTCACCATATTGCCTACTTAGAGTGAACAAATCGAGTTGGTCAATTAGATCTATTTTTTTAGCAATAGACGTATTCACCCCATAAGTTTCTGAATGATAGGTCAACAAGTACAATATTGTACTGATACAGCAACCTAGCTTTGCCGCTGAACAGATACTGTTTTGAACTCAACGAAAACATTCCAAACATTAAGTTGCTGGAGGGGTGAAATATTGCTTTGATCGGACGCCACTTACTTTGATCTATAATCAGGACTTGTGGGTTAGCAACATTTTTGCAACAGTTTTCTATTTATGATACCAAAAGTGCAAGATTGACATCAGAGGGATAAAATTCTGAAACCGGTTTCAGAATTTGACGTTTCTAGGAAAATCTACAGAATTTCGTTCATTATTAAAGATTTTCATAATTGTGTCCAGTATAAGTTCGCAGATTTGGAAGTTTTCTTTCCTTGTGTCCCCTTTATTATAAAAGGCACGAGAAACATCTTTAAAAGAAGTAAATTTCAGAATGGTTTACCGTTCCGATAATGTTCAAGAACTTCTTTTGGTTATTAGTTGAATTATATTCCTGCTTTCTCGTACTTACCTCATTAACCATGCACGTTTTAGTTCTTAGTCCAGCAATTGAAACAAGTCCATCTCTTTTACCGTTAACATCGATTTTACATATGAAGCTAATAGTAATTGCTAATATTAATAGACAACGTATGCTCATTATCATTTTATTTAAATATATTATAAATCATTTTTTGTATTTACACTTAATAATATACCTATCAGCTAATAATCACAAATTCACAATACAGAGCAATATATCAAAAATTTCTCAAGTAAAGAAACATACATCTAAAGACATTTTCTAAATATAAATAATTGCACATATCTCCTGCCTATTTTATTAAAATATTTCTTTAAATGTATCAAACAATGAATAAATTATGTTGCTTTATCATTCATTATTATCATTTATATTATGTGGAATTACAAAAACAAATGAGGATATTAATTACTTGCAGAACTAACTGTACAAATTTATATATCACTATGCAAAGGAACATTTTCGAGATTGACCAGTTGTTTCATATACAATCAGTAAATGTCACCGAAGTTTAATGTTTGGCTATTCTGTGAATGTATGTGATGGTGAAGGTCATCAATGGGCGATTGATGCGATAAAGGGCCGTCTAATAATCCAGCTCCCGTTGGAGAAGGGCCGTTTGGTACCTGGTTCGAACCGTTCGAGTTAACTTGACCTCCTTCTTGACGCATTAGATTTCTTCGCCATTTTGCCCTTGCATTTTGGAACCATACCTAACAACATTAAAATTTACTTCAACAAATGTTTTATTAGTCAATGAATATGTGTGAAACACCAGCTATTTGATGTGATTCTCATTTACGAGAAAGAGAGAGATTTCAGGTACCTTATCTTCAAGATCAAACAATATTATGGTGTGATTCGAGGGATGAAGTGTGACATAATTTTGAGCCAACCATATACCCAATATTGAAAAAGTTTTTCAGGATGTGGTAAACATGTGGTACACAATTTATTTACCCTTCGATAGATGGATTGTCTAGGTAGTCGATTTCCAAAAGTTTCAATAATCTAATAGCGTTTTCAAAAAAGTGTGGGCTTGCTTAAACACTTAACTCTCTTCTATTAACTTCTAACATGACCTTAATATACAGTGAGATTCTCAAGACTGAAAACTGATGATCTATAGGCACACTTAATGCATATAGAATTGTGACTAGAATGAAGTAGTCATTGTTATCACATCATCACCAAGTCATATCAGAAACAAATGAATCGATAAACAAAAATTGTTAATATTTACGATGTTTTCGTATTTCCTACTTCTACTTTTTAAGGCCGTTTTGTAAAACTTCATGCATATTGTTATGCAAATATTTAACATGTAAGCACTTACTTGTAAAACCCTTTTAGATAAACCAGTCTTCTGTGCCAACTGTTTGAGATCTTTTGCGTCCGGATTTTGATTGATTGCAAAATAAGTCTTCATAGTTCTTAATTGATGGTGTTTAAAAGATGTCCTCATTCTTTTCGTCCTTTGCGATTGCTGCCCGGTGCTAGAAGCCGGCGACGTCACTGACGAGTCGTATGACAATGAATCTAATGACGACGATAATTCACCTTGCTGTAGCATTTCTATAAAATTAATAGAAGAAGTTCGTTAAAGTGTATGTGAAATAAATAGTATTCTAAAAGATGTATATTTGCGACAGATTTTAAAACATGAACATATAGAACTGTTTCTATTAATAACAAACACGATAAGCACCCTTTGTAGGAAATTTTTGCGTTTTCATTGTATATACCGCTACTGTAATCAAACAAAGGAGAACAGTTGTAATGTTTAGTTCTACACAGGACGCAGGCTAGTGCACCAGTAAAATTTATTGTATTTGTTCTCTACTATTCGTACAATACCCCTGTTTATTGTATTTAACATGTGACAATCGGGTCAGTGCAATAAATGTAAGAGGTGTATATGGGGGAGTATGCACGTGTTAAATAGAAAACGATATATGTAGGTGTATGAAGATATTATGAAACAATGACTGTGCTACTTACAAAATAAGCTCCCAGCTCCAACTAACTAAGCTAAAATAAGCAATTCATTGCTCTGATATTGTTAAATAAAATTTCTCGAAATTGTTATATTTTAGTACTAGATTAGAGATTTCCAAGTTAGTTCCAATTTATAAAATGGATTGTTCTGATATCAAAAATTATACATTCATAATACATATTTGAAAAATTAATCTATCTAGAAAATAATTTCATTTCCTTTATTCAATTTGGATTTATTCCAAAAAAATCTGATCTGCACCTGATCTCCACCATCCCCCTATGTATTTATTTGAAATACAGGATATATATCAGGGTACAACTGTAGCACAAACGTTCTTCAATGCGTATACCAACGAGTTAGACACTTTAATGGGCCTCTGTAGGCTGTTGCAAAATGTGGGCGACACAAACGTCATAGAATCGGGACAGTCGTGATGAGGTATTATTGATATTAAGTTGTTGTGGACATGCCACGTTCATGTGGCGTGTGAGGCACTAAATTCGCAAAACAAAAAGCATCTTTTGCGGTCTGATAAAATTTAAAAAAAGATGTAGTAACAAATCACTGCTTGAATTTTGTACAGGGGTGCACAATGAATTTTCTGCACTGAAAACAAGGCCAATTCATGTATTCTTCCAATTTTCAAAATGTTTTCTTTGCAAAACGGATTTTTTGAAGTAGCTGCTTCGAAGACAAAATATAGATATAGGGAAACGTAGAAAATAAGCTCAGATTGTCAATTTCAATTACTGCACCACGCGCCAAAGCTCGCCCAAGACAGCCATGGATAATTATTAATATTAACTTATTTATAATTGTGTATCGATGAGTTAATTATTAAACATATTGTCAGAATACACTTTATTTCTTTTATTATTAATGAAAACTAGTACAACAAAAGATTTTAGTTTCATAAATATATGTACTTTCAGAAGTTGCAAAGGTCTAAACTGTGACAGTTATGTTTATCAAATACAATGGCTACATGCAATCATTTTCAATAATAATACATATAAAACTATGGCTGGCATTGCTCATTTATAATATTTCACACTTAGAAATAAGCAAATAATTAATCTTAAACCTGTGATGACATGTGAAAGAAAATGTATACAATACACAATGGTTTTTCATACTGCATACTCTCTCAAAATACTGTTTACAAATAGATGTTTTTAAAGTTGATATCACACTTAAATATTCGTGTTTCTATACAAGTCACTTTCAGTGCGTTTAATTTTAGCTGCGTCCCGGTCCACTTGATATGAATAAAAGCTGAGCTTTCTGAGAGTGTATCATCCAAATAGAAGATTGTGGAATAAAAATATCTGCAAAATAATTACTGCTGCTTAACCAGGTTAGGCTACACGTTTAGACTTAATCCAAATGTGGAAATTTGTGCTTTTGCTTTTTTAGTATTATTTGGGAATAAAAGTCTGTAGAAATAATTTAGAATCATCATTAAATGGTTGTTCATTCTTCCATTGAGAGCTTTCATTGTCATTGTTCAAAACAAATATAGCGGTGTGTAATACTTCATAAACTGTATTTAAGGAAAAACATTAATTTTATGAGTTTACGACAATTTTAGAGCCTACGTCCTAAATCAGAAAACCATTTTTTGTAATTTTCTACATTCAAACTAACACCGCGGAAATTTCTACAACTACTATCGCAAAAATAAATAGAACTACCCGTTCAAACTGAAAGCACAGTAATGCACATACTCGTGAATACTAAATATCACACGGTCTTAAATAACGATAGGGTAACGTGCCTACCTTCACTATTAACATTATTTACACAGTTTTATGCATACGGCAAGTTGAAGTGCGCACTCGTGATATATAGGTGGCAGCGTCGGCGGATCGAGGATCTCACGGGGACGTACTTGCCACTACCAACTTGAACAACCCTACATACGTGCTCAAGTGTCCTGTTTGTGTTTATTCCCTTTCATGTCAATGCGAACGCGCTTATTGATTTCGATTATTCAGGCAAGGAGTACGGTTCAACGTATGTATGTACTGTAAATCTATGCGGATAAAATTTCAAATGAAAAGTCTGTTCAAGTAGTGAACTTACAAACGTACCGAATGAAAAAAGTATTCTAAAAATGTGGTTTACCTACATACATTTCCAAATGTCCTGCCGTTTTCCTACAGTACTATAGGTATTTTGTTGTATTTCCTTATTTTCATATATTTGTTGAAGATTTTCCTAGATAATATTTTCGAACACTGTTCATTTACTGTGCTAAATATTTCAGTACTATGAAGACTTTTTAATTGGATATATTTTGTATGGTGTTTAGTTTCTTTAATGGTTCCGTCTTTTATCTCCTCAATGTTTTATTAAATTTCTCACCTTTATAGTCATGTTTGGAAATAGAAAGGAATAGCAGGGGACCATAATGGACAAAGACGGAGACGGGAAACAACTACGGCATCACGAGTCTGTTTTTAATAAATAGTTAAATAGTTAATGAACAAACAGTGAAGTGTTAGCTGGTGCATTCCTGTGGTACAATTTCTATTTACCCTTTTTGCTACAAGTCCCAGAAAATACTTTGGGATTTCTTTTACCATACAACAAAGAAATTTCAGTAGTAGATAATGCTTATATACTGTACGACCTAGTATCAAAAACTGATGGTACACCTAACCGTATAAGTCGAAGATAATAGTAAGCAAAATCTTCACATTCTATCGAATTTGACTATTTCGATTTTCGTTGGCTTCATCAGCAAACAGCGATATCCATTTTCCACTACTTTTGGTTGAAATTAAAAGTTTTTGAACACATTTTACTGCACTATACTGCATGCTGAAAACACTTTAAAAATGCTTCGAAGAAGCGAAATGATCAATTCGTATTCAATTCTTTATTTTTTAGCGACATCTTCTATTGCTGATGTCGCTTACGAACAATGGTTTTGCTCGTAAAATATTTGCCAATTCGTATTTAGTTTGCAGTGGTTGTTATTTTTGATGTTTTATTCATTAGTACATTTCATTAGATGACAATCAAAAATTGATCTTAATCGAGAATTTTCAATTATTTGTTTAGTCAAAAATGAATTTGTGTGTTATTTTATGGATGCACTGTATAATTCTTCGGATATATACCGAACGAAAATAATGCAAGTCATATGTGTTTTTATTTATATTTAATGAAATATGGAATAAATTCTACCTTGAAATAATATAAAATATAAAAACCAGCTCCACTGGACACGTTGAATAAAACAACGCATCATGTAAACTTATACAATAATAATTGATATCATGCAATGTATCTACTCCAATGCATAAGATAACCATTCTACAAAGGACTTCCTGTTATCACTTTTAGAAATCTCATAGCTGTCTGCGTGAAGCGAGATTGCTTGAGCAACATTAATTTTTATTTAATTATTTATTTGTCGGATATGGTCAGTGCACTACAGTAGAAGATAGGTACACTCACCTTGTCATTTCCTCTTTTGGATTAAATTTTAATTGGTTAGCGACATATTTTTTCATTAACGTCAGATGTGAATTTTACTTTCTGTTGGGAATGGATATATATTTCACCTAAATGAATAAATTATTAATTCATTTGTAAAGTTATTATTATATTATTATGTATCGGGCTTTCAGAAGCTATTAGGTATCATAATTATCCGTTGCTGCCTGTGACTTTCCCAAGCAAGCATTTTTTTTAAACCTTGCATGCTTTTATAAGGGTTGAAGATCTGAATACCTGAAACAATGAGCTGTGATGCACTAAGAGAAGTGGAAACTCACTATTTCGTATTGAGTGACAGCAAACCAACTCTCTTAGTGATAGAATCTCATGAAGTTGTTTGGAGGCTACTTCTGCAGATCTTCCGGAAATTAAAAGCTACCTATAAAAACATACTCAAACGAGTCTAGGCTCCTGAATTTTCCACCGTGGAAGGAAACAAGAGTATCCAATACACCGTTTATACAACCAACCCGGGGATTGATCTGAAAGGTTACCAAACAGAGAATAAGCACAATGTTAAGGCAACTACATTACAGCTACTGATAGGGAATCCAGAGGTGATCATCTCGCAAGAGGATAAGGAACGTACTAACGCTTACATCTCCAAAAGTTTTCCAAATCATCATAGTCTAAAGTATTAAGATTTTAACCACCCCCAGATTCATGCAATGAAGGATCTGAAACAGGAAGTATTTGTTCACCACAAATCTCATGTGCCGGAGAATATTCAATTTTCCTACTGATTGTAGAGCATACAAACGGCACCTAACCGTCCACATTACCTTACAGGATGTTCAATCAAAGATGTTACAAATAAAGGACTTTCTTTTCTTTACTTCTCCTGTTATTTTTCAAATTATATCTAATCTGTTTGGAAAGAGCACACTATCAGATTCGAATACTTGATTTCGCTGAAACTAAAAAAGAATCTACTATCCTTGTAAAATATGCAAACTGGGCCCTCTAATAAGAGAGCTACCTTTGCCTGCATAAGTAAATGCAACTTATATGTATTTATCCGAAGAAATCCATTCATTGATTCGTTCTAACTTACTGTTTACCCAAAAAAATCAAGTCATATCTCAATAGATAGAATCTAGATTAACATAATTGCTTGATACCTATAACGCCACCTTCAATTGCTAGCAATTCCCATCTCCAACGAAATTTGCATTTTTGATTTTGAAATATTCGTGCAGCTATGTGTGTCACTATGACCTCACTTATGATTGAGGTATTAACTTAAGTTCATTGGAGAACACATTGCATTATACTCCCTCACTCTGAATGGAACATAAAACTTGTCCAAGTTGTGTGAAGAGCCTGGAGAGCGCAAAAGATGCTTTTGTTTTGCAAAGAAAACATTTTGAAAATTGGAAGAATACATGAAATGGCCTTGTTTTCAGTGCAGAAAATTCATTGTGCACCCCTGTACAAAATTCAAGCAGTGATTTGTTACTACATCTTTTTTAAAATTTTATCATTTGACCTTTCAGATTGGCCCCTAATCCAATGGTGATTTACTATCAAGTTGCCGCCAGAAAAAAGTGCTTGCCAGCGTGACTAAATGATACTGAAATGATCCACACTTTAAACTTATAACTTTAGATTTTCGTGCCACGATTCCAATACCAGATTTAACTTTTCACTCGTATTCAAGACATGTGGGTTTATTGGTTGGAGTTGAACATTTAAGGTATTTAATTTCTTGAATAGGTCGACCAAATACACTATGTCGAAACTTCTCGGTTTTTCCCATCTAGAAAAAAATGGCGATTTCTTCTATTAATTCATAAACACGTATCAAAATTTTCCCACGTAACCACTATTTTGCCCCGCTATAAAATAGTAACGGAGAATGTACTGTCCCATGTCTTTGCAAAGTGTAGCAAACATTTTTAGATTAAGCGGGGCTTATTTTGATATAATTTACTTAACTTATTTCTTTGGAAGTCATGCTTCTCTCTATGTGTTCAGATATACTGTAGAGATTTCTGTTTCACAAGTGCTTCCAAATTGTGGAGTTTCTCAAAGAATGTACGAGCATCTTTGGTGCATGTTTCCCTTGTATAGAAAATCACTTAAGTGAAAATTACTAGGTTAGAATAGAAAACTAAGTCAAAGCATTGTGCCACTGCTTAGTATCCATATAGATATCAAGAAGAAGAATGCATGAAGCAATATCACGACAAATTTGAAAATATTGTATACCATCTTCATTAGGTGTGATGGCAAACCCATTCGATATGGACAGAAACAACGAGTACGAACAATGCTATTGGATTATGTCAATTGGTTTGAGCCCTTCCAAGGCAAGTTGCCCAATATGACCAAGGTAAGCGTATGCTACAAGTGTAAAATAAGTTGAGGAGGAAAATATAATAGTTCTTAAATGGTACAACAATAGTATTGTCACTTTGTGTTGAAATTTGGCAGAGGTAGCAAGATTTTCTCAAGACGAAGATAACTCACGTAATTCAGCCACATTTAGTAAATTTATACAACGCAAATATTAGAGGTCTCGATAGATGTTATCAAAATATGAGTCTTTATCATACATTTATCGGAGATAAAAAAGGGTTAATCTCTCATATAACACACTACATTAACATTTCAGTCCATAACGTCTGGCAGTAACAGTGAAATGTTCCACGTCTTCATAATTTCGTGGGAAATGTAATAATCGTAAAGACTCTAGACGGTTCAAGGACTTGTATTTGCTAACGTACCTCAAGATAAGCAGAAAAGATGCGTCAGTTGTCATCACAAGCTCACCACTAGATGCTCGAAGTTTGGAAAGGCTTTGCATGTAACATGCGTCGTATTGTATCATACATATATTTGCAGCTAAATTTGTTGACCCTTACGTGCTCATCATGCCATATAGTACAGCTTGAATTTTGTATTTTTGCAAATATCTGCTAGCAAACAAATATCTGGGTTAAGCAAAATAGAAATTATATATAAGTGTACATTCGTTGCTTATACTGATTATTTGAAATGATAGTCTTCATATATGTAGATAGTTTTAAAGATCAAATATACTTATTCAGGCATCACATACTGTGACATAGATATTCGATTTTCAACAGAGTTTGAGAGCTTTGTGTTGTTTTTGTGTCATTTTATCAGTAGTAACTTGCTCTCATGTTTGTTTCATTTGAGTACAACAATTTCCACGACTGTAATAACAATTTTCACTTTAATAAACCAGAGTTACTATCACAATTTTTTCACCAATTACATATGGTCCTATAATTTATATACTTTTTTAATTCTTCATATCTTTTGATCATTACTACTACATTGATTTTCATAACCGAAGCAAATAAAATGTATAAATTCATACCAGATACTGTTCTCGTTAAAATTTCTGTATGCAAGACAGAAATCAGTAATGATTTCGATGCTAATTAACGATTACTCTGTACGTTCACTAAATCAATCAATAGATCGGAAAGCGGCCGACAGAGTGCACGGTGCTGCCGCTGTCACGCATTGCGCATTACATTTGCTCATCCGTCCAGCTGCTCTATTTTTGCAAGTCCAATCAAAACAATTTCCGCGAGTACCGGTTGTGGAGATGACTCGGACAAGTTTTTGCCTCGTTTCGGTCGAACCTTCGTAAAAATGCCCGACATAGTTTATGACATTTCGTTTCGCCATCCTCTCTATACAGATCGAATTCTTAAAGCTTCTTTTATTGTTCGGACGTTCCGGATCGATGATTGTCACCGGCGTGCCACGTTGCAATGTCTTCTCCATTGATTCCAGAAACGAGTCACAACAAGCTGTTCGAAACGAGTTTAGTGGTTAATTTATTTTAATAATCTACATTATATAGGAGATAATTTTAAGTTAATTATGTTTTGTTAAGTCGACATGTCCCAAAAATGTAAAATATTTGTACACGGAATAAAATACAATAATATGTCATCAATGTCCGGTTGCATTCTATTACCTCTCTGGTACTGTATCAATTTGTTATACAAATTTGTAAATACATGTTATACAGTAGATTATCAATACCTTCTTGGAAATTTGCACTTGTCATTTTAGAAATATCAAAATATATCATCTGTAGGATATGAATTATAGCTAATTCAGATGTTGTCATATATCTTCATGCACTGTCTAATAAAATTTCGTTTTGTTCTTAGACGTGACATATTGTATGTGGCGCGGTAGCCATAAAAAAATTCGACCTTCCTCTATTTTCTTTCTCAGAGATAATATTGAGAAACAACGAAATTATTTTCCGTGGATTATGTTTAATAATAACTAAACATGAAAATATGTCATTTAATGGAAGTTTCATTTTTGTCTTTTCAAGTTTCTACAAACCACTAAAATCGAAATCAACCACTTCTTTAGAAATAAAGACTAAACCACCATCGAATGTTAGGTGATTAATTTTAAACTTTCCATCGTGTAGAAGCCTCATATTGTTTACTTTGCTGATGTGTAATTTCTTTTTATTGTTTCATCAATCAGAATGGTCTCCAATGTTTGCTTATTTGTGTTCTTTTTCAGACCCCTTAGAAATATCAATTTGTTATCACTTTATAGTGTTGTCTGGAACGGGAGTGAATCAGAAATTTTACCTATCCTTGCAAGTGTATTAATAGGTCCCTCTTCCTATTTTCATTTTATTTGAATGATCGCGAACATTACAGTAGGCAAAGCACTAATTCGTTTGATATTCACTACACATACAATATTGAGTTAAAATGAACAAACTTGCAATTAATATTAATTATTTCTCACATAAATTAATATCAAATCAAATCAATTCAATTCTTAACTATATACTAATTGAGCTTTCCAGAGTAAACGGGATGTGGCTTTGAATATTGGAAGTGATTAAAACAACCTGGAGCTTTTTACAGTATATTATAGCAATAATTAAACAATTTCTTTACAAATGTAGAAAACGTTTGTCATTTATGAATTAATTATGGTGAATTAATGCGGTGTTGAAATAAAAATCGAATAGTTTTGAAAAACCGACATACAAAGTATTCATCAAGCCATTTAAAATTGTACATAGAAGAATACTAAGATAAGCCATGACTCGATGTAGACTCAATTTTTTTCTATTTACTAAAGAAAAGTCATATACTTTGGTATGAAATTGAATAATATCTTAAGGGATTACACATTATACACGAAAAAAATCGGCAGGAAAGAAAACGGAAAATTGAAAATAATATAGGTAATTATAATATGCTTAATTGGGCTGAACATATATGTAGATTTCATCGATCTGCAAGTGCAATATTTATCCAAGACAATATTTATCCTAAAGACAAATTTCTGCGGTGTTGTTAACTTGTAGACAGTTCACATGGAGTGCTTCCAATCAGTTCTCCGTAACAAAATCGTCCACGACTTACGGGTCCTCCAAAGTGGCCCCTTTGGAGACCCGTAAGTCAAATTTTAAGATGGTTGATGATGTTACTCCAGTATGATACGAGATATAAACAATATATGTTATTACCAAATCAGTATTTCAACATCTCCCTATGAGAGGCACTTTCTTTTAACAGATGTAGATTATTGAATTAATTGCCAACACCACTGCAGAAAGTGTTAGTTTCTAGTGTACCGTGTGATATTGGCAACTGCTTACACGCGATGGTCTGTTTTTTCTGTTACTGCTGAATATCTCCTAGATTGTTTTAAATCTTATTTGTACTTGTTGGCTTTATTGCGTATTTATCATATATCTAAGACACTGTTTATGTCTCATTGTGGTGACTTATGACTAACAAACTAGGTATTACTCTTATTAATGAAATCAAGTACTGGAAAAGTTGCATCTGTTACTCCGTGAACTTAAATCCTGTCAATGTTTCATATACCAAGTACATTTTGTAGTACGGAAATATCTCTAATTTTCACAATCTGTAGCATATACTTTTATAGATATTAGAAGTATTATTAACATTTGGGGAATAATTCTATCGTGACTGGTTGCTTTCCCAATTTTCAGCTTACTAATTGTGCTATAAACGACATCTCTGTCTTCGTTTTACCGTTTGTTGTGTCTTTCTTTAATTGCCAATATATTTGCCATTAATTGTTCCGTAGCAATGGCTACTTCTTCTTTTTTAGAAATTGATTATTTTTGTTTGTAATGACATTCAATTCCAAATTAATTCGTTTTATGTTGATTTTTTTATCTGTGGTAGGTGCTAGTTGCAGCGGCTTCTTAAGCTGTATTGCTTATGTGACTATCGAGGTAGTAGGAGTGCTTGAGATAAATTCTTCTATACGCAGTTGTGACTCATACGACTCAACTATTACATTGAAACTATTATAGTGGGGATTGGTAGGATTCTTGCAAAATAGAACACTAAGATAGTATCCAAACTTCTTGCAAAAATAGTGAACATTCTTTGTTCTGAAGACTCGAGCCACAGGCGTAGATGGGGCGTCTGTGAGGATGCTGCACCTATGCATACCTCATATAACAAAATATATTACATTCTTTATAAATAGATGTTTGCTTACTGGAGTGTTCCCCACTGCTTGGAAGGAAGCTCCCTAAAATATCTAAACCCACTTTCCTGATTTTAGCTAAAACCTTGTTTATCCAAGGTACTTGAGAGAATAATGAACGACCAACTAATAGCATATGTTCTTAAACATGATATTTTACCGCGTACTCAGTCTGGATTTCGAAAAGAATACAGTACAGCTACGGCCTACGTATCGAAAAAGCTGCAACAAGCATATGACATTTTATGTTGTCTCTACCCAAGTAAACATGTACTAAATGCAGGAATTAAATCTTTGTTATGTAACACTCTAATTTTATCACTACCTATTTAATTATTGTGATGTCGTCTATGGCCCGTGTATAGATCGGTTAACGCAATGTCGGACTGGATCTCCGGATTATTTATTTAGTCTTTTAACTAGTAGATGTAATTATCAATTTACGTTTTCCACATTTATTGTCAATGCCAATTCACTCCACGGCACTATTTGAACGATCGTTTGCATATCAAGCAGTTATAACTTACAACCGCATCCCAGTCGACCTGAAGAGATTGTATTCATCGCCCTGAGTGTTGGGCAAGTTGTTTCATCTTGTTAACCTAAACGAGAGGACAAACTACCAGGAAGGCACATTAACGCCTTTGAGCGCTGTGATCGTTACACTTTCATAAATTTTCTGGACAACATTTTCATCATATAAATATTACCTAGCCCGATACCCGTTTGATAGATCTGCTTCCTCCTCGGCAAATAGGTTCACCTTGTTAATCTAAACGAGAGGCCAAATGCCCAGCAGGGCACATTAGCGCCTTATAGGGCTAAATTTTCATCGATATTTTCTCGAGAATCGTTTGATGAATCTGCTTCGCTCTGGGCAAGTTGGTTCGTCTTGTTAATCTAAACGAGAGGACAAACTCTCAGGAAGGCACATTAACTTGTTTGAGCGCTGTGACGGTTACATTTTCATAAATTTTTCTGGACAACATTTTCATCATATAAATGTTACCTAGCTCAATAACCGTTTGATGGATATGCTTGCTCCTCGGCAAGCTTGTTACATGGACTTATAGTATACAATTTATTTTCTGTCATAGACCAAGAATTTGTTGGATTGTGGAAATGTATACAATCTGCAAAATTATCGCGAACAAAGCCATAATTATGGTTTGAACTGTGCAATATCTAACAACAGCAACACTATTCCAGTTTTACTTAACTACATATGTATAGTAACGATCAATCCTAAAGTCGACCCCTTCCTAAACCTCGTTCTCACACTCTAGATCTATAAATACCTTCACAGTGTGCGAGACTTACGCGATATCGACAGTTACGTTGAATACCACTGTATGCTTGTTGCTAGATGTTGCCAAGAACTATACGATAGCGGGAGAGGCAAGAAATAGGTTTTATTTTATTCCCGAAAAACGGGTTAAGAGAATCGAATCTGTCTCTCAAATATCCGCAGTATACGCAGAGCCGGCCTTAGGTATTTTAAAAACTATATTAGCAGTAATAGTTACGTTGTATTAAACAATTTTAAATTCGCCATTCTTAAAGATAAATTATATCCAGGCAGTTATTTTCCGTTTGTCTCCCACTCTCTCAAACGACTAACACTGCGAATTGGAATAAAATAATGAATACATTAAACATATAAAGAGATCTAATTAAGTTGCCATATTTTTCTTTTGTTAGTTTGTCATATTTTGCATTTAATAAAAAAGTTTAATTTTTTTCATTTCTATCAACTTATATTAGACAGAATTTATCATGTAGATGTTATTTAATAAGGCGTAAATTGGTTTGCTTTGACTTCACTTCAATGTAAGTAACAGAGCAATTCAAATGGTGACGTTAGTACTGTTGTGCAGGACCAGTCATCTAATAGTATATACAAAGGAAAAACCAGGCCATTAGAAAAATGGTTTAAACGTAAATGATTCATTCCACGACTCTTTACAAGGCTATTGAATCCACTAGAGAAACCAGATTGGCAAGTAAATGTTAGCCACAGTTTGTTTGGAAAATCGAAATTTCTTCCTTTCTAGATGAGTCAGAATATGAATATTGTGTAGTTTGTTTTCTGTTCTCGAATGTAACCACACTAAATTATGGTTGCCAAATGGCTACCAAGATGGACAAGATTATACAGGAAGCAACTAACGAAACTTAACTCATTCCCTGTCGATTCATTTTCATTGTTCGACTTGTTACTTATAAATACTTTGATATAGACTTCCATGAAAATATTGTTGAGGTCGTTTAAATATTTAGTTACTAACATACGTTTATGTGGAATAGTATATGTTACACATAAGTAACATATAATCGGGTAATTAAGTTATCTACTACAGTTATTGTGGATATGAGCCAGCGTGAAAACCGACAGTTACGCAATTTATTGCCAATTTAATACATTATTAAGTATATTTTATAACGGTTACCATAAGCTGGATTGATATCGCTTAAAAGCTCAGAAAATACAGCTGACAGATTACTAGCTTCGCGGTTATTCTTATCGCGATCCGTATTGCAAAACCAAGCGAAATAAATGTGCAGCAACTTTGGCCGTTGATAATGTCCACGATTTTTCTCCATATCCATACAAAATGCTATCGTTCCGGTCCTGTCCTTATTTATAGGTTTCACTTTAACCGTGGGTGGCCAAAACAGAGCCCGTTGACAGATGAAAAGTATCCACAGATCTACGATTGGATAAAACGAATCCGGTAGCCAATTGGGCAGACGCTATGGCCGCTCGATCGTTCGCATTCTTGTCCGGCACTATCAATTGTACATTCTTAGCGATCGAACCAGCCCTCTATTTATTTATTGTTCCGCGACACCTGTCTCCGAACACAACTTCCAACTTTGGCTGAGAATTAGCCTTCAGTCGTCAACCAATTAATTTTTGTCTCAACGAACCGCTCCTCATCCCTCTTTGTGTCATCACGAAAGAAAGAAATTAAAAGAATCGGAATTATACCTACGCTATACCGCAGATGAGATTAGTTGGGGTTTTAGCTATGTTGGCAAGTTTAACAGCTTGCGCTATTCTTTAATTCATAAATCAAAACGAGTCTTCGCCCATTAGCAACTCCTCCGTCATTTGTTCGAGAGGAATCTCAAGGTTGACTTTATTTATAACATCATTAGCTTCATGATATACAAATAAGGCAAATTTGTATAAAATCTAAATCCAACGCTTCTGATATTTATAATATTTTAATGCAATCAATACTATTATTAATAAAAAAATAATTAATAATAGAAATGATTAAATCAAAGAAAAAATAAAAAATAAATAATTCTCTGTTTATAACTGCATTGCAGTTAGAAAATGGTGGTGAGTATCTTCAGGTGAATATATTACTGCATAGAAACACTGGAATACATTTTCAATCAAGCACAAGTTCAATAGTTTGTGAACTGTTTGTGTTGTAGATATTAAAATGAAGGTCGGATTTGTAGCTTTTCCTTTTTCCTAATCCCAATATTTCAAATGTTGTGGCCAAGGTGAGATATTTTCTAGTTATGTCGCATATTTTATAAATGCTTTAACTAGCTCCGAATTTTTTAAACCCGGCAACCTGCTATCGCATCCCTATTCTGATATATCATAATAACACAAAGATATATTATTAAAACCCTATATTTCTGCGGTCATATGTTACGTATATAGACTTTTTCTTACACATTCTAAGAAACGATGTTGATAATATATCTACAGTTCCACGACTTTTGCGATCACAATCAATAATCGCAGCATGTTAGTAGCTATTACGATTGTATCAAGGGTATTCTCTGAATACGTATCTAAAGAAACATCATGCATGCGTATACATACACCCCCATACAGTATCTATATTAGAACGAAGAAAATGTCAATAAAAATCGTACCTAAGGTGGCTGCCGCCATGCGCATCGTCACTGGAAGCTCCCCGCATGTCGATTCCCCGTCACTTCCTAACTTTCTTTTCCTCGGTCTCCCTTTTTGATGATGTGGGGGCGTACTGGGGTAATAACCGGGAGATTCGCCCCCTCTGTACACTAAATCCATCGGATCTGCGTGGTCGCAGTAGTCGAGAAGTTCGTAATGAGGCCTGTATCCATAAAGAAAGAGAAACATGATAGAATTCGAATAAGGAGTTAAATGTTATTGAAATTTGGAAATCATAAGGTTATTTCGTTTGTTATTTCTGTCTTTGATTTTAGAATCGTATATAACAGCTTTCTGTAGTCATTGCTGATTGTAAAGGTTGTATCTAATTTGAAAAAAAAAATTAAACGAAAAATCCATTTGCTTTAAACATGTGAGCTCATATGTAGAAGGAGATAAGTAATGTGAAGCATTAATTTAAAGCAAGTGAAGTTACAATTTAGAACTTTCGAAATATGTAGTCATAAGGACGTAAAAGCTGGTCGAAAGAAATCGGATAACTTCTTAATATTACTGTTCGCATAAATATATATAAGTGTGTTAAGTTGTTCTCTTTATTAGATCTAGTTGCCATTGTTTTTAAATTGCAATCATTAACACAATATTATTATATCTTGCTATTTATATTCAATAATTGCTAGAAATTGGTGAGTCAGAAGGTTATGTAATTGTACTCCACATTTTAGAGGCAGCTGAAGAACTTTAATAAAATTAAATTTAAAAATAACTAACACCGATTTGAGCATCGTCTAGGTGGAAGAATTTTTAAATCACAAATCCAAACGTGTATATAGAATCATATATCAATTCGAATATTTTAGAACAAATAATAATTAAACTATGCAATTTTCCGTGAAAGATATCGTTGCGGTATAAATTTCAATAGGAGATCTTGAATACATTACAATTACATTTGCTTACATTATAATATATCCAAAAATTCTAAAGCTAGTATTAATGAGACCGTTGTCTCCTTACTTGGAAAGACAGGTTTAATATCTTTTATTTTATGTACAGACGCAGTAATATCAGTAATTCACTTTAATGCTTTTACAAATTGCTTCATTTTTACCTATTTTATAGATAATGGATGTAAAAATATGTTATCTGGCTTCACTAAAGTTTTGTGTACAATATTTTTTGGCACCGCTGTCGAAGAAACAATTGCTTCTTTGTTAAAAGCAACATTGTAGCTCTGCTATCCCATACACAAATAGCATGTACTCACAATAACGTAATACTTTGTTACTAAATTACATTGTAAATCAGTGTAAAAGATTGTGACGTTGAAAGAACTACACAATATAAACAATTGCGGTTAATAACGGTTTGTGGTACAAAGGAAGTGCTACAATCTTTGTAATTGACTTAAATCACATCAAATTTATCAGTTTTCAGTAGGATCCTTTAAGTTTGAAAAAAATACTTCTGTAATCCTTAAATAAACTTGCGACTTTGCTATATAGAGAGGCCAAATACTGAAGTTTGTTGTCTCTTAAACTTGTAAATAAGAGGAGAAGCACTAATTTAAGACTGCTTACGATATTGATTAGAATGTTGATGTGAAAGTTTATTTAGGAGTGAATTACTGAAAATTTGGTCAGAATGTATTTAAAACCTGGATGAAATTTAACGGATAATAATCGAAATTAGTGCTATTACATTTACAAAATGTTTTTCTAATTAATGACTCGTTCATTTTTATGAATCAAATTTAATACTACACTGGATGACTACGTTTTCAGGTTTCAGTAAGAAACACAGGTCGCGGGGTTCATGCTCGTTGGGTATTATTATAGAAATTATGTCTTTTTCCCTTTATGCCAATTTTTGTTTATTTTTGCTTAACATACGGAGACTTTCCTGCTCTATCTTACGAGCTATAAGTACTTTTTCGTTATTACCGAAAGTATCGGAAAGATCGGAAAGTTATATCTTTTCTGCCACCCATGTGGCTAAAATAAATATTCTTATCTTTCTAGATGTCTGTAAACCGTTCGACAGGCCAAACGACAACCTGTGGCAAACCGTATTACATTATATATTTTTTTCTAGCTATTTGTTTCCTACTATCTAGATACAAATATAAATGGGATAATTCTGAACGCGGCCTTCTTATGGTCTGGTGCTTTTCAGAGTTTAGTGCACTACCCTTTCCCATCTATACCTCCCACGTATGACTCTTTTACAATTTTCAATACTCCTTCCACTTCTATTCAAGTTAAAACATGGCACTGAGCCTATTAGTATCGAGTTGAAGATTCTGAAGTAGTTCCCTGTCATTGTTCTCATTGTAACGGAAACATATTCTTGGCAATTATTTTAATATAATAGGAACTTAGTTTTCGATGAAATTGATATTAAGGATATTAAACTGATTCAGACACCTTATGCTAGTTTGCCGCTATTTGTAAATAGTTTAAGTTTAATCCTTAGAGAAACATATTTCAAATTAAGGGCTTCACAGCATTCTACTGGATTGCAATAAATTTGAGAAAACTTGTCCTCATTTATCAACATCAGTAAACCAGGAATTGTAAAGGCGCACCATGTATTTAGAGACATTTATCAGGTTTGTCATCAAATTTAATACCGTTAATGGATCTTGATGTACATATAAGTTTTTATGAATTAAAAATGAGAGTACCAGTGCCAGTTTAGGTTGCTAGTGATTGGTGAGGAAACCAATAGTCTTGTCAATAATAAAACATGGCATTGCACATTACAAAAACTTAAGAACGATTTTTAGCCTTTAGCCAAAATATTGCATTACGAAGAAGATTTGAATAATTATTGAAACTAAATCAACTAAGAAATTCACTATCAATGTATGAATGAAGTATAGGAACTATAACAGCAACAGTTGTATATCGGTCCCAACTATAATAGCGCTCTTGGCAAGCAACATACTTGAAATAGAATACATCCTAAAATCGCTTAGTCAGTAATGCTTTTCTTTCTAACCTATTCTTTATGCAATGTTGTTGTTCTTAAGGTTGACTGGATATTTCATCTATAACATCGATGCATAAAATATAGTAAACAAACTAAACTGTCATGTGCAATTTTATAAGCGGTATGTAGATGATTGGTACCAAATGATAAAATTGATGTTCTGCACACATTTAACACATATCATGATAGGTTAAAATTTACTTTTGAAAGAGAAAATCAAAATTCTATAAACTTACTAAATGTAAAGATAATACATGATAACACACAAATAAAAACAAACTGGTACATTAAAGACACTAGTAGTAGTAGGCATTTAAACTATTTTTCAAACACTTCGGTAAATTTAAAAAAATGAGTAATTAACAGTTTAGTAGATCAGGCTATTAAATTAGCTCACCCTGATTTTAGAAAAGAAAATTTAAGCAAAGTAAAACAATACTAGAAAATGTTATCCTAAAGAGTTTTACAATAAATTAATCACAAAAAGAATAAATAAAATATATAACACAGGTACAAAATCAAATAATAACATATACCACACTATACCATATATAAACAATTTAAGCGACACAATAAAACACGAATTAAAAAAATCAGACATTCACATAACTTTCATACCTACCAACAATAGACATTTATTCACAAATTTAAAAACACCCATTAAACATGGTAATCAAAGTAATGTCGTTTATAAATTAGATTGCAAAGATTGTAATAAATGTTATATCGGACAAACCAAACAATATTTAAAGAAACGAATTTATAACCATCAATACACTGTTACACATAACGTCACCGCTGAAACTGCTTTATCTAAGCACTCTAAAGATAGACGACATAATTTTGATTTTCAAAACACTAAAATTTTAAAAAAAGGAAAATAATTATAAAAAAAGATTAATTTACGAAATGATATACATTAAGAAAGATGAAAACGCGGTAAATTTTAGAACGGATATTGATAATTTAAGCGTTATTTCTAATAATTTAATTCACGCATGAATTTTATTAATTTTAAGCTCTTGACTAGGTTTTTTTGCCATGTTTTTCCCTAGTCCTTGAACAGAATTGTTAGAGCTTGACAAAAAATAGATTGATATACGAATAATTCAAATCATTTCAATTTCTAATGTTGTATTAAATCATTATTCCTTCATTATTACTTGTGAATATAATTAAAATTCGATATATCAATGAATTCTTTGTTTTTTAGATAATTTTGTTGATAGGCATGGCAATTTATATTTATATTATTAGTAATTTGACACATTAAATGTCAATTTCTTCCACTGAAGAAGTTATTTAACGTAAACGTATTATTATATGTTATGGAATAAAATTGGTATTTAATTATTTATTGTTTTATTGACCTCTAAGTGGAAATAAATCAGGAATTAAAAGGTAAGTACATAACGGTCAAAAAATACATATATTAATTGTAATAGTAATAGCAATAGTAATAACGTCTTTATTGGGGTCTTTATTAACGGGTCGATGGCCGCAGTGGTTAGGCGGCTGACTATTGTTGTGAGAGGACGATAGGCGCCGGGGTTCAATTCTCTGGAGGGACGGTGACATTTTTTCAGAGAGTTTAATCCCGGATCGACTTGCCATTCGCTGTTGGGAGCAAAGTGATTAACAGCGCGGCATCATAAAAGGCGATATGATGCTGTCACAAAGCCAATTGAACACAACATACACACACAAAAACTACACCGCGAGAGTTGCAGTGATAGCCAGACAAGCGATACAGTTTACGGAGTCACTGCAACTAAGCACCCACCACATTAATCAAAAAAAAATTGTAGTAATAATAATAATACATAAATACATTCGACAAAAAATAACACAATCACAGTAAATACTACAAATAGTGCGGATTCAGAGATTCAACGACCTCTGTTCTTCCATCCGAACTATACCAAAGAAATGCTTACAAAGAATATTCCGGGCGTAAATCTGTAAACCAGTAGTGAAAGTTTGTAAGTAAAGATACAGCATAAGTACAAAAAAAGAATCAAATTGCCACAAAAATTGCAATACAAGAGTTAAATAATTACAAAGAACTGATATAAGCTGTATAATCTATAGAAATCGCTTTTTATTGGAGGTAAGGTACAAACTAGAAAACGTTAATAGAACACTATACTATCCAGAGTTAAAGAACAAAAAAAACAACAGCAAAACAGAAAAAAAAAATTGAACTAAGTATACATCGCCGCCTGCTCACTCATAAGCCGAAGCCTCAACTTCGATTTAAATTGAGAAACAGTGCAAGACCAATGTCACGGATGTCAACCGGAAGGGAATTCCAAAACGAAGCTATATTATAAGAGTAACTTCTCCGAAATAGCGCAGTAGAGTGGTGAGGTACAGTTATAAAGCTCTTGCGTCTAAGATTCAAGTTATGCACATCCGTCCGAAAACGAATTTTTTCGTGAAGATAGCTGGGTGATCTGAATTTAATTACTCTAAAGAAAAAGGTGCCCATGTGCAAACGCCTACGATTAGACATTGTTAGCCAATTAGATTTCTTTAGCTTAGGTGTTAAAAACACCTAACCCCCAAATTAAAAATATAATGTTTTTTTTTCGAATTTCGTACTATATTTTGACTACCTCAATAGGAATATTGCATTAACAATAAATACTTTATATTTTGTTAAAGCTGCTGAAATACTCGTATTAGAGGCAACAACAATTTAATAACATATTTTAAACTACAGGCAATGATTTTTTGGAATATTTAATATGGAGTTGATTGGAAATTCATAGCGAGTTATGATTTTACACGATTTTGTAAAGCTTGCTGACCAGATACCAGCAGTCTAGAAAAGCGTTATTTTCCATCACTAGTAGATACATATTTTGCATAATTTAGAAGTATTAGGTAGATATTCATGATTCTACTCATACACTGATCTATTTATACATTCTTTCATTATATTATTATTAAGGAAATCATCGCGTTTGTAAATCCTTTATCAAGATTACTGAATCAATGACTGGTGTAAGCCACTAGCTAGCACTATGTTCAGAGATCTTTATTTGCATCAATTGTGCTAATAAGGAAACGTAAAAAATATCTAATTAACGACGGAAAAAGTCATAAAAACGGTAAGTATGTAATTAATGCTGTGAAATAATGTATGAAATAATCACTACGGCGGAGTTTATAAAAAGAACAAATTGGTATTCTAGTTGCATTAGTGTGTAATCGGGGATCTATAGACGAAGCCGCCATGCTGTTGAAGTTATAATTACATATATGCATACATTTTTTGCATGCGGTTATAATATAACGCATACTAACTTTAATTGGACAAAAAGCATAATACATGGAGGGATGTTGATGTGTTTATATCTTAAGTGCACTAAAGTACTTGTATATGCGAGCGATTATAAATCATAAGTATGCATAGTTAAAACTTACTATCGTCTGAAAAATTACAATTATTTGACATACTAGATTTATACCAATATTAATTCATGGTAAGTGGATATTAATTAAGTGCGAATACATATTGTATTACACAGGATAAACGAAACGATCTTGTATGATTATGAATGAAATAACAAATCTATTTAACTAAGTACTAATTTCAACGGGAGCTCTATCTGTGACTAACTAGAATTTCAAAAAGATAGTACAAAAAGGTATTGAAAAATTCTTAGCTTACTATAGAAGGAAACGAAATATTTTATTATTCAACAAACACACTCTTCTCTTAATTGGATACATTTATTAAAACGAATCTGTAATACTTCTAGATCCTTTAAAAAAAATTTTTATCTCGCTCTGCAAACTAGGGCTCCACTGCTTTTATCACCTCTTCGTTGGAAGAAAATTTACCTTTTAATTCTGTTTTCAGTTGAGGAAAGACATGATAATCGGACGGAGCAACACATGGTGAATAAATGGGGTTATCGAGTAATTCGGACCCTAAATCACCAATTGCTTGCATGGCAACATGCGATTTGTGTGCAGGGACTTTGTTCGGCAAAAACAAGATATCTTTGGATAACTTTCCACTCTCTATACTTTTTTCTCATAGACTGGTCAGTAACGTCGCTGTTTCAGCCTTATCCAGAAAATCAATCAGGATTACTCCATGGCAATCCCAAAAAACTGAAGCCAGAACTTTTCCAGCAAATTTTTGAACACGAAACATCGTAGCCTTTCGAGACCAAAAGTGTCTCGATTACATTGATTGTTGCTTTGTTTCTGGGTGATATAGATGTATCCAAGCTTCATCTGTAGTAACAATACGCTTAAGACCCTTAAAGACTAAAGGAGTATGTCGCCGTAGGGCGTGTACAATTTTATAGCAGCGCAATCGATCAATTTCCCCACACAATTCCCTCTCAAACTAACATAATAAAATTTTTGTAGATATTTCAGATACTGTAACAAAAATGATTTGAATTATTATAGGAATGTAATCTCAACAATAATGTAAATTAATTCCGAGAAAGATGGATGGATGCTTCAGGAAAATAAAATTATAGACAGCGAATACGAGCGAATAAATACTCTCTAATCGTATTTATCGTGTGTCATGTCATCTCTTATAAGAGCTACATACATAAAAGAAACATATATTTGGCAAAGCTGGAAATATAAATTTTATTATGGATCGACTTGCCATTCGCTGTTGGGAGCAAAGTGATTAACAGCGCGGCATCATAAAAGGCGATATGATGCTGTCACAAAGCCAATTGAACACAACATACACACACAAAAACTACACCGCGAGAGTTGCAGTGATAGCCAGACAAGCGATACAGTTCACGGAGTCACTGCAACTAAGCACCCACCACATTAAAAAAAAAATTGCAACTTTAATTGTATTGGGCTGCTCCAGAGTATCTAGGTATTTTGTCGGATTTGCTGGAAATTTAATATGTCTTGAATAAGTTGTAAAATACTAATTTTACAATATTTTCATCGGGCATAACAGTTAGGACTCTTCAGCTTAGCACCTTTGCAGTATATTTAGATTATTTAGTTTGTGAACCACAGATTAGCTTCAATGCAATAATGCTTTTTCTCTGAATGATGAAGGCATAACAATATTTTTTTAGACAGCTCGAACTATGGACAAAAAAGGGATTCTTGTGCGACACCGACAAAATGAACCGGTTTTGAGACAAAAATGTTCATGTTCAAAGATGGTTGCATTTAATGTATGGACGTGGATTATCTAATGCCTCAGAAGCCAGAAGGTTATAGGCAAATCTTTGATTCGTCGTTTAAGAAAGGCAAATCCTTAAATCCTTTTTTTATTTTTTTCTTTTGTACAGAGGAAAATCTTCAAAAAGACGCTTGCTCAGTTGTCAGTCGCAAGTAGTGTCGAATTTATACCGATTAAAACTCCCCCTTTGTACTCTTACACGCTATACCAGAATCCACTTGCAAATTTCTTCAGTGCTGGGTGCGTTTTGTTCGCGTAGGCTACAGTCTTCTTCTGTCTTCTATTTCTTTCATTCTTAGAAAAATATTTGAGGACCATGTGTCTGTACAGTGGCAAGATGAAGTTATGTCTTGTGATTTCACTGTCGAGTGTTCTCTCAGTAACTTCTTCATGGTCACGTCTAATGTTGGACTATTTGTGGCATACAAACAGTGTGTGATGAATGTCATCCACCAAACTACAGTAGGGACATTCACTTGATGCCACTTTTCCTCATTAGAATATGTATTTGTGGAAGCACCTGTGATCCAAAAATGCTTGTGTACCGAGTTTGGGGATTTCTCCTCTCAGCGCTAAGGAGTTGTACATTCACAAAGTGTACTTCGGGTTTGTTCCAGCGATACATTTTAAGACTTCTGAAGGTATGCCCGCAGGATGAGGGACCCCATTACTATTTAGGCCTGATTGCGCTAATTGGAGCTCTTCTGCAGAAAATTCAGTGCAATGAAAACCTTCTTTCATGTGTCTTGGGAACAGATGGTAGATCGCTTCCTTCATTGACTCTATAAACTGTCAATCGTGTATTTTGTTGATTTTGCCCTCGTCTTTTTATAGCTGTCTCCCCATATGTCCCTGTCAAGGTTATCTCTTAATGATTTCTATGCGGCTTCTTGTCGGATCTTCTCTCGAAGAGCCTGTTTTCTATTGGAGTAATCGTCCCAATGGTATTGCATGAGTTGAGGTTGGTTTCTTCTCACGCACTTAGTGTAGGCCCTTCGCTTCTTGACGCGATTTTGGTGTTGCACCAGTAAACTGGCTGTCTTTGGCCACAGTATTTCCTTTTTGGCACACACTTTGTATAGTGTTTCTTTGAATGTTATAATCGACGGATTGGCATTCGTTCGGATATTATTCCGCTAGAGCGGACATGTTTAGACTTAAACCTTATTCAAATCAAATTGACAATAAGAAAAAGTTATTAGAATCGTTGTAAAGAATAATGTTGCACTATTGTGGTGGCTCGAACAATGTTTAATTCTTAAAGCCAGGAAATTTATAAGATTAGAAGAGGTCCATGTTAAACCTATGTACAAAATTAGTGAATAAAAACCAAGTTTAAACCAATATATGTAGTTTTTCGTAGATTACAGCTTAGGTTATTTAAAAATTATTGCTAGATTTTATCATACAGGATGCACAGCTGGTCCATTTCTGGCGAAGTAAACAATATAGATATGCTTAAAAGATACCAGCTTAAGAAGTCCTAACTAGTATCCATGTTATTAGAAAGTTATGTATTCTAGTTCAATCCGAGAGATTGCTCACATATTCGAGGACACTCTGTATACATAGATTTTAAATTGTAATTTGTATGCATACCTTGGCTTTTGTTACAATACTTTTTTTTCTAGCAAATTTAAATCAATATTTCAATCTGTTCGAGAGTTCTAGAACTAATTTACGTGCGTAATGACGTATCTACAGCAAAACAGCATTTTAAAATGTATTCAGTTTATCAATGAATTGAAGAATAACACCAACGCACATTTTACAAACAACTCTATAAGAATGTAAGATGGAAAGGAAACAAATCTTTTAATTGTTTATTGTTCGGTTTTTGTGTGATGTTTGTGTTTGTAGTTAGAAAAACAGTGTCCAAAGAGGCTGCAAGAAGGAATCATTTTTCAGAACTAGTGAGAAACATAGTTCATCCGGACATCATTTACTTTTTGCTTTTATAACCTTTTTGGTAAGATTAGCTGAGTGGTGAAACTGAGAAAGTATCAAGCGAGTATTTGAGTCCGCTCCAGAACGATTCTTAAGAGTATTTTTGGCAAACCAGAACAGTTTCTCACTCGTGGGATGCCATTATATTTGCATTACTTATAGCGAGACAGTGTGTGCACACACTTTTTTTATAAAGACGAGGAAAAATCTTACATAAATCTACCACACTACATAGCGGTTTGTATCAGATTCTTACTGGCTAAAAACATTTCCGGGATCAGTATGCTTGTCTTCGGTGCATCTTTGATGTAGCTGCTAACATACCCCCAATTATACAGAAAAAGCTGTAGCTGCGGTGATCGTGGCAAGCACTAACGGTGCACCCATCACAAATAAATAAATGAACAAAACTCATTTAAGGTATATTTAAATTTTTTTCGTTACGTTAGCAAAGAAGGTAAAGGAGACGTGTCTTTACTTATGTTTGACATGAACGTAAAAACCATTACGAACTATCATACAAGTGTGTTTAAAGTGGCACCCTAAAGTTATAAGAAACACAAGATACATTCATATTTATTAGTTTAAAATGATATAAAACGCTTAAGATATATTCAGAAGTACATATTAGTGGTATGGTGAAACAGTGTTGAGAACAAAAGTAATTTTGAAAGTATTTCTTAGTGAATATCATACAAAGATGCAGTAACGTCAAGGTATATCTACTTTCCATTTTGGATAAGGTTCTGTTGTTTTCCCTCCATATAATATCTATTTTCTCGTTTCTTGTTTACGCAACACTGTTAATAATTTGTATAAGCGTCACCTATCAAGCAGGTTAAATATCGAATGAGAGTAAAAAAGAAATAATACGTAAATAGAAACTTCTAAAAAATAAATTAATCAAATATAGCTTGTGAGGAAAGGTAAACGTTACTACATTAAAGGGTTAAACACGATCCTATTAAGTTTTTTTCTCAGTCGTATTGCTTAAATAAATTTATGCTAATTAATACACTCTTCCGCTTTGGTAAAAACATCTTACTTCAATGGCTTTTTGATAAATTGTTAGGATGGTGCATCTATTAAGTAATTGTTCGTTCTCATGGTTATGGTAAATATCCTTTACAATATAAAGTACACTTGCATACAATTAATCACCTGCTTTATGTATGAGGTTCACGTTGTGCGTTCACAATTATAATCTGTAGCCTTTGCACAGATTTTATAATTTGAACGGAAAAAGAACGCAAGCGTAATTAGTCATACAAGCTTCGCATTTATTATAATAAAATTCCAATTTGTAGCAGATGACCATCAGCATGTACTTGGATGTATGTACATACATTCAAATTTATATTAAATTAGCGAATATTTACCTGAAGGCGAAAGAGGCATTTCAGAAGTAATACGGTGAACCATCTAAGATAATTAGTTTTCTGCCAAATTTCACATAAAGGCAAAAATCTTGTGACGGGGATAACATGATTCATTTGCATGATAAATACATTGCAAGAGTAGTTTTAATTTTAATGAAGATTTATTAGAGAATTGCTGAAGAAGCATAAATAACAAACTAGGTTTTTAAGGTGAACTTGAGCTATTATAGTCGAAAACAATTACACAACTTCATGCATATTACTACTAATTGTTAATATCTGTAATAAATACGTCTTGATGATGTTTAAAACAATACTCAAGAACATTATTTTAAACAGTAATTTGAATAAAATTCCAATTACCTTGTTTGTGTATCAAGTGGTCTAATAGTTCATATTTTAAGGTTCAGGTAAGGTAAATTTGGATGTTTTTAGTGAGTAATTTGAATTTAATTCTCACCTGCAATATATTGATCCATCTCGCATACCAAAGTGATCTCCTTTTGATAACGGCACACCACACGAAGTACACGAAAAACAATGCAAATGATACACTAAGTCTCTGGCTCTCATCACTAATTCATTTGCTGAAATTCCTGCATGACACCTTCCACATCTTGAAACCGCAAACATCCTGAAAAACAAAACATATCGGTAAATAAATAAAGTAATAAACAGAATATATAATACTATCACATGTAAGTGGTTGTTGCTTTATTCGATAATGAGAGACAATTAAACTAAATACAAATATCGGCCCGATGCAGTGTCTTTCTAGTAACGCCAAAATTTTGCTTAGAAAATTGTTTTCATATTCGTGTGATTCATTCTACTCTCTCGGCAGTCTGCATAGGAACTACAGCCCTCGGTGACATGTAGACGTTTAATCCTTAATACTTATAATGGCGATGAGTTATATGAGACTGAATTGGAATAAGTAACAATTCATAAATGTCTATGATCGATGTTGGTGTTGATAAAAAGATATATACTACATACATCAATCTTCTCTAGCAACCACACAACTGTGCTCCAAGATTTTACTTTTGTCTGGAAATATTTGGTAGGCGTAGCAATATATTGTCTATAGTCTACACTTCATTTGAAATACATCAAATTGATGGTGTGGGTATCATAAGATTTCTCCAGGAGTGAGACACGTTTAAGGTGCTTATGGATCACATTTCTTCCTTCTTGTGTCTCGAGTTTATTCCATCAGCAGCAATTATTACTATTGATTTTAAAACTAAACATCAAACTCATCTCTTAATTGGTCATCGTCTGAAACACCACTTCAAACCAATAAAGTCTTATGCAATCAATTGTGAAGTATATGGCGGATAATATAACTCGAAGAAGTGATTCTCGAGAAAATGATTAGGATTTTGGCTGCCTTATAGACGCAGATATAATTACGACGAAAGACGATTTTGTTGGTATATTTGGTCAATAACTGCACGTAATTTTGTTAACATATTAATGCCGGCAGCTGTGTTATTATTCTTCTCTTTAGCATATATTCACCTAAAATAACTTCAGTATTAATCTGAAAGCCCGGCATTTATTGGCTTATTACCTGAAGATTGTATGCAAACTTTTTTTGAGGTTAAACCCACATAAGAAACACATCAAGAATAAACACAGTCACAGATCTGTTCTAGATGCTTTTTGTTTCATCAAATCCAGGGGTTTCTATAATTTTACATTTAGAATTAAAAAGGAAAACATCATTAGAAAATGAATCACATTAGTTTATAAAACCTGGTACAGTCGCAGAATAGGGCAAAGAATTAGAGGAATAATAACATGAAGTTGAAGGTGACGACGAGGATGACATTCAATTTGTTAAATACAAAATATTAATTATTATTATTGTATTATTGGTTGTTGTTGTTCCGTTCTAAGAAACGAGAAACGATATCGCTAAATCCATTACAAATCTTGGCAATAAAATCAGCCAAGGACGTGTGAGGAACAAAGATAATTACGCTTACCTGCCGGAAATAAAATAAATAGTATATATAATATATAATGTCCATAAAAACAAATACAAACCAAACAATTTGTCTTCAGTTGAAGCAAGTTTGTCATTATATAATTATTGGGTAATAAAATAGAAATTTAATGGTATAATTAGCTTTTATTTCAGTTGCAAATATTAAAATTTATGAAAATCAATTACATTATTTATATACTTGTAATGTTAATTATTGATTATGTTTATTATGTTGATAGATTTAATTAAATTTATTTTAAACCACTGTATATATTTGCCTTATCATATTTCTAATACCTATGTATATATTTAATGTTTTGTATAATAGATTCATTGCTCTTTAATAAAAGTGTTAAAAAAACAACAATTTGTATTTTTTTTTAATTTATAATAAATTAAAAAGATATAGCTAATAGAGTATCTATAGGCGATATATGTGTATCAGCCCTAAATTTAAAAAAGCGAGTTCAAGTTCAAAAGTTAAGCAATTGTTAGCGTGTTTTTTAACCACATGTTTTTGTTGTTGAATATGTTTATTTTATTGTTAAACGATTTATGAACGTCCATCCAAGCAGTCTGGAAGTAGGTATCTAGGTACGAGGGCGACCTGAAATGTTTCTGAGATCGACAAGAAAATCACGGTATTGGTGTGGTTTTTTATTTTTATTTTTCGATGTAGTCTCCTCGAAGATCAATACACTTTTTCAAATGGTGGTCCAGCCGTCGGAAAAGAAGGATGTTTCGAGGTCTGCAAAATAATCATCTGTAGCGGCAATGACCACCTCATTTCAAGCAAATCTCTTTCCTTCCAACGATTTCTTCAGTTTTAGGAGGAACTCATTCAATTTGAACACGACAATACTGGATGAATGAGCCGGTGCATTGCCGTGGTGGAAAGGTCCTTTTTTCCGCTGAAAACGAAGCAATTTCTCCTTCAATACCTACTGCATCGAATCGGGTCAATAAATCGCTGTAGTATTACCCCGTGATCGTCCTTCCCTTCTACAGATAGTCGATGAGGATGACACCTTGGGAATCCCAAAAAATGGTCGCCATGACCTTTCCAGCCGATGGAACGGTATTTGCTTTCTTCGGAGCTAAGTAGCCCGGAAAAGTCCACTGCTTCGACTGTTCCTTGGTCTCCAGTATGTAGTGGTGGATTCAAGTCTCATCCACGGTTACGAAACACACGAAGAAATCCCTTGGATTGCGTTGAATCTTGGCTAGGCACTCCTCGGAAACGGTCACTCGATTTATTTTTGCTACGGTGTGGGCAAACGCGGTACCCATCGCGCAGAAAGCTTTTTCATGCCTAACATTTCGTGTTGGCCAACGCGTTCGTCTGATATGTCTGTTGTTTTTGCTATCTGTTTCAGCTTTCACTGGTGATCGGCTAACACGAGATCATGAATCTTGTCGATAATTTCATCCTTGCGTGCGGCAACGTTTGAGCTCGCTCACCCAGAAGCTGATGAGAGAAAACGATGGACGACATCCGCTATGAACCTCTAGTAAAATATTTCGAATTTCCATGGCCGTTTTCCAGCCATTCAGAAGTGTTTTATCACTGTACGAAATTCGATTTTATCCATTTTGGCGAAATCGCCTGACTTGCTACACAAAATACACTCTGAAACAACAACTATTGACAATAGACGTCTGAAATTTTGGCAATTGCTATAAAAAAGGTTGCCCTTGCCAACCAATGAATCCACTTCAATCTTCGTGCGCCATCTCTTGCCTATTCCGGAAACATTTCAGTTCGCCCTAGTAAGATAAGTACTTTGGGTGTCCGACACCGTACATGTAAAGAATTAAAGGAGAATAAAAACGCATGAATATTATATACGACAAAAAATATTTTATTTAGATGACCTCCATTATTTGTTTAAGGCAACATACGTTTTTTTAAGCAGTAATTCCAATCTTTTAAATTAATTCTCCAAAATGTCAATTATTTTGACCCGATTATTAACGATGATTCTATTCGATCTTTTCCTTCATTTTCCTCATATTTTGTTAAAATATGATGGTCGGCTCAATACTTAAAACTTCATCAGTTACTAGCTCATTGTCAAACTCTTTCAAACCTTCCATGTTAACTTCATAAGAAAATGTCAAGAACTGAAAATAGGGAGAGAATAAACTTATCACTGTGGTTTCTTTCTCTCTTCCTCAAACTAGAATCAGTTGCAAATTTTTCTGTAACTGAAGGAGTATCGTGTTTGACACCTAAAATCCTACTCAGGCGCTGCTTACACAGCCTTTCCTAAAATTGTTTCATTTGCTGGAACCCCTTGGCCTGGATGAATAATAATAAAAATTAGGTATTATTTCAAGTTCTTCATATTTCGCGGTTCGTATTTCGTTCCTATTCAGTTGTGGGCCTATACAAAACTACTTCCTTTTATAGTCTTATGTAATGGTGACGTATTGACACTCTTTAATGAATAATCTTTTTGATTGAGATTGGATTTATCAAAGTATGTTACTAAATCAGTTTCTATCTTCAGAAAAGGATTACTATTTCCCTTCCCTCTATCTTGGCTTCAAGCCTTTTCTCTTGGTTTCTCTTTATTTTTCGTCTAATACTACGTGTTTTCTGCAGATATTGATTAAAATAAATAAAAAATGTGTACAATAAATAGCATTATTTTTAATCGACATTTGATTTGAAAAAATCACTATTTTTTAAATGAAGCCCACGATGTATGTATGTTGTACGTATATCTAGACTTAAGCAATCTTTTGACCGTTGTCCATCGAAACGGCTACCATGATCATTCAAACGCGATATCAATACATACAACAACGAAGACATCTATCGATGTAAAGAGAATTAAGTGATAGCTGTTGAGTGGACAGGCTTCCATGCATGTTGGTTGTATTCGATGGACTTATAGATTCATCATAATTTGTATTTCCGTTGTTATGACACTTTCAGATAAGTTATTTTAATAGTGACAAACGCTATCGCCGAATCAATCAAAACTCTCGGTCTATGTTCGTCCGTATGTCCATTGTTCACGGACCGTGTAATTCCTATCGTTACATCGACGGCGTAAGTGGACGCCTGAAAATGTCCCTAATGAAGAGGAGCTGTTGAGATAGGTTTCGCTTAGAATATAACTCGTAGTGTACCCTAGGCGGACCTGTCTTGTCAAAGTTACGGGACGTGGATACTTTTATCTGATATTATTATTAAAGTTGTCTGAAAATGTCGGGGAGTACGTATTATTTAACGTTTGTGGAAGGGTCTATTAAATTTGGTTTGCCGGATAATTTGCGGAGTTTGTAGTCATTGTACTTAAGTCTGCTTTTTTAATTACGATGTAGATAGGCTGTCTGAAGCGATCTTAATTATATAAAATTATACAGCACAGTAAGAATTGAGAACTATGTAACTCAAACAAAAGATACCTATGTACTTTAAACAAATCGAAATTGTATTGCTAACATGACAATAATTATCAATGGTAATGAAAATGCATATAGGTACATACGTCAAGTATACAAGCTTTCGGTTAAAATTTATCAAGAAAATATTATAAATATTCAGTTGAACCATTCCAAATTTTAATAAGAAGAACTGATGCATAATCAAAACTAGTCTGGGAATGTCAACAAGGTATACAAACCATGTTAAAGCACAAAGGAAATTATAAGTACATTTTTCGAGTGTTGAATTCGAAATTTTGAAAGTTGTCAGAGGTTGTTTTAGTTTTGTTTTACATTGTACCAAAGTTATGGAGTATAATACCTTATGCGGAAAGTAAAGGTTTTAAGTTCAAGGCCTGCTAGAGATCCAAATATTTTTCTATACTTGCAAATTGTAATTACATTAGAGCCTGTAAAAGATATATTATAGTATTATATAATGTTTCCAAATTTTAGCTCACGACTATGTGTAGTTCACTAAACAATTGGCCAAAACAATATTTTGCCCACCCTCCCCTTTTAAACATTAAACAATTTTGCCAACCCACTACCCTTTACTAGTTTTAAATTCAACTTCCGATCAGTTCCAATCTCTTCAGGATTTGTTTTATGCTGTTCCACGGTTTTTGCCTGATATTATGTATACTATTGTCTCTCCTTAAAGTTTATCCGATTTTGCCGAAATTCCAAATTTTGGAAATTGTTCCAACTAGTTCTAGGTTCTGCATCGTTTTGTATTCTTTCCAAATTCTATCATTTTAACTTGTATACTTAGCCAAGTAACAGGGAAGAACAGGTCAATAGCCGTAGTGGTTACGCGGCTGACCACTGTTATGCGAGATCCCTCTGAGCCAGGGTGCAATTCGCCGATTGGGCGGTAGCATTTTTCTCGGAGACTGTATCGAGAGCTATCTGCCATTAGTGAAATAGTAAAATGTGAAGTGAAATAGTCGTGATGAGGCTATTGAGTACATTTAACACATACAAATAACACTGCAAGGGGTTGCGACAGTTAAACAACTACTTTTGGAAAGAGGAGACGGCTACCATCAGAATCTATCTATCATTCGTCTATCTATTCATTAGAGTTGGACACCTGTAGTCCAGGTACTTGGGCTGGGTGCTTTTTGTACCATCCCTATGAAAACTCTCATTTCCAGTTGAGAAGTTCACTGTCCTCTATAAAGTCCAATAACTTGCTCATTGGAAGCTTATGTACCCTCGAAGGCTCCAGTAGATCCATTCCGAAATGTTTCTGTCTGAGTACCTTCAATTCCTCACATGTGCAGATTACATGTAAACTTGTTTCCTCCTGTAACTCGCATCTTCTGCATCAAGGTTCCCTCACCCGACCCGTATTGTATAGATGCTTCCTTAAGGGACAGTGTCCAGTTATCAACCCTCCTATATTAACTTGTCTTTTATTACGTCTAATTAGGTTATCAGAGAACTTAGTGTCCCTGTCCCCTATTAGCGTTTTAGTGTGGAGTTGATCTTCAATTGACCTCCATTTCCTACAGGAATTTCCCTCTTCATAATTATTTTACGAACCACGTGATAATAAGCTAAAATTGAATTTTGTATCTCCAACTAAGGGAAGATGTGCAGGAAAGGAAGCCAAGTTCGTACAGCCGAAATTTGGCTTTTCTACCTAAAAAAATATGTATTAAAGTTGGACAAAAAGACGACCAGAAAACGTAGGATCGAAACTCCTACATGGTATCATTTCATGAAGGAACCACTTTTATATTACTCAGATAATGCCATTTCATTTTCTCTAAATATGCCGGACTGAGAGGCTCCTTTGTACCACAAACAAATACGCATCGCTTTCCTTGTCTTATTTCAATCTACTGTCTCCTTTATTGACGAAAATCCATTTAGAAAGTCTTCGAGATGCTTTACTACTATTAATCAGAATGATAACGTTCGATTAGATTCACCTAAAATGCGAATACAGCAGCAACATTTTTGACACTCAAACGGAACAACCTCAAAAGGATAGCAAGGAAATCCGTCTTTTTATCTATGAAAGGGGTCAAAGGAAGTCCCAATCAAAGAATAATGAATTTGAATAATGTGGCAGGCAAGTAATTTGGCAGGTACATTCTCTAGACAACAGTGGTGGACAACAATCTTTGGTAAATTTAAATTAAATCTTTGATATATTCAATTAATTAATTGCATGTCAAATGGGTTATAACCATAATAAATTGATTAACTTCCTTACTAGTTAAGAATGAATAAGAACTGTCATAGTCAACATTTGTACATAAATAGTATCAAACTGCTAACATTTGGAGTCATTCTTCGCAAACATTGTTTCTTTAAAATTAATTAGTCGTACGTTGTTTAACATTATATTTATTTTCGCTATTCCTTCAATTTTTTTTTGTCAAAAATGTAAGTACTGTTATTCTATGCAGTATTACATCAGCAATGTTTCTTAAATTAGTACACTTGAGATATTTACTCTATTAATGCGATGACTTAAGTTTACGCACCACTAACGATCGTTGGAATTTATTGAAACAAATGCCAATCCATCAAGTAAAATATCGCTGGATCTAATCCTAGAATTAATTACAGACATTCATTTTTAATCCGCTCTCCCTCTTTTGCTTGAATTCCCGTCAACATTGACAATCGATAAGAAAAACCCAGTCGAAAGCAAGTTAGAAAAATATTTACGCGTGAGTATTATGTTGTAATTGACATACGTCTAACAAATAGCAACGTTGTGGTTTAATATTATGATAACAATCGTGATCGCTATGATAACAAAACCCCGCGGTATCACTAATATGGAACTTGATAGGTGCTGCCTCTTGCGTCGAACGTCAGAAACATGTTCTCGTTCTCATGGGAAAAGAAATATTTTACAACTAGTCCGTAATTGCTGTGTCCCGTTTCGTATCGATGTTTTTCCACGATTGTTGCGCATTTTTTCGTAATTCTAGTCTCTCCAACGCAAATCGACAGGATATTTTTTCGCTTCTGTGGAAACACAACACGTAGGGAACATTAAATGACGCGATTCGACGAGTAGGAATGCATTTCGCTATTTATTGCTTTAAGAGCATTTAACAAGAAGCTCCTACAAATATTTATAATATCATAAACTTTAATTACATTATCATTTTTTAGATAGATTCTGTTTTCGTTCTATTTGATTTTCATCGAGAGTTTGATATGATAGATGGCTACTTGCTATGTGATATAAAATATAGGGATTTTTGCACCTGCTAAGATGCTACTAGAATCTTAGATGCAGGAGAGGGGACAACTTTGTAGCAGTAGAAGGTTTCAAATCTAATAGTTATCAGCCCTATCACCTTCTGGGTTCACGATTCTTGAGGAATGACCGAAAGGATAAACCATTAGAGAAAATTTAAAACGTTAGCTCTATCTATGAAAATAAGTTATAAAGCAGAGTTGGTACAACAAATCATGGGATACATTAAAGCTTAACTATGTCAACACGAGATGATGGAACAGTGTAATAATTTTAATGACATACTATTCGGTGATCGAAAATACAAAATACTAGGCTGACAACATTTTCCGAAAACAGCACTATCTTCCCTTAGGCGTTGTATGGGCTATATCTATGTTAAGAAGTTTTCCTATTCCCCAGCCTACTAAAATTTTAAAGACGCCGCAAGTTCCATATCAAATCACGTGATCAAAACCACTCAAAAATATTTCCTGACGCAGTGAATTCAAGAACTGTCAGATTTGATATCTCAGAAGTCCGGATTTGTTTTCTTGATTATTTTCTTTGGGGATTCCAGTGATTTTATTTTTCATTAATAACTAAGTATAGACATTAAAACTGCTAACATAAAATTGCTTATACTCCGTCTGGATACTTTGCATTATTTCCGTGATACAATTCTAATTCATGGAAATTACTACATCAAAGGATTAATTATATTTTTTGACAGGTTAAAACTATCCTACACTTTTGCGGTTGGTTTTTTTTTTAATATTTAGAACATGAACAAACTTTTGTTTTGGTATTAATTCCTGAAATTGTGCAAAACAATGCGCACTTTAAGCATTAATCATACGAACATTATTTGATTCACAGCTTAGGAGCAGAATAACTGTCAGTCAGATTTGGAAAAGATCTGGAGTTAGTTTTTTGGACGTCGAACAAGGACTACACATATTTATGTGTCAAAACAGTAGTTGAGCAATTCGAAGCTTGAACGTATTCGTACTATTCGTGTTCCCTTAAGACTAAAAATAATACCAAAAGCAAGTATCTACCTGCAAAAATAGTTTGAAAAATTGTTTAAGTTTGTGTCTTTCTGACCATTTACAGGTATGGTACGACATGAGTATACTTTTTTATGGAATCCACTTTTGTCATCGTTGTTTATTATGCCTCTGCCAATACTAACTAACTAGAGCTTGATTTAATTAACACATTAATTTCTTAAATTGCACTATCATTTCTACATAAAAGCCACTTTTTATCTGACGAATAAAAAAAATGGATCCTTTGGAATATGTAGGTATATGATACCCGGGTCCTCATTAATTACATTTTCTGATGTTATGTGGATTATGTCCTAGCCATAACTACCAAATTCTATTAAAATAGGTAGTATCTATTACAGTTACTGAGAAATTAAAAAATTGCGTAAGCTAATAGAATTGTCTTATTTTGTATTTGTTTGAGTATGCAAAGCTACCCTATATATGTCACACTAAAAATATTCTATAAAATATTCACAACGAAAAACCTAATTATCAAAATAAAAACATCAACAAATACACAAATACAACAAATATTTGTGGATCTAATTTAGATCTTTTGTCTAAATTTAATACTATGCAAAAATTTACCTCTCATTAGTATAGAAATACGTTCGAGGTTTCTAACCAAAACCGTCAAAATTCCACCATCTAATTTAAATTGAGCGTCGAACCTCTAAATTTTACCGAAGAGATCAGATATAGTTTTCATTCATTATTTCATCCGATCGTGGCTTAGTTTCTCGTTAACCGATTCTCTCCTTCGGAATATTTCAACCTGTTATATAACCGAAATAATGAGGACACATTCCAGAACGGGATTCATTAACATTTTTCCAATATTATCTTGTCCTGGAATTTCCTATACGCTACATAAGTTGTGTATTAAGGGCGAACAATTTTTTAAAGAATTTCATTCAAATACGTGAATCGGCCAGATTTTGTTAAGAGATGAATAGGGATAATGACAGCCTTCCGCTAAGATATTGTAGTGGAAGTATACCGTTCGTAGATGATACGTGTGACGATAAGAGATCAATCATGAAGGAGGTTTACTATGTTTATTACTTTCAGTATCGGGATCATCGTATATACATCTTAAATATAATGCTATTACGGACGATCAAGTACTACTGGAATATGTATGTGCTTAATTAGGTCTTGGTTCTACTACCAATTCTCAGTATTTTTATATTCATACCATTCAGTTATGCCGACTTCCGATTGACAGGTATAATTGCAGAATTGCGGTTGCCTGATTGCAACGTCAAAAGTATGTAAAATATTACTACTAAAAAAAATATTATTTCGAAAATTGCAATTTTGCCCTCTTCAGTCTTCAGCCTTGCTCTGTTTAAAAATAATAATTCGATATAGTTTGTGATATAAGTGTAGATTTGTATAAGATTCTGGTTTATTGGAAACATATGATTCAGACCATAAAAAAATATTATCGAAAAAATGTCTTTGTCATAGCGGCCAATTATGATTCTTAGATGAGTTAAAGACACATTGTATGTTAAAGCATAAAGTGATTAAAAACTAAAGTAATGTGTCTTTAACTCTTCGAAGAATCATAATAGGCCACTATGACAAAGAAATCTTCCACGCAATATTTACAAAATTCTATACAAGGTTATCTAAATTAATAACTAATTTTTTCTAACCAAATAAACATTAGAACGATGGAACATTTCCTTAACTTCTACTACAAATCTAAAACTAGAAAGCTTGGTAAAATTTCAGGCAATTTGTTCTAAAGCTTAATTCTAAACACGGCAGGAGAACCTTCAGTTAAATTTAGTATTTTTCTTAGGTAGTGCAATGAACATGCATCTAGTTCGAAACATCTATAATACTGCACACTATTCGAATCTGGTACCCGTCTCTGTTTAATTTGGTCCACAAGTCATTACAGTGTAGTTTCCATGACAAAGTGTCAGTAAACTGAATACCTAGAAAATTTGCCTTCCTTTTCGACATTAAACAAATGTTATTATTAATTTATTTATATTTAAACAATAAATTATAATTAATTATAATTCCGCACGGTAGGCTAACTAAACTAGTCACAGAACCAAACACAAACTAAAACAATAAATACCGTCAAATGCCGTCAATCTAACTGCTTACCAACCAGCTAGCTTGCATTTTTGTCACACGGCACCGTCGGGTATTTTCAGGAAAAATAAGACGACGAAGAAAAAATAAAAGGAATACAAAAACAATACCTGGACTTGATACATACTGGTAAAAGCCATATCCGTAAATACACATAAATTCAAACAGTGCACGGCACAAAATTTTAACGCCACAAATTAAAACAAATTATTACAGTTAGCGCAGATCACGCAAAGTATATATAGAAAATATCTATAGATAGCATTAGATACCATGATGCAATTTGACAATTAACTTATTCAGAGAACGAAGAACTTTTTTCCAAATTTATCGGTGACATTTTAGTGCAGTGTGTACTACAGAACTTCGTTAAACTGGTTATTTCCATGAAATAGTATTCAAGATAAGATTTAATAAATTGATTAAAAAATTAACTGAACAGGAATCTTATGGCGAAGTTAACAATAATAGCCGTGTAAGCTTATCGACAAGATAACCTTCCCACTTTAATAAAATGCATCTTATACAGCGAACAGCTGTTGAATATCTGCGATGAAATTACAGGTAATACATAGAGTTAACCCTATGGTCTAGAAATGTTGTCCTTACACCAATGAAGCCCGATGAAATACTGTTCGACACCACACCTTCAAATTATTTCATATATAGCCACGTAGTATAGGTTACCAATAAAGAATTATCTAATATCTAGAAATTAACTCTTATAAGAAAGCTCTTACACATGAATACACAAAAAATGAAGCTCTGAAAAGAAAGAAACACAATATTAATCTACCTGAAATGTGAACCGAGCTGCAAATAATTCTGGCAAAAATGAAGTCTGAATTAATAATTTCTCGTAAGGAAAGAACTAGGTATATAGTTGTAAAAATATGTGAATAATTCTCCAATAGAATAACAAGAGTATAAAACAGTAATATTACAATATTTGACTTGACACAAGTTCGACTTTATATTTCTAAACACAGGAACATGATGTTCATGAGAAGAATTGAACACATTTTAGAAGAAAATCTCCAAGAAATTTCCTAATTTAATCCAAAATGGTACTAACTGGACTAATAAATATACGAGACAATAAGGGTAACCTGCAAACCAACGTAAAAATTAGATAACTAAATATAAACAATATGAAACAAAATTTGTGGGCATAAATATTTTTTTTATTTACTTGATTTGATGAACACTAAACACTTTAACCCACTGAACACCAAACAAGTTTTAACTAAAACACCGGCGCGTTTCAACAACAATGTTGTCATTATCAAGGCGATAATAAAACTGTTTTATTGTGGACAACATTATCAAATATTAAATTATAAAACTGTTTTATTATCGCCTTGATAATGACAGCATTGCTGTTGAAACGCGTCGGTGTTTTAGTTAAAACTTGTTTGGTGTTCAGTGGGTTAAAGTGTTTAGTGTTCTACTTCTGCACCAAGAGATCCAGTGAAGAACTTGATTTGATGAATCGGTCGCCTTATAATAATTGAATGCCGGTTTTATACAATTCTTGCTTATTGCAACAATGTTTTTGAGTGATGCAGAGTAACTAAGTTGGCACTGGACTGGACTAGATTGCTAGTACAGACTAAATATTAGTGCGTTGCCAAGAATATATTAGCACAGTGAAATTAAAATTAATCTTAAGAGAAACTTAGGGATGTTATTTTTGTCAGCAAAATCTTATGCCTCAGCTCTTTTTGCATATGTTGATTCTTCCTTCAAAATCATTTATTAGATATTCACTCATGTTCAGGCCAGTTTCGTCTATCACCCCACTAATGTTGATGTTTAAGCTATCAATTGTCAGAGAATCAGAAAACAGTTTACTTGTATTAAATTCATCTAATACTACTATTTCGGGAAGTTACAAATAGCCATAAAAACTTGAAAAATGTTAGTTGCGGAATATGTACCTAACCTTTGAATTCCACAAAAGACACCAGCCACCATTGTCAACATCTGACTGTCAAATAAGTAAGATCTCCATCTGAGCTGAACATTTCAACCAAACGATCACACGAAAGAATAAGGTTGTTTACAATAGCTTATTTTATCTATGATCATATCAACTCCTACTTTGAATATTATTTGCCAATATTTTCTGCATGGGTGACGCTGAAATTTTCAAGATAGCGAAACCGTAAACACTATATACAACAAAACTTATTGGATAGCGATAATAAAATTTTAGTTAAGTTTACTACTGTTTAGAAAACTGGGACAATTGCTGAAAAATTAATAAACGGAAAAAGAAACTTCAGTCGAAAATTGTACAAAGTGTGGTTTATCAATGTAATGCAACAATAATGCTCTACATTCGTGCTGGTTGTGTCAGGTTGGAAAAACTAAACTGAATTATGTGCTCATTTGAACTTACATGAAATAAGTCAAACGTTTGGACATTCTTTGGGAAATCCTTTCCACGCTCAATCCATTGTCCTGATCAGCTTTTTTATTTTATAGAATCAATTTTTCTTAAGTCTTGACTATCGATCGGAAATTTTGTATGTAGCAACCCAATATTTTATAAGAGTAGGCTCACGTTCATTTTCGTATAAATTCAAAGGAGATGTTTATATGTGTAGTAATTGTTGTTCTAGTCGTCATGTATTCTGTGTAGTTTCTTTTATATGTCACAAATGCGTAATATTTGAATATAAATTTGTAGAAAGGACACAGACAAACATCTTTTCTTTTGAACAAGATTTCTGTGTTGTAAACATACGATTCTGAAAATTCTAAGAAAGGCAGTGGAGTACTATCAATATTATGTTATTATAGATAACAGAACTAGATCGTTCATTTAGGAAAATTGAAGATATAATAGATAATTAGATTTGAAATGTTCGCAATAAATCTATAATAGGATATTCCTCCTGGAACTAAAAACTTAAAATACTAAACACAAAATAAATAACATGCCAAATGGTATAACATTACTATCACAAGTTAGAACTTAACAAATTAGTATTTGACAAATGAGTTTTATGTTAGTGTTAAACGGCTCATTTATTCTTTGCTGATTACCTTATTAACGGCTAGCAGAAATTCCCCAGACTGTTATACAACGATATAACGTAATTAAGTTAACCTTTCAGTTTGCTAGTTCTTCATATGTTACAAATGAAGAAACAAATGTGTTTAGAATAAAATTAATGAGTTGAAAATTACAAGATAATATAATAAATAAATATTAGTCTTAAAAATTGTAAAGTTAATATACCATTTTGTTACTTCCAATTATGCATTCAATTTAAACGACATAATTAGCATTTCTTAACATAATAAGATTAATAGTTACCTGTAATAGTCTTCTTTACAATAAATATTTCCATCCCGGGCGAAACATGTTAATTCCGTGTCCAGAGGCAGTTTGCACTCACAACATTTAAGGCAATGAGCGTGCCATTGTCTATCAACTGCCAACAGATAATATCTATCATGAATTCTTCCACCGCAACCGGCACAGGTGGCCACATCTAATCCGGTACTCCCCAACGAACAAGGCGATGAACCACCGCGTTCCAAACTTTCACGTTCCTTCAGCATCTCTCGCGTCAGTAGCACGATCTACTTCTGTGGTGTTTTGAAGTGGCTTTCCGCACTAAATCCATCCGCTCTTCAAGATATATCTCGCCTGAAAAAGATGCAAGACACTAATACAGGAAAAAAGAAAACTTTTCTTTTAATATCAGAGTAATTAAATTATAAAGCAACTAGGTCATGATAGTTAATTGAACTATTACTACGGCACTATTACGTAACCAGAGTGGTAATTTTAGTAGAGAATTGGAAAATGAACGGTTCAGCGTGTGATAAAAGGGGGCGCCGTTGTGGTACGCGCCTTTTCGTTAATCGTTTAGTAGTTACAATTTGCGTGTCTGCTTTTAAGTGTGGAGTGATTTATTAACCATATAAATTAGCTGGAGACCAGTTTGATAACGGGATATTTATTAGCGACGTAGACGATATGCTACTCCGGAAAACCGGAAATGACTATGCATGTTAATTTGTTTCTTATGTTTAATCTAGTTATAAATTTACCTGCGGCTGGTATTGGTAATTGTACTACTGTAAATTGTCTGTGAATTAATTACACAAAGTTGAAGCTTCAGGATATCAATAACTTTTGTTGGATTTAATTGTTTCAGATATATGTATTTATTGCGATGTATTATGCAGATTTAATATTGCAACACTAATTTACACATATTTATCAATTAATTCTACTTGTAATTGTAAGAAAATAATTGTTTTTCTTAATATAAATATTAATATCTATCGTAATGTTCCAAGATAGAATGATTGAGGTCAGTCCTAATCCTTGGCAAGTATGTCAGTGCTGTCAACAAATTTTTATTCAAGTGATTTAAAGACATCGAATTACGTACAGGAAAAAGGACATTTGCAGGAAGCAGTTTTTCTATCTTCACCACCTTATTGTCTGTGTTAAGTTTTTGGAAACTATCTGCTATGGACGGGAACTTGCATATACAGGGTGAGTCACGACTACTCCCTCCACCTATTGTGTCCAAACACTAAAAGATATCAGCTTGAAATTTCGATATGGAGCACATTTGAAAATTACATTCAATAATGCAGGGTGATTCAAAAAAGTACATCAAATTTGGGTTATTTTTAACGGAACAGCCTATATTATATGGTATTTTCACATTCTACGTGGTAACTTGCCTTAACTGTGTGAAGAATTTCCTATACCTATCTATTGCCAATTTACAGTAAAATTAATTTTTACGAAAATGTAGGCTTTTCCGAAAAAAATTAAAATATGAAAATTATACTATAATTATATTCAGCAAATCAGGTCATATTTAATATTTTTCCAAACATAAATAACTCGATTAACTTAAATGGAACACCGGTATTTATTTTTTTCCTGTGTCTTCTCAATAGTACAGTTTTCGTGCTTTTAATTTGGGAAAGGTCCACATTTTGGTAGAAATCAAATTTTCTCGAAATTGGCAATAGATGTCATATAATACAGGGTGCTCTATTAAAAATAGCCCAACTTAGATATATTGTACTTTTTTAGCCACTCCGTAGAATTGTAAATGTATTTAAAATGTGCTTCTTGTCGATTTGTATATTAGACTAAAATGAAAAACTGCGCACAAGAGAGCGAAGGAATAGTTGTGACTCACCACGTATATTACTAGAGTTCAATATTTTCAAAAGTTTCCTGAATCAAGAATCTTTTGCAGTACTCACTTTTTATTTAAAAAAACAAGCGACAACATTACTATCTGCTGCCAAGTAATAAGCATCTTTATTTTAGAAAAAAAAACCTGTTTGTACACCTCCTTAGTTATTTAGTGTAGTTCTTTCTTGGGAACAACTGGTTTTGCCGATTGAATGAAAGCACTATCAATTGAAACGATATTAAGAAATGTTTGATCAGTTTCTTGTTGCTACTGGAAAGCTTGAAAATTTGCAGTTATTTTGGCACAAAATTGAAACTGGTGATCAAGAATGGATTCTTTAGGAAAAGCAACCAGCAATAGGTACACTAGTGATATTTTCTATATAATACCAATTTCTTCTAAGCAATCTTCTAGCATTCAATTTCCTGCTTTTAATGCTAATTATATGAGAGTGCGGCTTACTAATTATGCAGTCTGGTTTTTGATAAACAGCAATTACTAAATTTCAATTGTTTATCTAACTACCCATTTCAATTTCTTTTGTTCTATTCGCAATATTTACAGAACATAACACCATAAAGATACAGTAGCCCTTACTATTTACGGAACTGGATATATCCTAGTGTTACACCACCAACATTAACACTAAATAGGAACTTATATAGAAACAATACTATTAAGGCACCTGAATTCTACAAATTTTACAACAGTCTGATTTTCATTGTCATTTATGGAATACCTACAGACATACATATATTCGGCGTTCTTTTAGATTACTTTAAAATAGTTACCTATTAACTCAAATTGGTAATTACTTTACTTCCTAATTTTAGGTAATTTGAAAGAATTGGTGATTGTAATCAATAGCCATTTCGATTATTGTTAGAAAATATCTTTCTCCTAAAAGGAGAAGCTTATTATACATAGCGACTTCATTCGGTGGAAGCTATTATTCTTCGACCAAATTCTAATAATGGTTTTAATTGGTTTAATTTGAATCTTATTATGGAGAATATGTCGAGAGCTTTTTTAAGATGCAGATGACATTACTTAGAAAAGAAGGAAGACATGTTCTTGTTAGTTCTGAACTGGTTTACGCCTGTGAATGAATTGCTCAAACATACAAGTCACTACATTTTCCCTACGTACATTACAATAATTTTACTGTACTAAACGATGCACTTACTTTTTTGTATACTTGTTCACGTTTTTGAGGATATTACAGATATAGTTTACAAACTTAACAAACCACATATACTTAATTTTCAAATATCGCAATTTACTGCCGAAACTTGACTGAACTTTATAATAATAAATTGGTAACAAGAATGCCGACAAATCATGCGGCACTCGTATAAAAGTTCATTATCGCTACAGGGGCTTGTTTTCTAGAATATTTAACACGATTTGCCGACATATTATTTGTCATACGAATACATTTCACTGGTTTGAAATATCTTTTATATTTTTATATATTATGGAGAAGATGATTTTAAATAAATATCATAGCTGATGTAAAATGTACTCAAAGATGTAACTAGAATTGAAAGTATATTCATACAAGAAAGACATATAGAATCTGCTAACCTCTTATGGAATAACATTATTTGTGATCTTATCGTAGAGTTTTATGAAAAATTCTCGAACATTACTTTAAAGATACGGCTTCTGTATGAAATTTGAAGTATAGACATGATTCATGTAAGTGCAACACAAAGTATCAAAGATCTTTTTCAAATGGAACAAACTGTATTTTTTTTATTTTTGAAGTATCCATGATGAACTGATTTTAAAGCTCTATAACATTTATAACCCAAGCGATAAAATCAGTTCAATGAGAATTTCAAAATTTAAAAAATATTGGGGGAGGGCGGAAGGGGGCAGAAACAGATGGATTATCATGAGTAGTAGTATTTAGTACTTCAACATTTGTGCTTTCTGCTGTAGTTACATTATCAACAATAGCGACATTATTCGCGGTGGGTACAAGTGGATCAGTATTTAATGTGGGAATTACATAATTTAAAATTGATATTAACATTTCTATTTTGGACGGAGTACCATCGTAATGAATATCGGGTATAACGTTTATAGATGCGAGTGAACGAGTGGCTCCTGACCAAAGCTTGAATACTTTTGAGGATCTTTTCTCGTTGTTCGAAAACTTTATCGATACATATATCGGGTGCAACACTAAGTGTATGAGATAGTATTTTACAAAAAATCTTAGTTGATAATTAAATAGAGCAACATGCCCACTTAAAATTTGATTTTTTCAATGTGGAATGGTCAATCAGAAAATAAGCTAACGCTGAATTAGGACAGTGATGTGGTGTACCCTCAACAATAAAGTCGGGAATATGTAAGCTTTTTAAATATTCAAACAAAGACCTGCGTGAATTTACTGCCCGACTAGTCTTAAATTCTAGCACCCGTAGAATTATTCTCCGCATATGTAACGGAGTTAATATTACATTACCAATTTTTTTTTCTTAAATAGTGGAGTAATATTTGAACCTTTTTAGGTCTGGCGAAATATTGTTTTTAAAAAATTTAACCCATTTTTCCAACAATGTTTGGTTTAATATGAAGGCTAGAAAATAATATTGAGTTACTAAAGCAGTTTCTAAAGTTTAGTGGCTGGTAAACCACTATTATTAACACCTAAGTTACAGCATAGACCTGAGTGTTGGCTGAAAGTTGTTTTGTTTGTTTTGTATAAGGTCAGTATCAAGTAGTAACAATGTAAGTATAGTTTTCTGCCTGGTCGGTGCTGTAAGGTAAAGGCATTAGAAGTGTGGTTTTTCCATTTGCTGCATTGTTTGACACCATACAGTTTTTTTACCAGTACATAAGTTATTCCACTTATGTATATTACATGCTTTGACCACTTTTGCAACTATCAATCGAACATTAATGAGATCCAAATATAAGAATCAATGATTCTAAATCATGGCGGATTTACAATAAACAATAATATAATAAATAATTTCATAATGGTATGATTTTTATAATAACATTCATCCATTAGAATCAACTTCAATCAGGTAACTCATGTCCATCTAATAACTATGGAAGGTTGGCGAAGTTTTGTAACAATAACTAATTTTAGCAAACAAATAGCTTATATTGTACACGATTGCAATATACAATGTGAAATAAATCGTAATCAAGGTGACGCGGGAATCATAATCAAAGAAAATATACGCCATTCATCGATGCAATCGGTATTGATTTTCTCGTACAGTGAAACCGAGTAGAGCGAAAGCAAGATGCCTAGAAGGAAAAGGCAATAAATTCCAATTTCATTCGCACAAAAAACAATAAACAATAACAATTAGCAATTAACAAATTAACAACACACACATTTATCCGCGAATCACATAAACAAAACATCAATTAAAAGAGCGAAATAGAAGGTATCATCCGTTCTCGCGAAGAATCAAAGGAGAGAAGGAGCGACAAGAACAGAAGCCCCGGACAAAGACATCGAATAACATAAACTAAATAAAGAGTCGCGGATTCAATTAGTGCAAGTGAGATCGGCTGCACTTTTGTCTCGCGAATTGAACGGAGACGGTACCAGATCACTGTACGGCCTGTTGCCAATTGCATGTTACCAACTGCCTAATAAATCGGCTCATTTTGTTTGTTGTTAATTGATATAATTAGCTTAGGAGTCTTCAATGCGCGACTTGTTACACCAATTATACTCGTAAGGCAATGTAGGTGCCTTTTTATCTAATTTTATGGACGAACGCGTAAGGGTTCTTTTTTGCGTATACGCGACGACGCAATGGTCTCACTCTTTTGCGTCGGGTTGGTAATACCTTGGGCTCGCTTCGGCGGCGAATAAGTCGATACTGATACAAAAATGGCAGAGATAGTCGTAAATGGGCGATTTAATATTGTTTCGTTATGTAAGACACCCATTTTGGATGTTAATTAATTGACCGATACCATTGGTACGATAAAATGAATTGGTACTAGCAAAACCATCTGAAGACTAAGAAATTTTCCATAACAAGAAATTGAGTGTATGCTGTGGAATGCACTAACCTAATAACTGTAAACGTATTAAAAAACTCATCTTGGGTGTTTGCTATATTTATTTCAGAAATCTGCGGATCAGCTTTTATTTTTGTATGGAATAGCTAATAATAAATAAGTCATAAAGATAAGATTAATAAAAAGATGATGATGAAGATTAATGTCCCATGTTATGTATCTCACATAGGTAACAGGAAAGCAAAATATTTATTATTATTATTTTCGTTACGCCTAACAAGGTCTAACAGGGTAAGACAAATTTGCTTGACAGCAATCCTGATTTGTTTTAAAACAAATACTTTGAGATGATTTGATACGTCACTCCGCTTTTGTGGTATAGCATCAAAGCATTTTTTGAATACAACTCTCTCCTCTTTTTAGTGGTTTTGGATACGTATAAATGAGCAGTATGCCAATCGATGTCCAAATTCCGAAGAATTATTTAGGATAACGTCTAACTGTATTTTTCTCATCTTGGGTTGCATCCGCTCTTTCAATTGTTTAATTATGATTGACTACTTAAAGTATACTTTACTACTGGTGTATCATTTGTCTATAATGAGGTGAAGCTGCGTCTTACTGAAGCCAAAGGTGATTATTTCATTAGAATGTCGGAATGTGATTGATTTGGGGGCAAAACTGAAACGAGTTAATGTCTCAATAGCTCCGAAAATTTTGGTCTGTCAACGATCAATTAATAAAGAGAGGCTACAAAATTCTATCACCCCCTGCCCAAGCGTATAGTTTTTCCTAGAAATTGATATTGAATATTGTGTTGCTATTCAATCTTGGACATCGATGAAATAATCCATTAGCATTAAGTATCAATATTGAATTGCCCTAAGACAGTGATTCATATATTATAGGTATATGTATATCATTCAAAAGCTTCGCGAAGATTCGTCATTTGTTTGCAAAACTGAACCCTACCATCGAAATCATCTTCGTTCGTTTTGTTTAGATCGTTGTGAAGTCCTACTATTTGAGCAGCAACGACTGGTGTTCCTTTTTTGCTTGTTTCATAATGAACGTCTTTCATTCTTGGGAAGCAATATAGCTTAGGAAGATGTAGCATCTGTATCCACAACAAAAAGATCCGAACAGTGTACTAGAAACTAACTAACTGTTTTTGGCTAAAATTGCGAAGGTGTTTGTATATTTAGTTTTATTAAGTTGTAGTCATTGCATAACTCCTTAAAAATCTATACATTTGCAGACTAGTTACACATGATTATATTTTGACTAGTACAATAGAAAGGAGCAGTCATTTCCCCTTGTGTAAGTCTGGTTGAATTACTAATTGTATAGGGGTTGCCTGCATACATTTCCATATTCACTATGTAGCTACCATAAAATACCCACAGTTTCATCAAGATCGGTACATTTTCCAACTATATAACTGTTGTAGACAAAAAAAAAACGGAAACAGTTATTCCCATAGTATTTGGAAATATATCTATCTGTCGTCCAAAATTCTTGCTATTTATAGTAACCCGAAAACTGCTTTTGTGCACCGACAAGAAAGCTTCCATTTTATGCCACCTGTTGTTTTACAAATATCTGTTTGTTGCTCATAGTCTGGTGTTTTAAAACATCAACTTTTTGTTCACTGCCTGTAGCGTGTTAATTTTTTCCCTGTTAAAGTTATGAAATATATTTAATACATGGTTCCACAGTACGAATCATAATATTTTACCTCAATTTGTATTTCTATTGGTAAATGAAAGAGCGCAAGAAGCAGAGATAAATAAGAGAGTTAAAAGACAATGAAATTTTACCACGCATTGAACATCAAATTCATCAAGACAAAGGAAATATGTTAGAAAATCAAGTTTAAAATATTTAAATCGATATACAGACCCGTTCTGACTTTCGGTTGTGAATCGTGGATATTACGCGAAAAGCAAAAAAGTTCGGCGGGTTAGCAAAAGTGGCAGAATGAGAAACAAAGATATAAGAAAGAACTTAGAAGTACAGTCGACCTTACCGAATTCATCGAACAGAAGCATCCAGAATGGTGGGGACATTTAAAGAGTATGGAGACATTAAAACCGGCAAGAACAATATGGGAGGCGAGAATAGAGAAAAATAGAAAGCGGGGAAGACCTAGACAAACGTGGGACAACGCAATAGCACGAATATTGAGAAAGAAGAGTAAATGATGGATAGAAGTAAAAGAACTGGCACGCAAAAGGAAGGAATGGAAGAGGTTAGTTCACAATTGCAATGCGAGACTTCTCTACACCATATTCTGGTAGAAGGAATCACACATACAGTATAGTACATTACATTACCATGGCACCGTCAAAACACGCGTACAATCAACGCAACAATCAAAAACTGGAAACTATTTCCGCAAAGAACTTCACCAAGTTATCAAGCTCAGCGGTTGTATCACTAAATATGGTAGTACGCCTAAAGTCTATGAGACCCAGCGCCATCTTACGATCTTCATAAGTTGTTAATTATTTTCCAGATGTTTCTCACATTTGACGTCCACTAATGTCATATTGTTGCTTATTAACGTAACCACCTATAAGGAAAAAGCTTCATTGTTAAATTTGAATTTTTGCAAAATTTTGTCAACTCAAATGTTATCGATTCAATTTCATTCAATTCAAAACAACGGTATATTTGATATGCGAGCTGCATGTACCACTTGAATTGAATTTTCGTCATTTTGAAACTGCTGCGAGCGACGGCAAATTCAAATTGATGGAATGTCTGTCGCATTTTCAGTGTCAATCCCTTAACAATATTTTGTTGTTGTTTGGGTATCTAGAACTAAATCTCATTTTTTCAGTTTCCAACAAACTCTGAAACTTCTTGATGAGGTCTGTTTTCAAGTCCATGCTGGATCACTTTTCGTTCTTATAAGTTAAATTGCTAATTGTTATCTAAAGTAAAACAGCACAGGTAGAGCAATTGCTTTGGATGTCGTCACGGAATATCCAAACGCAAGTTCATGAGAAGAAAGTTTGTGACAAATTGCTAATTTCTCGATTTAAATTGTATTGATGAGGGTTATGGAATACAACTAGAACCTTGCAGTTCTTGCATCAGGATGTTGAAATGAAACACATTTTTATCCACTTAGTTAATTAGACACTGTATTTGCTTGTTGTTAATAGTAGCTATTTAAATCAGCAATTACTAATTTATAATGCATATAAACGTGAAGTATTATCGTCTACTACATAACTATCACATGCAATTAACAGAACAAAAGCAATTTCAATTTGTGTCGTTAGAGGAAATACCCGAGTGATTTACTTGTAAACCTGTGTGGCAAAATAATAATAACTTTCTATGTTCTATAGATAAACTTTACTATTTCATGAAATTGGCCATCGATAAGAGCAATTTTCTATTAATTAAGGGAAAACTCAATTTATTAGAGCCACCAACGTCTGCATATTATTCAAGTAATTGCCATTAATTGCTTCATTAATTCTGACTTCTAACGTTTCTGACTGAAACTAGCTAATGACGAAACAGATAAACCTTTTTACTAATAAACTTAGCGTGCAAATATTCGTTAAAGGTGCAAGCAGAATATCCAGAGAAACATCACTTTTGATTTCTATCTGACGATAAATGTTCCTTGTAATGATCGAGTGTAAATCAATTTGATTTATTGGTAGTACTGACAATTTAATTGTAGAAAATATATGTAAGCATAGCGAAAATGTAATTATGTATATCAGGATAATGTATAAATTGATATTGCAAATTTAACATAAATTCACAAGAGTTGGGACTTGTGATCGGATGGAAATTATTGCGGTTCAAAGAGTATTTGCTTAATTATGCGGTTTAGTATAAATGCACCTACACAATACGTTGTATCTATCTTAGAACTAGAGTTAAGCATGTCTTATTTTATGCATAATAACCATAACTAGCTCATCATTTATTTGTGTACTAAATCGCTTATTAAGTGAATAGATATAATAAGGATGTAATACTGAGTTCACATTTTTATCGTAGAGATTTCTTTTTCCTCAAAAATTATATACCTTTAAAGGACTGCCATATTTCTGATTGTAATACTATATTATGTAAACTTCTCGCAGGAAAAATCGGGACACCAGCAATCGAGAATTTTTAATTTTGTTGGGTGTAAATAAAGCTCTCAGAGCATATACGAGGGAGCGTTTTTATATTCGCGGAATGGGGATAAGGGGTGGAAATAAAAAAACCAAATTATTTTTCTTTTTGAATATATTCACCTGCAAGACGGATACATTTTTCACATCTTTCAATTAATTTATTTATACCTTCATAAAAAAATGATTTCTCTTTATCTGCAAAATACGCCGAAACTGCCTCCTTGACTTCATCATCGGCAGTAAATTTTTTACCCCGCAGCTCTTTTTTTATTTTCGGAAACAGGTAATAATCACTCGGGGCCAGGTCTGGTCTGTAGGGTGGTGATTCACAATTTCGAAGACCACCTTATGCAGGGCAGCTAACGCAACGCGGCTCTTGTGGACGGGCGCGTTGTCGTGCAAAAGCAGCACACCTTTCGTCAATTTTCCCGTCCTTTCTCTTTAATGGCTTCTTTTAGTCGCTCTAATATTGAAGCGTAATATTCTCCGGTTATAGAAGCACCTTTATCTTTATAATCAATCAACAATATTCCTTCCGAGTCCCAAAATACCGTTGCCATGAGTTTTCCAGCTGATTGTGACACTTTAAATTTCTTGGGAGGCGCTGTGCCCTTTTTATGCCACTGCATGGAGTCTTGTTTGGACTCAGGTTCATAATGATGAACCCAAGTTTCGTTTCCAGTAACAATTCGACTCAATACACCATCCTTGTCTTCATTACAGAGGTCCAAAAATGCACGCGAACACTCTACGCGCTGTTGTTTTTGCGGCGGCGTGAGCATTCTCGGTACCCATCTTGCGCTGACCTTAGACATGCCGAGATGATCGTGTAGGATTTTAAATATTGTTGTATCGGATACTCCAACCATTTCTGCGAGTTGTTTCTTCTTTAGTCGAGCATCTTCGAGTACAATTTTTTCAACTTTTTGGATAAGTGCTGGCGTAGTTACCTCAATGCTCCTGCCCGGCCTCGGATCGTCTTCAAGAGATTCCCTTCCTTGTTTAAATAAACTATGCCACTTGTACACCATGGTTTTCCTGGACAAGAGTCGCGACTGATTTTCCTTGCCTGGTAAGGAACGGCACGATATTCGATTTTTTCCATATTTCATTTTTCACTCCTGATTATGTTACTTGGTTGACGATAGCTCAAAGACTAACTGTCTAATACTATGGTCGATCTGTTTCATTCCAGGGTTGGATTGTTATCCCTAAACTCCATTGTCTTCCAATGTGCGGGACTATCCCCGCTGTTTTTTCAGTGAAGAAGCTCAGGTTGAAGGTATGAAACTGTGAAGCTACTGTGAAGGTTCTGTGAAGGTACTGTGAAGGTACTGTGAAGGTACTGTGAAGGTACTGTGAAGGTACTTTATTTAATCAAAGGAACAAAGACATAAAACAAAATAAAGTGATGAAATGCGATAGGATCCGTTGGCGTTTTAGTTGAGGCCGATATCGACAATTCAGAGAGGCTCGGTAGTGGTCGAAATCCTGTTGACCTTGGTCAGGGGAGGAAGCCGATCCGGGTCCAAGCGTGCTAGATGTTCCACGAGAGGGTTTTCAGTTCTTGAGACTCGTTCCAGGGTTTTATCCGCCAGGTCTGCCGCATACTGAAGGAGGGTTGGAATTCCCAGATCCTGGTGTATTTGGACGTTCTTGACGTACCATGGAACGTTCGTGATTTGCCTGTGAATCTTGTTCTGGAGTACGTTGAACTTCGTTCGGTGTGTTTTAGCAGAGCTCGACCACACCAAGCAGCCGTATGTAAGAATGGGTCTTAAGAAGGTTGTGTAGACCAGCAGCTTCAGCCTGAGACTGAGTTGACTTTAGCAGCTGGGAGACCACCGACTATGCCGCAACGAAACGCTGAGAGACTTCGGAGAAGTGCTGTGCTAAAGTTAGTCCAGAGTCCAGCGTCATACCCAGATATTTAACAGACTTGCTCCATGGTAGTCGAACGTCCTCGATGTAAATATTCTCCGGAGGCGCGGACTTCTTCCTGGAGAATCTGATCGCAATCGACTTATCCCTATTTACATCTAACTGTCTAGTAACAATGAAACTTCGTATTTATACTAATTATGAGTCGCTGCACAGGCCACGCCCCCAATGCGCCTGATCACCCCCCTACAACCCGCTCATTCCGCGAATATTAAAACACTCCCTCGTATAACTAAATGAAGCCGTCTGTTGTGGACTAAATTGTTTCTTTAAGTAAAACACGGGTTTCGTTTATATAATTGACAATCTGTCAACACTTCGCGACTATTTATTTTTATATTTTGACAAATGTTGACATTTTGCATAGAACTACAATGTGTTTATTCCGTGTATAAACCTTTTTGGCCTTTATATAGTTACATTTCTGTTTAAATGGTAAGCCTTTACATTTCAACGCAATAATACACATAAGTTATTTATGTACAAAGCTTTTTTTCTCTTTATTTAGGTTTCAGTGTAAACTTTGAATCAATTCATTCTGTTGAAGTGTAAATACGTGCTCTGAAAGCTTCCTTTACACCCAAAAAACTTTAAAATTCTCGATTGTTGGTGTCCCGATTTTTCCTGCGTGAAGTGTACCTATACTCGTTCGAAACAATAAAATTTATACATATTTCACGAACTTTGCCACAATTTCTTGATGAGCAAAATAAAATCATTTTGTACTATTGATTTGTCTTAGAGACAACTGTTGGCAGACCACGCAGTCTATTGTACCACAAAGTCCGTCAATTTTGCTCAGTATCGGTAAATCAGCAATGCTGACTTATGTCAGTATAGTAACTATAAATCGCAGTAGTCACTTTAAGTATTAGAGTTTCTTAAGCAATTGTTAATGTTGGGATTTAAACAAGTTTATATTATTTACGAGAAGTTAAATGATACAGACATCAGCAGATATATGTATTTATAAATTAATTGGTTAGATACAGTGTAGGTACTACAGTCATAGTGTTTGCTTAATATTGCCACTGCTTCCTAATACCGATGGTTGGAGATCACAGAATTTGTTGCGCAATACAATGGTGTTGTATCTGACATAGTATCTATTTCTTTGCTTGTTATTACTAGGTCCTCTACTCTCTAATGTTCTATGCATATAATTGAACTACATACATAAATGTTACTATATTTTATATTTATATTAGCGATATTTTTATCAGCGAATAAATAAAATGTAAGATGGTATAACCCGCTGGAATTTAACCTCTACGGATTGCTTAATATATACATACATAGGTATATACTTTATTAAAAGCAATTATCGATACTGTAGTTTTCATCTTCTTGCCTTGTTCAATTTAGTACGGTTGGTGTTCAGTTCAAAAAGAATGCAAAGTAATAAACTGCATGGAAAGGGACCTGCGCAAGTTCTAGCATTCCCGTCTCTTTTTATCCACAAGTAAGATGGTAATTTTACACTTCGTAATTGATTTCACAAGTTTTATTGTATGCTTTTCTATGCAGATAAGTGGCGTACGCGTCATAAAACTTGGTATCTACATACCTATTCAATTCATTTAAATATTTTACATAATGTTGAATTTTTATAGTTTCAGTGCAAAGATGTTTGGAAACATCATCGAGAATGGAGAATTGTGTCAGTCTTATTGGATAATTAAGAATAATAATAGAATGCTGTAGTTTACAATCGATCTATTTACTATAGTGTAGTTTATTAGTTTCAATTTGTTTTTGAACTGGTTTCGTATTATCTTTCAATTGCTGAAGTATTTCCACTTATAAGAATTGAAAGATAAGTACATAAAGGTCATAACAAGTCTATCTCTCATTCATATTACACATGGCTCTTAAATACGTTGGTTGCGGCAAAAAGATTCTAGTTGCTTCTACTGAGTTGCACTAGAAAATTATTTAAACGTGTTTTATCCGTGAATGCATCAAGTATAATATGCTGACAGAACATTCTGAGCATTCACATTTCGCGACACTACTCGTAAGCTATAGCATGATGCGCTTATTTTAGCAATTGGAAAGTTGATGTATGCTCCAATTCAAGCTAGTGTCGTCATAGGAACGAAGCTAGGAGATAGTGGTAAGTACTACACCATTTTGTTCTAGTTTTGAATTTTATTAAATGGTGGGATGTTAGTTTTGTTAACACTAATTCTTAAATTGTGCGCTGTAAACCGCTTCTACTGTTATACAGCAGGTATAAATGTCAGGCTATGGGCTCCATTTGGTAGGACATTGAGGTACAAAAGGAATACCATTGGTCCTAATATGAAACTGTGCAGAATTTCAAACGCTATTTCCTGCCATTTAAATCTCTCTCACATTAACGTCATGGATAACACACAAAAATCTATCAAACTTCACGACTTTGAGCTTGTCCAACAGGACGTAATGATACCTACACATTATTGAAGGCCTTGGATAAGTTCATCAATAAACCCACTATTCCTCCCTGGTTGTGTGGATTGAGTGTAGCCTTTCTGATATATACTTTTTGATAAAAGTGAATACTCTATTTACAACTATCTATTTATTTCCAAAATCATTCTTCTATTCTTTCTTAAAAAATTGGTTTTACGATAGGGCGTTTCGATCGAACTTTCAAATGGTACGTTTATAATTTGGGATCGCCATGCTATCTGCACAGTGCTTTAAGAGATTAATATACTACTTTTCAATTTCTGGGAGCTGTTAGGTGCAATGGAAATGCATGCGACAAACTTCTGCTAGTCTTGCCTGTTTGTGTGTCTCTTTTAAGGGTGGTTTTGAACCCATTTTTAGCCGCCGAAACGGTTTACTGCCGGATAAAATTTTTTGCACAAGTTAGTTACTGGTAAATATAAACTACATTTTATTCATTGTGCGGTTACATTACCAGAAGAAGCTAACCGAAACATCGATGAGTGCTGCCTTAGAGTTAGCTTTTTTTGTTTATAATAAGTTAATTTCGTTTTTTCCTCCTCGGATAGCAATTTACCCCTCGACATTTCTAGTAACTGATATGTATACTTCGATAATATATTTATATTTAACAATACATAAACTTTTGAAGATGTTTAGGGATTTTCTACACTGGAAGGTAATGCCTGATCTCGTACAAGTCTGTGTCTGTGGAATTATAATAAATTTCGCTTGTATTTATACATTTGTACGGCAGGTACTTCCCCTGCACATCTAACAGTTGTAATGTTGACAAAATAATGTCTCTACTATTTTTTTTTACGCTAAGAAATGTTATTCTAGTGAATCTCCAACTTATACCATTACTAAATGTTTATAAGGGAACTACAAAATTTGATGGTACTACAGAGTGCATACGAATCTTTGAACTCATTAATCAATAAATAAACATTGCAATTGCTATCCAGTGCTAATTTATAGCTGGCTACTATTTCGCTCAGTGGTGTATCCAATAATACCAGGAAACGTTTATCACCTGCTTGTGAACAATAAAGATTTATTATTACAATTTTGAGTTTTATTTGTTTGACGGCCACTCTATTCAAATATTAATGTTTTGTTTGCGTTGCTGTTGTGTGTCATTTCCAAATACTCGATTGCTTCCTCTTCTAGGATGGAGGATCTCCCATGATTGTGAGTTTTTTAATAAAAACATAATGATAGTTTGTAGCCTATAATTAATGCTTTCTAATATTTCAGAAGTACAATCAGGGTATTGAAGCGGTTACTTCAAAACACTTCACACTCTTTCTTCTTAAAAAAAAAATGTACTATATTTGAAGGGCGTCTAAAATCGGTCACATAATGTTGTACAGCTGTCATTTTTTATGGTTGATAGTACATACTGATCTAGCAATAGTTCTCCATGACAACGATTACTTAGCCAAAGTCTAGGGGTTAGTCACAGAAAAATAAGCAGTATTGAGTGTAGCATCAGATGTAAGAGGCGCATCAGACGTTAGCGTCAAAGCTCCGAGACTTTGAGAGTATCGAACGAACTTAATCAATTGCTTCATCAATCAAATTTTTGTTACAGAGAGTTCGTAAAAAATACATACTTCCAATTGCTAGATTGAAAATAAGCTCAGATTAAGTAATGATCGCTTAGAAGACTTTGTAAGACATTAGGTGTATACAGGTGAGATGAATCAGATAAGTTAGAATACGCTACTTCATTTTTATGGTATCATGTTGCGTTTTCAACAGACACCACTGTTTCGCCGTGATAGTGAAGGTTTGACAAAATAGCAACGCGAAAACTGTAGGTACATAATTCCCCTTCGACTACCTTATTGAATCTTGACATTTATTTCTCTGGAAAAATTACGGATTGTTAACCTCTAATCTCCAAACTTATTCAAGGATATTGTTCCGTTATATATACCTTAAATAAAAACATTTGCCAATTGCAGTTATAATTAAAAATATCTTTAAACGAAAAACATTGTAATTTTAGCTTTATAACAATACTTCAGCTATTATATAGTCAGATAACAATCAACGTGCAAATTATATTTACAAATATGTTAATTACACCTATTATCTAAAATTGTTCCAGACATGTTAGTTAATTTACGCGAAATATATACGCCAGCTAAGTTCTGAAATTGCCGCATTTAAAGATAGATGTATACGCCGAGGATTCTATACAGAAAAAAAAACAGTAATTATAAAACAAGCTCTTTATAATACAATACTAAAGCTTAAACTTGCATTAATTAATGTTAGATACAAATCTCTCTTAGTACATGTATTTTTTATATTAATAAATATATGCATACTTCTTACATGGGCTGCTTCCGGTACATGTAGTGAAGTAAATTTTTCTATATTGTAAGTTTAAAAATATCACGTACTCCAATAGCTGATGTAAAGGAACCTTTTATAATTTTATGAATACATCAGTTGATCATATGATACACACACAAGCATGAATTATTATTAGAATCCAGTTAAAGCAAGTGTATGTAAGATAATCTTTTGAGCATTATATTACTTTGTACTGATGCAAAATTTGTAAAGTTATGGTGTTGCCATGCAAATTTTTTTTCACAGTAACTTTTCCGTCATTGCAAATTTGTTCTGCGCAATTATGAAAATGCACTAAATTTTTTTGCAATATTATCAATCATAATATAAATCGTTAAAATTGTTTCCTCACTATACAAGTAAGTCGCATTAGCTGCACATTTTAAGAAGAATGTAGGTAATTACAGACCAATATCTATTTTACTCCGCACAGATATTTGAAAATGTTCTTTATTCCTGTTACCGTCCTGTTGTAAGTGAAGCAGTCATCATAGGTCCTACTTGTGTTCTTTAAATGCCGGACATGCGTTCCTTGTTCCTTTATTTTTCTAAGACGGTCCCTCAAGCCGAAAAGTTGGGTAAAGTGTAATCGATCGATAATATCGATATAGTGTGATTACGGAAAAACATGTTTAAATAGAATGATTTAGAATAGCTTCCTATTTAATTCAAGGTCGACGAGTCGACTAACAAGTGGCTTGCAGGACCTGTCCATTCTTTCTAAGGTTTCATTTGCTAGATAAGACACAAGTAACCAGGCCGAGAGTAACCATATTTCTAGGTAACCTACAAAAAAGGACTTCAAGAGAATCTGAACTCACTGATCGATATGTTATTAGGTGGAGAGTGACGTTTATTAGTAAAACGCACCGTCACATATTTGTAAATTTTTTGTTAATTTTCAGACGTTATCTTAAAGCCCAGGCCAGAAGTTCGTCCAAAGCAAGTTGAAGTCTACGACATAATATGTTGTCATCCCAGGACGCTGGGTAGCGGTGTAGTACCTACTGCTAATTATATTTTAATAGCGATGGGTAATTTTAGAGCAGTTCCGAAGTACCTCAATAAATTCGCTCCCACCCACTCTGCCAATATAATCCAATACCATGTAACAACATTTGATGCAAGAATGTGTTACTAATACCCAAGATTGGTCAGTGAAATATTTGGCACTACTAAACTTTTGCATTCGATTCCAATTATTGCATTAATATCTGAAAAGGTATGTAAATGGATTTGAAAGATCGTCATGTATGTAGGTATACATTTTATATCTCAAACTTGAAGCACTATTTCAATAGAAACTTATTGATAAAATTTTTAGAGACGTATGCATACCAAATGGCGCTGCTCGACTATTGCTGTTTTGTGGTACGCTAGTGTTAGATAAATTTGACTTGTCAGAAAATGTATAGGTTTGTGGAAAAAAAGTATGGACTGCCCCTAATAATATTTTATTATTATTTTTATGATTATTTGATTGCTCTTTGTTTGTTTTATTTAATATTACACGTTGATAATTAAACCATGTTCAATAGTTTGCTTTTCTCTGATAAATCAAGAAAGAGTTATTCTTTTAGTGGGAGACAATTTAAAATAATTTTCACAAATGAACGGCCGCCATTTTGAAACGGGGTGACACAATCGCATAAAAATCTAGCAACATACTAAATGAAGGAAGAGCTTTCAAATGATGTATCGCATACCATATACTGTCATTTAAGAAAAATGTCAACGACGTCATATTTTTGACAGATATCAATAAAAAAACAAAATAATTTTGTCAAAATGTGGGAAACTGAAAAACTAAATTGACGTGTCCGACCGTTTTCCATTAAACGCGAAGGCTACCAAATTATTCTACCCCTAATAATCCATACATTTTTTTTCCACCGTATAATATTATTTTTAATATGAATTACCTTGATGCATATAAAATATTGTTTTACAAAACTCGACTTAATAATTTTGTAGTAATTAGTTTTCGAAATTTCGTATATATCCATTAATAGTTTCTTTGAAGGACTGAGCACACCACTATATCTTTAGACATTAATACATTCATGGATCCATGTATTTTATCTTACTTACTTGGTAGTTTTAAACGGTGATGAGTTTTTATATATACGTAATTTCTAATAAGAGATCACAACAAAATTAAATTACTTTCTTGGTAGTCATCGTATAGATACTGACTGATTAAAGTGAAAGCCGCCCAGACAAGATTTTGCACCAGCTCAGAGACTTGATGAAAAAATACATTTAATAAAATATTATTACCAGCGGTGAGGTATTGCATGTAACAAAGCTGAGTCATTTTACACGTATATTACATAACAAGAAGCTGTAGTTGTGATAACATGTAATCGTCATTTTATTTCGGCCGAATCTGTAACAGCGTCAATTTTATTTATCTTTATTTTTAATGTAATTTTAATTTACTTTAATTTAATTCAATTTTATGGCATTCATTAGTTGTACTTTTGATTCCTTTTTTGTACACTCTTCTAAGGAATTAGTGAGCAGATGTTTTATCATTTTTACAACACTATATATAAACAGCTAAAAGGCTACAGTAGTATATCAACTATTATAGGTTAAAATTTTACAATTATTACTAAGTATTACTAAAATACGATTTATGATTTATGATACGTTTCATAATAGTATAACCTTGTATTATTTATTGATCAACTCCAAATAACACATATAAAATTAGAATTATTACAAATAATATTGTAAAGTTCATCTTAAGGCAGGTACTTTACATAATTAATTATTAAAGATACTTCAGCATTACAGTTTGAAATTTTGAATACTATATTGATCCAAATGGCAATTCCTACTGATCAGCTGTTCGATGTTGATCAAGAAATATTTTTGATTATAAATCACTGCTGCGCATTTTAAATTTGTTATATTATTATATTTTATCGTATTTTAGCTATTATCTGAGGCTATTGTGTCATGCCTCGTCTCAGTAAAACTCACAAAATGAGAGTAAGATCTTCGCTGGAGTATGCATTGGGTGGCAGGTGATCTGTACTCTTGTAAAACCGGTATTTTTTAAATTAAAACATTGAACAAGGACTTGATCTATTGTATATGTGCATGGTTGTGGTGTGAGAAAAAGATCAACTTAGAAGGATGATGCTGTATTGTTAAATTGGATTCAAAGAAATCCTTTTGGAGTGACAGTTCGACCAGAAACCATTTCCAGGGTTCCAGTTCAACAAGGGAACGTCTTCGAGATTCTGGACTGGACAATTATTCTGCTTGCAAAAAGTTTTCACTAAAGCCACAATATCATATTCAGGTGAGATTTAATTATGAATGAAAACGCCGATTTCTGGAAAGAGGTAATCTTGTCAGATGAAAACGCAGATTGTCGGCGTATGTGTGGGCTTGTATTAGTTTGGTAGTTGGTGTTCATTAGAATATTGAAGAAAGATTAATTGGAAACTATTACAAAAATTTCCTGGAAAATGTTGTTTACCTTGGTAACGCAGCTATTTGGAAATAATTTAATTTCTCAGAACAAACCTCAACGTTGTCCATTAGTGCGTTAACCCTTACCATAATGTTTGGGAACAAATAGCCATTTTAGTGTTAAATAGAGATAAATTTTAGGAAAGTATTAACGCAGCATTCCAACATTCTAAACGACCGTTGCTTAGTTATCCAAATAATTTCTTAACTTGAAAACGACTTTAATCAATAAAAGTGGGAAATGACGAGTTCATTATTGGTACTCGTATGCATTATTTACATTAAAGTTCAATTCAACATTTTATGCACTGTCTATTAAGTGTCAAAATTTGAAGTTAAAACGTACAAGATATGAAATTTTCGTATAATGCGGCTTTATAAGGGATGATTTAGAAAAATTGTACATTAAGAGTCATTACATTTCAACCGCTGGTTCTGTATTTATGCGACCTTGAATGTATGGCAGGATAATTAATAGAGGAATACAAAAGATTGAGTTAAAACAATTATTTAAACAGGTTTTAAGTAATTTCTTCAAGTCGTACCTAATTAACTGATTACAGTTTGTTAATTTAAGCTGGAGTGCTAATACCTTTCACATAATCACATTTATGGGTTACCCAAAAAGGATGTTGAATGTTACGGGCATTATTTTTCTTTCTTAAGACAATAATAAAGCAATTGATACTGAAACAACGAGGTTGGAAAATTTTTTTGCAGTAACCATGGACAGAGATACCTATAACATCGGTATCACCAAACGCCACAACTTTGATTGATTACTCGGGGCACGTGTTTCGAGAACGCATGGGTTCTCATCATCAACCGAATACCGAATGTTATATCCGTTTGTTACGAGCTCACCGTCCTTGAACTGATCTAACAAAAATAATGTCATTTTGACTATAATTTAATTAAATTTGGTCTCCCGAGGTAAACAATGTAAATATACTAGAACTAGGGCTCGACATAATCTTAACTGTAAAGAACGTGTACAAGCGTTGGCAAAACAAACTCTTCCAGATTATATTATTATTATTAATTATAAGCATTTTAAGAAAGTCTGAACAGAAGTAGTGCTGTCTTTCGTACGAAATTAAATGGCTGAAATATATATTAGTAAGTACTTAGTTACTGAAACCGATCAGGGTTACAACAGCAGAGCATGCCACAACCTAAACAAGCGTCTACCACATATAAATACCAATAATCTGGTATAACATTCCAGTGAGATGAAACAGTCAAATAAAGATTTTGAAGACATTTTTAAAATATAAATTAATAAAAACATCTTTTTATAGGAGTATTTTATAAACTCCAAGTCAAGTTTTCCGACATAAAAAAATTATTATTATTATTATTATTATGATTATTATTATCCTTGAAATGCAATGAATCCAAGTATATCAACTTATATATACCAAACAGTGTAATCAGACACTTTTAGCATAAAAATAATTTCTGCTGTATTATGAGAAAAGAACAAAATATGGCGGTATTAAAAGATTCGTTAATTGATAAGTTATACCTATTGAATTATTGATTTCTCCTTCATTAATATTTTATAAAAGCAAAAGATATCATGAAAGTCGGTTGTGGAAACATGAATCGCCAAACATATTAGGTTGCTTATAACGTACTGTTATTTCGATACGCTAATGTGGAGGCATATTAATTAATGCTTAATGGATCATAATACTATGATAATTTTTCTACTTACAGCCAATGACATCTTGCAATCTTCATCCAGAAACAACGCCCACTGATAATCGTTTAATTTAAACAAGACATCAAAGAGGAGTATAATAAGACAAAAAGAGTAATTATCATCAATTTCACAGAACTATAAATATGCGAATGGAAAAACAAAAAAAGGTTTCACTCATGTATATTTACGTCACACTATGCGCCTTACTATTTTCACAATTTTATTTTAGTTTAGTGTCTGACCGGTAGAGCAACTGCACTTCCCGACGGTAGAACATCTGAACTCAACGTTTGTCAGTACCAGGGATGCTGAGCATGCTCCGCCCGAGTGGGGTGTACGCAAGATCGATAGGCCACGCCTACCGGGTACCCACAGTCAACGCCCAATCAAGCAAGACCATGGGTGCTAGCGCCGCGTTGCCATTGGCCTGCGTCCGTTGTGTGTTTATGGCGCTTCATACTTTTCCGATAAAATTTCCAGATTCATACAAAATATCTATCCGTCGCGGATAACTTGATGGATAGTAATGGGGAACATATTCGTTATGTAAATCATTTCTGCACTGATGACGTACTCAGCGATTGACAGGTCTACCCGTCTTATACGATTGCGAAGATTGAAGCGAGGAATTTGAAATGTAAATTGAAGGGGCTTGAGTAACAATAACGCTAGAATACGTAAAGGCGTATTTGTAAAAATGGGCTCACCGGCTAAGGAAGACGTAAATATTTCTTGGAATATCAGAAAGTTCCGTGTAGAAATACGATGAAAGTAGGTAAAAATGTATCAGTCTGGTTAATTCGAATGTTGTTCATAGATGGCGCGAGTGGTACCAGTCGTGGCCGGAAAGAAGGTGATAGGATGCCGGTTGCTCGCATATCGTTAATTTTTTTAATTAATACATATTATTCTATGAATAAGACATAATAGCATTCCATTACTTTGTGTGTGGAGATATTTATTATTATTATTATTAATAAAATGAATTTAAAAAATGCATTTAACCTATCTCTAGTAGATATCTACATATGTGGTAGCTGTGATAATTATGCCTACATACAAACTACGATTATGATTTGGCGCACAAATCACAAGGATCATATCATTTCCCGATATCGAATTAAGAAATAGAAAAGGTAATGCTCTGGCAAGCAGTTATTACTAGGATATTATTAGTCCTGTAGTACTATCCAGAGAAACCGATTCAGTAATTTTTTTTCTGACTTATAGTAGAATGTTGTTACATTAACCTATTGAGGAAAAGGAAATGTTTTTATAAGTTATTTGTTCGGTTGAAATGATCTATTATTAGAATCAAGAATATCCTGAATGTATGTACGTCGTAAATAAGCTAATTGAATAGGATTCTCATTTCCTTGTAGCAGTTCATCCACGCTGAGCCACAATTTCTATAATGACTGTTAAATTATGCGCGGACGACATCAGGCGTTTGTGGAGGGAGAGGAGAATGTGTCCATACAGGAAATCAAAATTGCAAAAAAAGCTTCATCGTTAAATAATTTATTCATCCCCACATATTGACGTTTATCTTTGACGCGCCATCTATTTACAAACAGTCGAACCACAGGAGTTACAGCGTAGTTATGTCCAATAATATATTCTTACTGTATCTACTATTTTGTAGCGTAGTTATGTCCAATAATATATTCTTACTGTATCTACTATTTTGTACTCAAGAGGTTAGATCACATTCTGTCCTCAACTTTATCAAATACACACCGGAGGGTAAATACAAGTCTTTAGAACGAGAATGCTATGTATCTGATCGAGCATAAATTGTGTAATGTGGTAAGTGCAGCTGCAGGAGTTTGTTTATCGAAACTACCTATTGCAGTTATTGCTGTGTAAATTATGTGCGTAATGTGTTTCCAAGGCTTTGCTAGAACATTACCTCGCCGTAAATAATGTTGCGCTATTAATTGAAACTTATTAGTATTATCGTACTTACTAAATATATTTAATTGGATTTGCGCAGGGCAATCTACATTTTGTCCAGTAAAGTGCGTGATATAGATACATGCTACAGAGGGTCTTTAAAAACTATCGTGTAGCAGCAGAATTGTAACTGCTTCATTTCAAAATTTGTTCTAGGAGAACTACAATAAATGTATTTCAAGTGCAGATTGATAAAGTAATTAACACTTTTTTCCGCTGCTTCTGTTATTACCGATCTGTTGTGTTTGATAATCTGCGGTGCTAGTTTTGACGTAGTCTGATAGATAGAATAAGTTTAGAATTAGTCTGCTATTTGTGTGCGGATTATCTGTGGAATTAGGTTTTGCATTGGAGCAATGCTGATGAGGTCCAATAGACCGAAGTCATGTAGTCCGTTTCTAATATTTGATCTATTTTTATTGCTCTTACTTATGGTGATAACAACCACGAATCATGACCGTCTATCAAAGGCATTTTTCAGTTTTTTTATTTTAGCATGTTTCGACGTTTTCACCACTTCTTTAGTATATTCAAATTATAACTTAAGTATTGAAGAATGGAAACTAATTGTTGCATTATTGCAAAATACTTGAAATATCCCAAAATAACGTTGAGGTAATAGATCATAAGTACCTAAATAGTTTTTAGAGCTGCTTGTAGCGCTGAATATCATTATCATAATTATAATAACGGGTCGATGGCCGCAGTGGTTAGGCGGCTGACTATTGTTGTGAGAGGACGATAGGTGCCGGGGTTCAATTCTCTGGAGGGACGGTGACATTTTTTAGAGAGTTTAATCCCGGATCGACTTGCCATTCGCTGTTGGGAGCAAAGTGATTAACAACGCGGCATCATAAAAGGCGACATGGTGCTGTCACAAAGCCATTTAAACACAACTTACACACACTAAACTACACCGCAAGAGTTGCAGTGATAGCCAGACAAGTAATACAGCTTACGGAGTCACTGCAACTTAGCACCCACCACACATTAAAAAAAAAATAGCCGCAGTGGTTAGTCGATGCAAATTAAAGTTTTTTATGTTAACATTGAAACAATCAGTTGAGTTAGTGATGGAGGTTAAATTAGATCAGAATTTATAACTTATTAACCATCACAACTTATAACCATCAGATTGTACTTGTCGTGGTATTTAAGGGTTGTGATTTATCGATAGCCTTAGATATGCAGAATCTAAATTTACCCAAAGATAGGGCTGATATTGTGGAAGGTCTTCCATATTATGTAATTGTAGCTGATACAGCATTTCCATTGAAAGGAGCTCTTTTATGTTTCTTTATTATGGTAGTATTAAAGGCAATGGACTGGACTGCACTAACTACTTCATCAGTAAGATGTACTTTTAGTTTCTTTTAGAAAGTCGCTGGCCATGCCTTTTCTTTTAGTAATACTTTTGCTAATTGTTGTCGTTGACGATGTTGATGATAATCGTAATAATGATATAGCATACAATCATTTTTTACGTAATACTTTCCTTCCGTTATTGTTTAAGTTAACTGACAGACATTTTATTACTGTTGATTTGTACATTTTACTGATTACTAAACCGACTAAATCTAAATATTTTCAAAATTTTATAACAAAATACATATATAATATCAATTGGTATATGCGCATATCTGTAGGTATGTACGTAACTATAGTTTCATCCACTATCAATGGACCTTGTACTCTTGTATTCGATATCGTAAATATTTGCCCTAACTGCAACAGCTTCAAGCAACCTGGGTAACAAATTTTGTGCATAAACGTTTACTGAAGCCAGATAACATACTTTTGCCGCATTACATATAAAAGTAGTTGTAATGAAGCAATCTGCAAAGTTATTGAAGAAGAAGTATCCCAAATTAGAAACTTGGTTTTAGACAGCGACTTGTTGTTGAAAGAGAAGTCTGCTTTCGAAAGAGTCATGGAAAGCTATCGGAAAAATTATAAATCACAGAATCGTGAAAATTTGTTTAAAAGATGCTGTAAAAGCTTTGTAATTTAGGTTGGAATACAAAATTTCACTTATCACATATTCACACTATTCACATATTCATGCCCATCGTAATTTTTTTCCCGAAAATCTTGAACAAATGAGCAAAGTACAGGAAGAGAGGTTCCATCAGGATATAAATGAAATAGAGCCGCAAAGGTACCAAGGAAGGTGAAAGACAAACAAGATGGCTTACTACTGCTGGTTATTAAAAATAGACATCGTTGAATCTGTACATAAACAAAAACCGATTGAATGCGCTTATCAAACAAAGGGACAACGGTCTGATTAATGAGAGTTTCTGACTTTTTATTAATACTATTTAGAATTTATGTACGTTTCGAGATATGAAAATGTAAAAATGTCCATTTGTCACTATTAAATACAATCTAGCATTAGACATTCATAAAAGGCAATGCTTTTTTATTTTATAATTTGTCTTGTATCTGGACGAGATAGGAAGATAATACTTAATACCGATAGGATAACCTTTTGAAGTGATTGGAATCAATTTATTGTTGATGCAGAAAATTATGCTATCCAATAGATAGCTTTATTTGTACAAGTAAGACCGAGCCAGTTACTAATTTCATTGTATTTATTAGTATGTCCAGTAGCAAGGTACAAATGCTCAAGCTATGGTTTAGAACAAAAAATTGTCAAGACTGGTATGGACAAACCAGAGAGATTAGAGTGTAGTCTTAGACCGTGTGTTTTTCTTGCTACACCAGTAATTTACTATTCATGACAGCTAGTTCTGGAAATGGAAAGTTTTTGTTACATGACCAAACATTTTACACAGGCAAATTTGAGAAGTAATCACGTTCCTGTGGCGATGATAATTAATTGGAATTACTGAACATAAATATTCATAGAAGTGCGGACGTCCCAAGTTAGAACGCGGAGAACACATCTAGTTAATACACCGTATTATGTAGAGAACGGAAGCTTAGATATTAGATTAGGTCGGTATTGTGTTCCATTTAACCCGCTAATGATATATGCTCGCCTCGATTCAGAGCAGATAACCGACTATTAGGCCACTTCTTGACTGAAACAGCCCTCTGCCGGGTTATTATGCCATTATCGCACGGACATTTACATTTTAACTGAATTAAACTGCTAATTTATTCGAAGCGGAGGTCAAGTTCAGTGTAACGCGCACATGTACAGATGCAATTTGTCTGCGTCTCATGGTCTGCTCTAATAAATTCGCATCTTTCATCGTTTCATCTGTAATTTATATCCGAGCTTCGATAATGACCGTAATTTCGTTCATCAGCTACATACATAGCGTTATCATTAAACTACGCGACTATTCATCGTATAGCAGGGATTCACTATTTATAAATGGAAACGCTGTCCAGTCAAGATTTAAGATTTCCTAGGCTATCCAATTAGTAGTTAAAAATTAAAACCTCCATACATATTCTTTGTACGATAGAATACATACAAGAATGAATAATTACATGAATCAATTGCAAATGATTCTCCTGAAGAAGTGAAGTTCTATGATTTACCGCTTACAACTAACTATGTTACTTACCTATTTGCTACAAATACATATGTATTGTAGCTTTATGGATATAAATATAATACACGCAATTTAATCGTGTACTAAAACATATGGAGTTACAATAAATAGCTTTCAAAACATTTAATAGTTTAGTATTTTTCTAGCAAGTCTGCATAATAACAACAGAGTTACTTGTTCCTCTTTTTAATTAAAGAAAATTGAACTTACAATTAACTATTTTTCAAATTACAACACAACAAGTTTGTTTCATTCCTACCTTACTAAATACTTATTCAACTTATAGCCTTTAATAATCTGTTTATTATTAACTAAGTATTTGTTCTTAAATGTCGTATGGATTGTCTTCTGTCCAAATCAATTTTGTTAAATAAACCTATTTTATAACTAGTATAGTTGTTAATTGTTTGCATTTTTAACGTGCTACAATTTTGTGTGGTATGTAAGTAAGGCTGGCAGAAAACGATGTGTAATAAATAGCGTTGGGTAACTTTCCACTTCGGACACAGTTAGAGAAGGAATACCTGGAACTGAGCTGCTGTCCAGCATGGGTATATGTAATGAAACTATGTTGTGTAATCAAAACATACATTATTGGCGAATAATACTACAAAAAATATCCAACAACACTCAACAAAAAATTGATTCTGTGTAATAATAATAATAATAATAATAATAATCCATGCCTTAGCATCCCCCAACAGCTTGCGCCAATTACAGGAGGCATCGGCTGGCCATGAGTTATTATTACGCCTGCGGCTGTAGACCGACTTAAGATGTTACCTTTCCGCATTTGCCGTGGAATTTGGAAAACTACAGAAAACCAAACTCAGAAAGAAAGCACCGGGGTTCGAACCCGGTACTGCCGGACTGCGAGGCAAGTGTGCAAGCCACTAAGCCACCAGCCCGACTGTCAAGTAACATTCGTAGGATAGTGTCTGCATCCACGTCCTTGCGCTACAGCACACACACACACACACAGAAGTTGCATACTGTAGGCAGTAGACATCTTAAAATTAGCTAAAATAGTCTGAAAATTTGCTCTGACTACAAATCTAAAGCTCTCCGAAGCTTACGAAATTCGTTTTAAATATCTCACTTGAAATCAAGATAAAACTGTGCAACTTGGTTCTCATGTAACAACTGCAAAACAATTTATAAGAATAGTGGATAGAAAGCAGCTGTATATTTTTGCCATTGTCGCAAATATGGAAAGAATCATGTTCAAGATAGATATTTTTGTCTACTGGGGTGCACTATAGCAAAATTTGTCCTATCCCTGCTCATCCAGAAACAGATTTCTAAGTACCAGCATCAGAAAGATCTACAACGATCAGTTATGACAGTCAAGGTTCCATTCTCCAATCTATGTATTTCAGGAGCAAATTTTGAACTACAAATACAAATAACTGACAAGAGTTTGACAATTTAATTGGAGACCTCCACCTGCCCTAACATAAGGAATAAATCATAGCTTCTCGGTCGAAATAGTGCAGTCTGCCAGAAGAACACATCTTAAAATATGTTTTTTTTAATAAAAAGGAGGAAATTACAAAAATGAATAAGAAGTAGTAGTTGTTCGTTTGATTCAAACTGCAATTGTCTACGAAAATTACGAAAGTATATAAAAAATGTAACCGGCCAATGATAGGAGATTTTCATATAATTGATTTTCTGTTGAGAATACAAGATGAGTATAGTAAAGACTCTTATTACTTTTGTTTGTGAGACAGTACTACAGACACGCAGTACTGACACCTTTTATGGCCTAAACGATGCAAGCCTAGGATAGAATAACATAATATTCAATAAGAACTATTTGTAGAACCTATAAATATACAGTTGAATATAAAAAATAATAAAACCCAACTTCACTTGAATGTGTATTTAATTGAATGGCCATTTCGTTACATACTACGTAACATCTTCAGCATGACTGTCAATTAAATACACATTCAAAGATTATTTTTTATATTCAACTGTTTGTTAGATACTTCACTAGCTCATCAATCTATATATAAATATACATTCATACCGTCATCAGACATGCAGTTGTGTTTTGTAAAAAACTGTGTAAAGGCTTTTAATCAAAATTGTCAAATCTTGTAATATGTAAAGACTTTCAGACTCAAAATTCGTGTTGACCTAGGCAATTCTGTTAAAAGTTTATCTTCTCATATTTTTCATATGTTTCTTCGAGAGTTTCTTCCTAGATAACAGATTTTATACAGCTCAACATAACAAAATGAATCAACTGAGGAGGACATGTAAATGGTCGTTCTTGCCATCCATTATTCTGTAGTAAAGTATAAGGTAAAGAACAAATGCATCATCCTATCCAAATTACACTCTTTACTGACTAATGAATTTCAAGAAAATCTTTATATATTACATGATTTACGCGGCGGTCAACATTGTGGCTACATTACAAGTTCTGTAAAACAACCACCTCAGACGTTTATAGACCACTTGGTTTGACTGTAAGTTTGTATAAATTAAGGATTATTTATTGAAGAATAATTATAATTATTTTACTGTTTTATTTTTGTGAAAAGTAATTTTTTACAGAAAAAGCACAACATCTAAAAATTGTCTCTGACCATCAAAGTCTTGGTATATCTGAAAGTGGATGCATCTTATACTTGTAAATGATTTTTACATCGGATAGTTTGACTAATGTCATGTTGACATGAATGTTCAGATATTCTTATATGGTTATTGGTAGTAATAGTTAACAATAGACTCTGTTCTCTGGTTGCAAGAGTTGCAACTCTTTCGTCTTTTACAAACGACTCCCAGTATGAATAAAATAAAGAATCAATATTTGAGAAGCTTTTGTGTTTGGATGTCTTTGTTTCAGATATCTGTATGAATTATTCCTGGTGCAAACTGGAGTTTTCTTAAACATTATTCCAATGCCTTTATTTGCTTGTATTATGTATGTAATTCCATAGAATAATTCATTTTAAATTCTACTCTAATCAATGTAAACACCAACATACCGTTATTATCGTTACTTTACTAAACGACAACACACTGCTATTATCAAAGAAAGGCACTATTTCACCCACAAAACACTAAATAATGACTTATTTCTAGTTACATAACAATATGTCGTTTATTGTGAGTATGTGTTGTAATATTTTAACAAAGTAATAGTAATTATAGAAAGAAAAATAAAGAAAAAATAATAATAATAACAGAAATGAAATATATAAAATCTTTTATTCTAACTAACCTCGCAATACTAACACATGTGCCGCTTAAACCTATCTAAAAACTAACAATTAAGAACTTAGATATATTCAGTAAATCTTGCATGTACGCTCTGTAACTACGTAAATTGAGTAGTAATTACACTGAAGAAAATGTAACATGTATATTCCCGAGACTCCATACTCCAAGACACTCAAACTTGGCCTCCAAACAATATCTTCTTCAAAAGAGACCTAAAGGCACCAATACCAAGAGCCTTAAGGCTTACGTCAAGGCTATTATACTTAATATAAATATTGTATGAAAACGAACGTTTAAACAAAGAAGTTTTAAATATAGGAGGAGATATTAAGCCTCTAAATCTCGTAGTAATATTATGTACATCAGATCTAAATCTAATTTTTAAGTACAAATACGGTGGCGACTTGTTTATCATAATTTTATGAACGAGAGTTAACATCTTCAATTCTCTTCTATTTTTCATATTTAACCAGCCAACATATCTTAATTTATGAGAGATATGTTCGTACTTCCTGATTCCAAAGATAAATCATAGACATGATTTTTGTAACCTCTGAACACGACCACTAGTAATATTATCAATAGCAGAGTGACAAATGGAAGAGCAATAAGTAAATTGAGACAATACCAATGCTTTACACAGTTTTATTTCAACATTTATTGGCAAGGAAGTTCTTTGTGCATAATGCTTTCTTAAATTCATATACATATGTATGTTGATTTAATATTATTTGTGATTTGAGTATGAAATCTAAGTGAGTTGTCCATAAATAATCCTAAATTCCTTGCATCTTCAAGAATTGGTAACTGTATACCAGCAACTGCTACCTTAAATACCCTTTACAGCTCTTTACATATTTTGGACTTTCCAAAAAGTAATACCTTAGATTGTTGGATTTAGTCGTAAGTCAAACTTAGTAGAGATATTATTAAGAGAATTCAAATCAGTGTTTATAGAATCCAAAGCTAACATAAAGAAAGATAAAGCTGCGGCACGCCCGAGTTAACACTAACCGGAGGTGACATCCTTAAGTCCAGGATAACACTTTGCTTTCTATTGGATAGGTAACTTTGTATTACTACTTAACTTTACAGATGTACTACGCTGGAGCGTTTTTATATTCGCGGCATAGGCGATAAGGGGTGGAAATAAAAAACCGAATTATTTTTCTTTTTCAATATGTTCACCTGCAAGACGGATACATTTTTCACATCTTTCAATTAATTTCATTTATACCCTCTTAAAAAAATGATTTCTCTTTATCTGCAAAATACGCCGAAACTGCCTCTTTGACTTCATCATCGGCAGTAAATTTTTTACCCCGCAGCTCTTTTTTCATTTTCGGAAACAGGTAATAATCACTCGGGGCCAGGTCTGGGCTGTAGGGTGGGTGATTCACAATTTCGAAGCCCACCTTATGCAAGGCAGCTAACGCAACGCGGCTCTTGTGGACGGGCGCGTTGTCGTGCAAAAGCAGCACACCTTTCGTCAATTTTCCCCGTCTTTTCTCTTTAATGACTTCTTTTAGTCGCTCTAATATTGAAGCGTAATATTCTCCGGTTATAGAAACACCTTTATCTTTATAATCAATCAACAATATTCCTTCCGAGTCCCAAAATACCGTTGGCATGAGTTTCCCAGCTGATTGTGACACTTTAAATTTCTTGGGAGGTGCTGTGCCCTTTTTATGCCACTGCATGGAGTCTTGTTTGGAGTCAGGTTCATAATGATGAACCCAAGTTTCGTCACCAGTAACAATTAGACTCAATACACCATCCTTGTCTTCATTACAGAGGTCCAAAAATGCACGCGAACACTCGCGCTGTTGTTTTTGCGGCGGCGTGAGCATTCTCGGCACCCATCTTGCGCTGACCTTAGACATGCTGAGATGATCGTGTAGGACTTTAAAAATGGTTGTATCGGATACTCCAACCATTTCTGCGAGTTGTTTCTTCTTTAGTCGAGCATCTTCGAGTACAATTTTTTCAACTTTTTGGATAAGTGCTGGCGTGGTCACCTCAATGCTCCTGCCCGGCCTCGGGTCGTCTTCAAGGGATTCCCTTCCTTGTTTAAATAAACTATGCCACTTGTACACCATGGTTTTTCCTGGACAAGAGTCACCGTAAACCAATGACATCTTATTCATTAGGGTCGCGACTGATTTTCCTTGCCTGGTAAGGAACTTTATAACGGCACAATATTCGATTTTTCCATATTTCACTTTTCACTCCTGATTATGTTACTTGGTTGACGATAGCTCAAAGACTAACTGTCTAATAACAATGAAACTTCGTATTTATACTAATTATGAGTCGCTGCACAGGCCACGCCCCCAATGCGCCTAATCACCCCCCTACAACCCGCTCATTCCGCGAATGTAAAAACGCTCCCTCGTACTTAAACCAAAATGAAGCAAAAGTGAGCAAAGAGTGGCAGGACAAACCGTGTCAAATCCTTTAGAATAATCTAATAGGATCAAGGCAGTGATTATACCCCTATCCGTAGTAAGTTGTAGATAATTCTAAAATGTAGCTAAAATTAAAAATGTAGGTAATATATGTACTTGTTATATATAATATAAAGAGAAGTTTGACGATTTTCGGGAACAGAATGACTTATGTGGCTATAGATAAATGATGAAACCTAGAGTTGTATTTTGATGATTATATGAAAATTTAATCAAAGAAAAATCACCAAAGGATTATTTGTTATAGCAGTTAAAGGAGCAATAATTAGATTATTATATTAAAGAGTGAAACAATTATTAATTATAAAATTTAAAGGTACAATTATTATCGCTAATATTAATTAATAGCAACTTAAAAGAACCTTTGTTTTAAAATCTCATGTCTCCGTTATGACTCAAAGCAATCATTGTTTATTTTAGAAGTAATTAAGACTGCTGGGTTATTGAAAAAAGATAAATTTGAGCACCGATATGCCAAATTTCAAGTTCGTGTATGCTCTCGTGATGGAATAGATTAGTAAAAACTAATTTATTTTTTATTTTAATTTTCTTAGTGAAATCTATTGAAAGTGGTAATGCGGTTTATAACAATAAAATAACTTATTTATAGATTTATATTACTTACAATTTGGAATAATAGTTGTTGAAATCCTACTATTACAGTGACGTGCTCTATGCGGTTTCTATTATTATCGACAGCATGAAAACAAACCGTTCTTGAGAGGCATGTACTTGAAGTCAGGAATTAGCCATTTGTCACATGAAAAGAGACGATACTGTTACAAGAAACAAACTATTCAAGGATGCCTAATCGGTGTCTCAGTGATATCGATATAGGCTGTCTGTAAAAATACCGCAAAAAATAGTTCCGCATCTCCAACAGAAATATCAAATTACATGTTTGCGCTTTTTATATTAACATCATGTTGCAGGCGACAATATGGATTATGTACATAGTTTTTGCACGTGAAAACAAACCATATAGCTGACATGTCGAGACAGCGCCAGCGGAGGGAAGCAAGGGAGCAAAATGATATACGCAAATGTTACACGAAAATGTGTAACCTACATTTTTCATGTTATTGTTCATATTTGGTATGTGGACTGATATATCGTGCCGTAGATTATGAAGTCCTGATTACGCTATTTACTTAACTTTAGAAATACTGAATTGGTATATACCACGTTGTTTTGTTGTGATTCGGGGAAGACGATGCGTAATGTAGTAAATCACAGATATGCAAAGGAAGGCCATCCCACGGATTATTATGAAGACGTTACATAAATCTTGACGACAGCGCGGTAAGTTCATGTCATTTTTATATAACTCGTGTGGGTGACATGACTGACTGGATGTGAACATTACGCAGCAGGACAGTATTATCAACTATTATGAATCTGACAGCACGAAGTATGTAGTTACTCGATATGAATGCGTCTAGGTAGGTACAACATACGATCATTGTGATGCTATTTGAGGAAGTATAGATTTTTATTTTCTTTTAACAGCTTCTACTAATTACACTAGCCGACACAACTTTTCTAAATAATAAAAATATGTATAAGTATATAATATAAAAACTGTATTCTAACTAGGGTATCACGTCACATTTACAAAATAATATTTTTATCTGTTTTTACTTAGATTAATATAAAATTTAAAATCAAAAAAGTGTTGTAACAAGCTCGAGAAGGTTCATGGCTGTTTTGTAAAGGGCTGCAAAGGATACGACTACCCGTAAGACTGTTTGATGCAAAAATATGCGAAGGAATATGTGTTGGTCCACAAATTAGGAAGCCTTTCAAAACTGAAAATTTTGTACCGCATGAACGATTTCGAGCTGGCAGAATGGACATCTTTTAAATACGTTTGCATAATTTTCTGGGAAATCAAAAGGTTGAAAACTATCGAGACATGGGAGCTAATTTGCTAGAAAATTATAAAAATTTAGGGTACTGAATGTTGTTCAAAATTAAAACGATATCAGGGTAGGTGGAGTGTGATGGGAAATTATTGCTGGTTTCTCATTGAAAATAACTATAATTTAGGAAATAAAATTTATGCAAAACTTTGAAACAGATCACATAATTAAAGAAAAACGTGCAAAATTAATTAGTTCTGTTAGTATTTATCAATTGTTAGCATAACGTGTGAGTGTAGTCAGATGCCATCCAGCTTATTATTTATTTTACCCTGATAATTGGGCTTTAAGTTATTGTTAAATTGGTAAATTTAGTATTGTTTTGATAATGACTTCACAGTTTCCGCAAAAATATACCATCTGCAATTTTAGAACTGTGATGTATGCATGATGATTGACTAAGACAGACAAAATCAAAAATCGAGTTTTAAAGGTCTGACATTGGTCTGTAATTGCTGTATGTTCAATAGCCTTGCTACAGCACTATTTCGCCATCTGTAAGGCTGCACTGTTAATTACTTTGCTCCCAAGAGTGGAATGATGGATTGAGATACAATTCTTCCAGAAAAATGCCACAGTATAGAAAAAGAATTGCACCCCGGCTTGCAATGTTCTCTCACAATACTAGGCAGCCCCTTAATCACTGGGGCTATAGACTCGTTTAACTTAGAGATTATGGAAATCATTGATGAAGTTAAAGTAATATATCTGCTAAGAAGATCTCTATTTACGACATATTCGTTGCAGATTGTACTTTTAATTAATGAGTAACCATGATGGCACTTCCTTAACAACCTTTTACGACAGCGAACAGGTCCTAAAGTGCCTACTCCTACATCATACTTCTTTGCGAGAGCTATAAAATCTATGCCGACTTGATAAACGCCCTTTTGAATCAGCTTTTGATGATTTGTGTGGCATACTCAAATACTTCTTGATCGAAAAAAAAAACAAATCAGCAACCTACTGTGCACGGTGAAGACTCCTGAATTCAGTGGTCTGCTAACCCTGCTAAAGGATTTTGTGGTAACTTAAACACTTCTTAAACCAAGAGAAATTACAAAGTCGACGAAGACTACAAAGGTATTAGTCATCAATACTACTATCAGATTATAACATAATGCAAGAAATTCGAATACCACTTTGGTGACGCGAATATTACTTCGTTAAATGTGGAATCTTAACCGAACCCATCGGAATTTATTGTTGGGTAAAGTTATGACAATACCATATTTATTTAACATTTAACAAATCTGGAGCTTTTATTAAGTAAAGCCACTCCGCTGTTAAACAAATCAAATGTGTAACTACGGATGTACCGAAAAGTATTTTATTCCACGGGATCAAATTTGAAGATAAGAAGAAATAAAAATCTATTTATACTGCAATGGATTTAAGATGTTAAAACTGATACGAAAACAGTTAACTTCAAATAATTAGTTTTAAAATAATTTACAGTTTATTATTATCCTGTAGTATTTTTCCAACACAATACCTATTAAAGGGTAAAGGTTAATGACACTATACTAATATTAACAAACAGGCAATAACATAAAACATAAAATATAATACGGTCCTGAGTGAACGTGTACACAAGGTAGAGGATCCGTAGCGCAAGGAGTCCGTTATCTGGTTGACGTAGACGACAGCATGTGGTGTGTCCTTTGACCCCCAGGTGCACTTATCAGATGACAGGGACAGTGGTAATGGCATTCCGTCAGCAAGAACTCACCTAGGTTATGTTTTATGCCCAAATGTTCTCTCTACGATACTCAAGGACCACAACACACTGGCGCACACAGACACAAAACAACGTTTATAAATATTCACTCTCTCGCCCGCGTCATAATTTTATTTTATTTCATTCGTCTGTATGATGCTCATGTCGTAAATAACGCTGACGTTTCAAGATTTTTCGGATGCACGACGATGAACATCTGTCCTATAAAAAGTTGGTGCCTAACTTCGGCCGCGTACTACGATTAATTTGGAATGATATTTGAAGTGACTAAAGAATGGAAAAAATTTTTACCTTGTGATCACCTCCTTGTTTTTGTTTTATATTGAGGTATTGGACGATGAAAATAATCTTGCTTGTAATACAGTTTGAAAAGTTTTAATGAACTGGCTAACAGATACACAAAAACAAGTTACTCACCATTAATATTGTCGTAGTAGAAATAGAAGATATACCCTAAATGTTTTTCAAAAACATAAAATGCTACAAATTCATCTAAATGATTTTCTACCGATACAAAAATCATATTATTTTTTGAAAGAAGTAGATAATCTGAAATGTTATTATAAGGAGATATGTTTGTAGTGACTGTAAAGCAACAGAATAAGACGGAAATTTTTCAAAAAAACTACACAACTGTAGTTCACATGTGACATTTTAGTGCATATGTACCTCTACCAACTTTCTTCCTGTGCAAATTTTGATTAACATTTCTATAAATTTGCCATATTATGATAGTATCAGTAAGACCAATATCTGTCTTTAGCAATACATCTATGTAATAGTGTAATGGATGTAAAGTATTTGTTAGTCCCACCACTATCAAGTTTTTCAGGAACTGGAAGCAAACCGCAGTGCTGTATCTTTATATAATTAAAAATGGAATACCCAAGAAAGTTGTTATCCTTACAAGTTGTGACAAATCATCTGGACAGACGATTTTAATTCGAAGTTTAATCAAGCATCAGGTACTTCGACATCGTGACCGAACACACAAAAGGAGTCAAATAATGGAAATGAGACTCGACAATACTCAGCCTGCCTCTAAAGTTTCAGGGGCAAACTTCAAAAGAAAAAAGAAAGCAAAGGTTACGTCCCTTCTCGCAAAACCTTGCAAATAAATTCTGTCATGTAGCTTATAGAGACTCTTTATTTTCACGAGATAAATATTCTGTACGACATGGATTTACATTCTGGAAGTCAGTTCTCAATTCCAGCCTATAAGGTTAAGAAGTTCCATAGAATAACTAAATAAGTCGGAAGTATCTTAATAGCTGTTAAATATAATCTAAGGCAGGTTGTGGTGGAAACTTAGAAACTTGGAAATGATTACCAATCGATTTTATATGGCGATCTGAATCGAAAGCTCCTCCTTTGCAGTTGTAGAATCGCGAATAGTTTTAGCAAGCTGCGTATTTTAAAACTGTTGTCGTCGCTGATATCTTAAGCATAGCTATTAGCAAAACTCTGCAGGCCTACTCAGAAACAGTAACTTGGTTGCTCTATAGAGAAAAATGCAATATCTTTCTTGGAAGGGGTGACGAAGACCTACATTTCTTCTTGTAGATAGTGCAGGCTTTTGAAAAATAGGTAGTTAAATATCGTCATCTCTTTGGATAGTATCGCCGTCAAATCTAAAAACGTTCATACTTCTCCTTTAAAAGTCTTCTGAGAGTACTGATAAAAAGCAAAAGAAATCGTGTACAAATCGTGGCAAATCAAGATCAAATACTAAGGACCCCTCCTTCTGGAAGCTGTGAAAAATCTGCAATGAAAGCGAGGAGCTGGTACTACTTCAAGAATAATAATGGTGTAGCCTACAGAGTGAAGCAAAAGGTTGAAATTCATGCAATAACACAACCAATCTAGCGTTGAGGTGTCTCCTAAAGACCGTCTGCCTTCCGATCGTTTGGAATAATGTCGCGGTGGTAGTAATTCAAGACACTGGAAAGAAGCAAGTAGTTTTCGTTACACTAGTCTCCGTTCCAATATTCCTAATCGCTAATGATCGTAGAAGCAGCTATTCTTTGCTCTTGCGTCTGTCAGGCTTTATTCGTGAGCTGAAGGAGGTTCTAATGGGTCGATATCCCTTGACATCAGCCTACTAGCTTGCCTTCCAAAGTGGCAGTTGCCTAGCAAGAGCGACTATGATTTAAGATTATATGTATGTATGTGTGAGCATCATGATTTACCCTGATATTTAACATTTTAAGAACAACGAAAGATTTCTTTGCCAAAAAATGGGGTCTCAAGTGACTTTTCAATGAATTAGGTTCAACGTCTAAAAGAGGAACTGCTAGTAAAGTAGATTATGTTACACATATGACTTGTAACACTAATGGCATATGTATCCATGGTAGATTTAAAATTTCCTAAGGCTAGAAGACTATAACGTTGAATTTTAAATAACAAAATATCATATCTAATATAAGTTATTCTTTTGCAGACTCGCGTATTATGAATATACAACTCAAGATATTGATCTTGGCGATGTCGCTGGTACAACGAACATACATATGCGTACATTCTATATGGGTATACGATGTATATACCTCTCATTAAAATTGGAAAGTAACTATGGAAAATTAAAAGAGTATTAGTAGTTTTAGCTAACAACATAATTTAATTATGCGTTAAACGTTAACGATTAATGGAGTACCCATTACGAATATGCTTCAAGGTACCTACATCGAAACCTTTTACAAAACTGGAGAAACCGTACAATTAAATCATACATAATTCATAATTTTACGATTATGCGTGACGTCTATTGTTAACTGCGCGTTGTGCAATGGCTCCTCAGTGCCCATAAAAGCTATATAACCTACATCTGATCTCATGGATGCGGCACCATGTAACGAGATACACATAAATATACGACCAGTCTTTAACAATAATTATGCTTGTGCGTTTTGGTAATAGAAAGAGCGCAACACAATAAGAAAATAGACATAAAGTTCATAATTAAACTTTCATAATTTATTATCCAAAATATCCGGGATTGTATCTTTATTATCATTTTCGTTTATAATATACGTAATATATTCGTTTCGGACGTAAAATGAGCAGTAAAACAAAACATAAAAATCAATTAAATGAAAGTTATACAACTTATATTGAACATAATGTATTTCATAAATTAGAAACAGAAACGCTGGATACCATATTAAGAAGTTAAAGAAGATATAAAATTCATAATAATAAGTAATCATAAAATGTCAAAATCTAATAAAATATTCCGATGTTGTACATTTGTATATAGTTCTCATGTTGAGCGTTACTGCCTTTTAGGCACTGAAAATGCAGACGAGATGTTCGTTAATGGTATTGTATATATCCCACGACTGTACTACATTTTAGGGTAACTCATTTCTACTAGTGGCCAATATTACAATTTATTTATTTTATAAAGGCTACCGCTCACTGATTTATTAAATTAAGGTAGATAGAGATAAATATGGTCACAAAAGACAGAACTGTTCTGTTCCAATAAATCAGTTATTTTAAAAATTATATATCATTTCAATTTCCTAGCAGAAACTCTGAATTATCGTTGAAAATACTACAAGATGTGTTGAAATTTCTAAAAAGTTAGCGAGAGCTTTCAATTATAACTTTAGTATTACAATATTGTCAGACCAGAATCAAGAGCATGGTGTTCACATTTATTGCATAATTATTCCCTGTGGACTGTTACAAACATCAAGAAATCTTTAAATTTGTTGATATAATAAGATATGATATATGTATATAATATGTGTATATATTTGAAGTTTGTCGGAATAAAATAACCAAATTAGTTTCTCTAAAATAAGAGGTTTATATTAAAATCGATATTACTATTTACAATACACAACATACCTAAAATAAGAGAAACGACAATTAAAGTCAATTATTCTGTTTCACAACTCTGTTGTTATTAACTATGTTAGTGATTAATTTTTTTAACGAAAAGTTATCTGACAGTTGTCATAAAAATATGCATGGAGCATACTAAGCATTCTAATTTAAAGAGAATATATTCTTTTTTCATGTATATTCTTTAGAGACTTCTATTTAAAAGATTTTGCATTGATTGCATTGAAATCTACTTGATTCAGTTTTTTAACCATAAAATTTGTAACTGGCTCGCAGACGTAATAGTAAATACTACATTGAGTGATCATATTATTTGTAGTAATAATATGTTTTTACTTTTGTGGCGAATTCAGCCCATTTTGCAGTGTGTTTCGATAAAAGATAGAAATCATGAAATTAGAGCCACGCAGTGTTGTCAAATTATTGATACTAATAGATATCTCCTAAAACTATTCACAAACCACAATATATAGCGTAATTTACTTATTACAAAAATTAAATAAAAATAGTAACATGACATATCTTAAAGTAACATATTGGCTAAGACAGTTGTCAGAGTAGCTACTAGTAAAGTACTGCTAGATGTAGTTGCCAACCCATTGAAGATCGGCCATGGAGAGAAGATTCTCAAACGTAATTCGACTTTGACGACGATCATTATTTCAAAGTTTCTACCACTGTTAAATTAAATATTTGTAATAATAATAATAAAAAATTTAGTAGCAGTATAGGGGGAATTTAAGATTGTCCATTTACGAACAAAAACTAGTTAGGCAAATAATGTAGCATTTTAATAAGTAAATGCTGGTCTAGTTCTGGAGAATAGTAACAGATTGAAACTCAGGCATGTAACTGGGATCCATAAGCACCACCAAACACAATATGACCCCCGCCTGCTTCCTCCAGTTGCTTTGGTCAACATCTTTTTTGAGTAGAAGCTATTTTTCTATATGTGTATACAGGGTGTCCGCGAAATACAATGCATGCAGTCAAGGAATGATAGCTCTAACGATTTAGAAACAAAAACATTTAATACACCATGGGCCGATCTGTAAGCGTAAACGGAGTAAAAAAAAAATACCTTACTTGGTTAAACTCTACAAGAAAACTCATTCATATTGCTTCTTAAAAAACCAAAAAACCATACCAAAAATTTAGAGTTGAAAATAACTTAAAACAACGACGAAAATGAATGATTTAATATTAAATAATTTTAACCTATTTTAATTTAATATTAAATAATTCCTTTTCGTCGTTGTTTTCAGTTATTTTCATCTTTAAATTTTTGATATGGCTTTTTAAGAAGCATTATGGATGAGTTTTCGTGTAGAGTTTGATCAAATAAGGTTTTTTAGAAATACTTTTTTACTCGTTTACGCTTACAGATAGACCCATGATGTATTAAATATTTTTTTTTTCTAAATCGTTAGAGCTATCACCCCTTGACTGCATGCATTGTATTTTGCGGACATCCTGTATAGGAAGCCATGAAAGCCTGAAAATTCGAAATAGAAATTAATGTTAGAAAATTTTAATTAGTACTTGCAACATGATCTTAAATAAAATAGTTTATAGATTTGTGTAGTCGCGTAGCTTTGACTAGATGTGGTAAGAGTCGGAAAATGTATAAATGTATTTAGACATTTCTCAAAAAGAAAGTCTATTGCCTTAATTCGGCTCATCTGAGAAAAATGAACAAATTCACATGAACCAACGATAGGGTTGATATTTTTGATAAAACTTTTTGACCAAGAAATTTGATAATTCAGTGTCCAAATCCTTTCAGAGAAACTGTACGAGAAGAAATATGGAACTTCGAGACAAATTATAATGAGGCCAGAAGAAGTACTCATATTGTTATCTGTTTTGGTTACCTTTGCTAAGATGATAAAATCTCAGTCCCATCTACATGCTCACATACAACGAATTTAAAATCATTACGAGATTGCTTTGCAAATTTTGGATAGACGTTTCAAAATTTATTTTAAATATCGAAATGGAAAAGAATCCAAAAACTATGTTGGGCTGAGTAGCTGGAATCCAAGTGTCCAAGTTTTGGCAATTGTTTCTTTCTTCATCAGAATTACACTGAAATTACAATGAAGCATGCAGATCTACAGATATAAAAGATATTAAAACACCTACCATTGAGTGACGTTGCTGTATGTAACCAGAACTACTAATGTCATCATCATCACCATTAAAATTGGATTTCAAAAAGCTAGTCAATTGACAATATTAAATTATTGAATAAAATTTAGAAATCAATAAAAGACTTAAGTAATTTGATCACTTATAATGCTGATAGTATTGTATAATCCAGATTAAATGTGAGAAAACTCAGCTCATTGTGATTCTGGGTATCGTAGTGAATTAGGACCGAGTAGATATCACTTAAGCCATTCATATTGCGACAGCTTTATTTCTTATCTAACCATGGCAACTCTTTCTCTGTAATTTGTGCGTGCAAATGTGTTTATAGCCTTGCTACAGCACTATCTCGCCTTTAATTTTCTAGTTTCCAACGATGAATGATAGATAGGCCGGGACACAATTTTCGGAATGATATTCAGCGAATTGAACTCCGGCTCCAGCAATTTCCTACAATACGGGGCCTAGCCACTGCTGCTATCGACCCGCTAAGACCCCGTTTAAGAAACAAATTGTCGTCAGGGGCAGTTAAGTTTATAAATTTTAGGACGACTACAGAGTTTAGAACTATAATCGTTTTAAAATTCATAAAGCTAACTGCACTTTACGAGCAATTCTTCCTTTTGCTGCAACATTTCAACTTTGAAGTTATATTTCTAAGATTCTACAAATGGGTTTCATAGATAGAACAAGTTATAAAATTCCCAATTACTTTGAATTTGTAAGCTTAACATCTGGCACAACCATATCTCGTAACTATGTTCTTATATAATTTCTCCCTTAATATGATACCTCTTCCAATATTACACACAACTGGCTTTCGAAAAAAGAATTTGTCAATTTCGTCGCATTCTTCTCGAATTCTTTGTCTTTCGTTTTCAAGCAGTAAAAATATGAAACATTGACGGTAAGATTTTTCAGCCGTATTCTCCCCTGTATCATGATGGATCAGTTGTTAGACGCTCCTCGTCCTGGTCGTATCCCCCGAAATAGTTATTGAATTTATTATTTCCATTTCAATTCTGTTGTGATCAGATTTTGATTTGAAACGCTTTTCATCTAAATTTGATTCAAAACTTCATATATACTGAGGCTGAGGATAACACAGTCTTTAGTCACTTTTCTATTTGGAGAACGACGTTACCACGTTACTTGGGAATAAGAATGTTTGTTATTTCTACAATTTTATTTTCATTAGGATTTCATTCAAATCTGAAAAATGTGGATAAACGTTGGAAGCAAAAACATTGTGTAGATATAATATATTCCTTCAAGATAATTTATTTAAAATTTTTTAAATTATAGAGATTTTCTTGAAGAGTGACTTCGGGGAAGGTGCAGTAGGGATAGATTTTCATGCAGTTCCTGGACAAATCGTAACAAAATTAATATTTTATGACTTTAATAAATAAATATATTTCTTTGTTAGTATTTTTGGTATTAAAAAAGGATATATTTCATTATTTTACCAGATCTTGATAAACGTAGCATACATTAAAATACTAGAAGTTATATAAACTTTAGAACTGTACACTTAAAGATTTTATACATACAAAAGATATAAAACTGAAAGCATTTTGTACTTATTTTTATTGTAGATATTCGATATCTTCGTTTATAGACTCTTGATAACCTCTACAGAAAATCAACTGCTACCGATGTAATGACGCTGGATAACCGGTAAAAACTATAATCACCAGATACAGAAGTTAGCGGTCACCATCTTCGGAGATATCTCGGAAAGAAATGAAATTTATTTTCATTCCGAGACTTTTAACAATTAAATTTATAAAAAAGAAAAAGGATTCCTGGAATATTAATATAATTTACACGTCGAGTACGGCACCCAGCGGGATATCGGCATGACAAGACGGCTATAAAAACCGTAGACGAACTATTTGTCAGTTTTCAGAGTCCGCAGCTTAGATGGTGAACATTTAGATCTTAGAATTTCTACAACCTAACAATAAATTAACTTCTCCACCTTGTTAAGTAAAAATTATGTACCTGACAGTGTGTAATGTTATTTCACACGTTTAAGATGCTTCAGAATGTTAATTCCCGCGTGTCAGCTAGTCGGTACTACGTATAACAATATGGCATTAAAATGTGCGAAGAATTTAAGTAACGTTAGGTTCCATCTTCTACTGTTCTTCCTTTTTGTTTTATACCGCGCATAAGATTCACACCATAAAAACTTTCTGCGTTTTGCATATAAATGATTTAATTTTTATTTGCGCTGTTAATGTTCGTAGTGTTATAAATGCATAATAATCTCGATGAAGTTACTCGTTTCACACAGAAATTCGTTGCGAGATAATTTTGATGCTGCGTAATTCCCTAGGTATTTCGTTAGACGGAAGTATAATCTAAAACATGAGCTATTATGATTGTGGTAAGAGTTAAACTTTACATGTCGTTTTTATGTAAGTTGTAATACTTATCTAAGAACTCATCGTAAACATGAAATAATTATTACACTGTCAAATACTACAGTGCTTGTTAAAAAAATGGAACTAAGTGAAATGAAGGAAATTTTGCGGTAGTTAAACATTTCCACTAAATGTATTCGTGGTTATAATGGTTGTAATATTCATGCTGCAGCTCGAGAAAGGTGACAAAGGCCAGTATTTTATTAAAGTTTCGTCTTAAGCTATTACACATAGTAGAATCTTTCCTATGACAGTTAACGTTTTTAAAATGTGCCATTCCGCGCTATAAATATTAGCAATTAATAGTGATAGCAGTGAGAGATAACATTTCTTGATTGTTTCGTCTTTTTAAAGCTTCATTTCATTTCTTTTGACTTAACCATTAGAGCGGCGATTGAATATAGAACACATAGATAAAACAGTATTGCATTTTTCGTCACTACACCTATTGTAGGGCAATAAATGGTAAAAGTTTTTACATTGTCGATAAAATAGAAAGGAACGAGAACTCAGGAGTCTATATGTAGTGTGTGTAGTTATGATTCTGTTACATCCTCGGGTGATTGGTGTATAGTTAGTTATAACAAACTTGTTTGTTGAACTTATTTTTTGCATAAACACATTGATGCTTATCAGAATGCTTTTAAAAACTCGAAGAACGTCGACTTATCTACTAATAATAATATCTACTATAAATCCTCTTCAATGTAAACTAAGGTTTAGGAAATTCCGTAACGGTATCGATTATGCTGCTGGCCACTGTACATACATAGTGTCCTGGTCGTTTCTGAGACAATTGCGAATTTATTTGTCATTTAGGGTTTCAAAACTCTTTTCTCAGGGTTCAGGTAGGTTCTTAGACTCTTTTCCTCACTTTTCCTCATACAAACAATTGAAAGACAGGTTTTGGTTTTAACAAATTCAAATTTATTTTTTAAATTTCGCGCCTTAGGCTAAGTATAAACTTGTGTTGGTAAACTTTTATAAAATTTTATTTAAACTGCAGTTCCTCGACTATGATCCTTATGGGTTGAACTGGTGTCTAATAAGTAACAATTTTATCAGCAAAATAACTTGAACACAGTGATTTTACCATATACAAAAACGATATAACTAAATAATTAGTGTTTTCACAGGTAAGAACTCTTAAATGCTGATTACCTACTTATGACTAATTAGAAAATTTTCTGTTTAACGTCTTTTTTTTAGCTTAAATTTCTTTCATAATAACTTGAATAGGAGGATTCTCTTAATCCTGGTGGGTAATCTATTCGTCTTACTTACTTAATTATGACTAATTGTGCTGTAGAATTTTGTCGATATCGACTTAAAAAAATAAAGAATCAATCTTCTTTATATTTAAAGAATCAAGTTTTGTTACTAAGTCTTTTCTACCACTTATCTGCTAAGGGCGTTGAAAATGTAAATTTATCGGTCAGTTAGATTAGATGTCCGTATTTTAGTCCGATCTGTCATTCATGTCGACAACTTAAATCTAGTTATATACACTTTTACCAACTTAACTTTTTTCATATTTCTACAATTTAAATGTCTACCTATTTAACTATTCTTTTTAACTTTGAATTAAATGTCGTTACAATAGATAGGTGCCACGGTCCTTCTCGCCTAAAGTTTTGAATATCTCGAAGAAGTCATAATTTCATAATAATAAGAAAATTTAATTATTATAATTATTTTTGAATAAATTAAATTCCTTTTCTTATTTCTTTATATTCCGCTTATACAGGATGTCCCAGCTGACGCCGTTTCTGATACTTTGTTTATTTTTCAGTATAGAGAAAACAGTTTCAAATAAAAGTTGTCCCTATTTATACGATGCATAGCTGGAGAATATTTTCAAATACACAGCGTGTCCCAATTATAGAAAAAGCGTATGTAACTTTATTATTTTAAATGGATCATCCTATATATTAAATATTTTTAGATTTTACATGATATTTTAAGTAATTTTTATTCAGACCTTCCTAGACCTATGTGCTGTTGTTTTCGAGAAAATAAATATTTTATCAAAAATTTTGCAATTGCAGCGCTCTCGTTAATGAGCTGTAGGATCAAAATTACAAAAGGTAGAAAATTTATTGAATTGTTAATGTTTCCAAATGTTGGCGCCAGTATCTGTATGTCAACAAAAGGATCCGTAGGTGTTAATATAGGAAACAGTAAAGCAATTCAAGACGTATCAATTTGCCAAAAACCTAAATTTTTTACCTTTTTTAGTTTTGATCGTACAACTCATTAACGAGAGCGCTGCAATTGCAAAATGTTTGATAAAATATTTATTTTCTCGAAAACAAAAGCATATACATAGGTCTAGGAAGGTCTAAGTAAAAGTTAGTTAAAATATTATGAGAATCTAAAAAAATATAATATATAGGGTGATCCATTTAAACTAATAAAGTTACATACGCTTTTTCTATAATTGGTACAGATTGTATATTTGAGGATATTTTCTAGCTCTGCATCGTATAAATAGGGACAACTTTTATTTTAAACTTTTTTCTTTATACTGTAAAATAAACAAATTACCTATCAAAGAAACCGCGTCAGCTGGGACATCCTGTATATTTTTGCTGTCTCACAGACATTGCCTAGTATTTAGCACTAAATAAATTTTAATCATTTATCTGTGCACTGTATATAATGCAGAATACTAAATCATACGTCAACATTGAAACTAGTTCCGAAAGGGAAATGTTATAGAATACATGCTTTGTGAATATTGATGGTGTTTATTTCAGTTATTTTTTTTTTTGGCACTAAAAACATTTGTTTCTTTATTGCGAAATTGGTATCGTTGCAGATAAGTAAATAATATGTCGCATATTCCGATTAAAAAAAAAATGAATAGGTGACGATAGATTTCCAAAATTAGTTCAATCTGCCACATATGTTCAGTAACAAGCGGCTCAACAAAGAGGGAGCTTCAAATTTCACGGGTTTTGTATTCCTTTGGGGTTGGCGGTACTGCTTTTGTTGTGCACCGCAGGGGTAGCATCGCAGCACGAGCCGAAACTTGAAAATTAAAGATGGCAAAAGCCATCCGCTGAAACTGTAGCTAAAACCGTAATAGACTCCCGAACCTGCTTTTAAGAAGCTAAACTTATCGATTTATTCGAAACTAGTTTAATTAATTAAGAAGCACGAAATATATTTCTTTCTTACAGTCGTCGAGAGTTTTTTCATTTGCAACTTTCTTATGAAATACGAATTTAGTAAAGTTTTTATTTTATTGTTAAATCAATAATTCGGATTTGGCAACTGCTAAGTGAAAGAAGTATGTGTACCTATATAAAGACCAGTCGCAAGAAAATTTTAAAAAATTACAGATATACCTATGCCGTATTTGCTATTGATAGTGCGGGGCTTTTAAATAACAAAACTGATACTATCAGGAGAATTTGTCCAATTTTTTGTGCAATACTGACGTAATTGAACTATTATTTTTGTTCTTTAATTTTTGAAAATTCGTTTTTGAGCATTATATTCCTTTTTCAAAAGTAAGTACCTTTTTATAAAATGTTAATACGTTTTCCCTGTATGTATTGTAATTGTTGTTAAGTTTTCTCTATCTAATTTTCATTGCTATTTGATATTTTACAATTAAGAAAACAGAGACGATTGAAACAGAGTTTGATTCCTTCTTTTTCATAACTGATTATTATATTTAAAAATGTTGGATTTATTTTTATCAAACGTTGAGGTTGGTACAGGCTAATATTTTGAATTTAAAACTTGCTGCTGTTCTGAATATGAATATAAGTAAGAGTATACAGCAAGGCGAATTTGAGTAAAAGAAAAAAAAATGTTTTTATTCTTCTGTATATTCGTTATAAGCAGATTTTCCATTAAATTTTTATCTTTACAGAAACTATGTTCTAATTGGCACATTTTCTTAACTGTTTCCCAACTTCGAGTTGCGCTGGTGTATTTGTCAAAGTTGGCGTTTCACAAACCTCCATAACCATGAGTAAAGAATTATCGGTATTTACTTACATTTTATAATAATCTATTTAATACACACCATTCTGATATTAAGGTGAGATTGGTCTGCAGGTTAACACTATCTTTAATCATTGGCGTACCCTAAGAACTGACATTCAAGATTTTCAAGTGAATTATTGATGGACATATTAAAGAGCAATGGGTCTAGATTAGACCCCTGTATCACACTAGAACACATTCTAAAGGTGGTGCATGAGAAACCATTATAAGTAACATAGCCTATCCTGTTGCTAATACATGAGGACATAAATTTAACGAGCGATGGACAAACACCAATTGCATCTAGCTTATGTAAAGGTATCTTGTGATCTATTTTAGAGATGAATTATTTTTAGGTGAAAGCTACTAATGACACTGTTAATGTAAAGTTTCATACCAACTAGGCAAATATAGAGGCACTACTAGAAAAGTAGAATTGCTAATAGTAATTGTTTCTGTCACGATTTTTTTGACACTGGGTGAAAGTTTTTAACAAATCGGCGAATCCATGAAATGAAATGTTAATAAAGTCTTTATGCATCTTAATAATATTCCGAGGTAATCCAGCGATTTAAGAAGGGATGTATGTCTTCCACAATATTATCTTCCTCTACTTCTTTATGCATGCCTAAATTGGCTAGAACTAGTCAGAATTATCGTAGTTAATTAGGTTTATAATATGTTAATATATAATTTGTGATGTAGGCATAAATAAATAATTTTTTTAGTTTTTCTTCATTACAAAATGCATACATCAATAAAATGTATGATTAAATGTGCGGTTGTTGTATATTTCGTGTGTGCTTTTCTGTTGGTGGTTATTACCGCCATTTAAGAAGCTTTTGATCTTTTTGTTATTATATTATATTTTAACAAGGTTAGTTGTATACTGAGGTAAAGAGATCATATACATCTAAACAACAAATTAGCTTCAGTCTGTTTTGTTTTGAGAGACGTAGGTGTTGTAACTCCCATGGCTTGTGGACTTTATAGTTTATAAAATTTAATTCGCATTTGAGATTTGTCTCGGTCTATATGGTGTGTATGTCGTAAACTTGATGAAAAACTTGGGCTTTTCTGATAAAAAGGCAATACCTGAAAATAATGATGACTAGTGGTTGTACTTTTAGAAATTCTAGGTGGGTACGAATATTCCAAAATAAGTGCTAATATAATAGTATAATTTATGAAAACGTCCTAAGTGGTCTCATATATTAACCATTTGTTGTGTCAGACTAAACGTAGTAGAAAGTGTTTATTATAATTATATTACTGCATATATAATTGGTTTTACTTTGGTTTCTTTGTGAGAACGTTTGGGACTACTATTTAAGGGCCTCTAGCTGTGTTCACAGTTTAGTAGTCATTTAATTTAAATGTATTATCTACTGAATTTACATGTATGTGTGTACTATTTAAGCAGAAAAAAAGCATAAATTATATAGACAACAAATCACATCTATGCGTACTTGCGTATGAATAAATATACATTCATGAGTTATGCGTTATTTTTTGTTATTCTTAAAACCTGCCCAGTTATTTATGTAGGAGGCGTGCCAACCACTCATAAAATAATCTTTTTCACTCGGCCCGAGATCTCGCATCATGAACCCCAAAGTTTATTCTTCTATTTTGAGTCGATTCTCCACCTTAACGACAACAGACTTTAAGGTTTTTTTTACGATCGTGACGAAAAAAAAGGTGTTCGAGGCAGATTGCTTTTTAAATAGTAATCTATGCTATTAATAAATAACAAACTAAACAAATATTATGAACGAATTATAATTTTAATGCATACATAATCGTTTCCACCGGACCATAAATTTTATTTATTTACCCAGAGAAATTGGAACTGCACAGTGTGCCTACACGAAAATGAATTATATCCAGTTCGGTTTATTGATGGTGTATTTTCAAATTATGAAATAGATTTATGTTAATATTAACGGTTCATTCTGAAGTTCACGCTGTATTTATTAGTCACGGAGTTATTTATTGTTTATTTATCATGATGAAAATTATTCATGTAAATTAAATAGGTGGAGGTGCATTTGTCTGTATTAAAATTTTATTCTTATAAAATAGGAATTTATTTCATTTACTATTTAAATGTATATTCCGATGTATTAAAATATTTACTAGTTATTGGTTTATTTTGCAAAAGAACGAAAAAGAACGAATGCTCGTATTTGGCTGTCTGAAATATTTTCAGCTGAAACGCAGGCATACTATTTGAATAATAACATGTTTGCAGTTAGAAAGTATTTTTTAGATTTTACACTTTCTCATGCAGTTGTTCATAATAACAATGTACATTTTTTACAACATATATTTTTTGTACTTTAATTTTCACTTTTGTTTTATTTTGTATTGTATATACATATGTATGTCCATTGCTATGACGGGGTCAAAACCCGGAAGCCCCTATAACAGAGACTCATACCGTGGAAGCCTTCGATATTATTTAACTATTAATTGGTATGAGTTCCAAACATCTACAAGTTTCTTTGAAACAATAATGCACAAAGGGTTAATGCCTTTCAGCAAAACTTTATTTAATTTACAGCAAGATAATAAAAAAACTCTAGTTGACATAACTCTATAGCTACAGAGATAAAAGCGGGTGGCTATAAATAAGGCAATAGTACTGTTCAAGAGTTGCCGATGACGCTTGTAGCAATATCTCGGTAGATTGGTACAGTTTAGCTACCATTCGTTATTGGGACATAATTGGCAGCATTACTTACGGCAAGGTAATGTAAGAAAGCCATGAAAATACATTTACACCCACAGTTTACACAGTAAGAGCTGCAATGGTTACTTTCAATAAGCGCAATACAGGTTGGGAAGACTTTGCAGCTGCAGTTACCACAAAAAAAGCACATAGACGTAATTTAGGGTTAAAAGCTTTGTTATTATTTTATACGAACTAATAATTTTTTATCAATAAAATAGTCTTTTAGATAGGATAGAAATCAAAGCATGATTAAAGGAAGTATTGTTATGTTAACTAAGATCGGAAAATGTTTTTGCCTATTCAGTGCGTTTCAAATACTATATTTTTTCTAGTAAATTTTGGAAGAGGATGGTAATTTTAATTGAATAAAATTTTGGAAGAGGATGGTAATTTTAATTGAATGATCAATAGTTGTCTACTTTTTGCAAGTAAAGCATATTTGAAAATTCATTCATGCCCGTATGCGTTGTAGTCTAACACCTGAGTAAGATAATTCCAAACTTACTTTACTAGTAAAAGGTAAACACGTACAGTGGACAGCAGCATAATCGATACCGTTACGGAATTTCCTAAACCTTAATAGCAATGTAGAGAGGGTTACGTTGTGTGACCTTCAGTTAGGATTTGTAGTAGATGTTATTATTAGTAGATAAGGTTGAGGTTAGCTTGCGGCGGTGTCGATTTAAAAGCTGGCCACTGTACATAATATTAATTTTACTGAACACTATTCTTGAGAGCGACAATGTCAGTAGTTACGAAAATAATATTATTTTTAAAGGTAACAATTACCTCCATTACAAAATTGAGTTTAAAGTGCCAACTACGTCTCGTAATAAGCTGATTATAAGCTGAAATAAATACACTGCTTTACATATTCATCAAACGAGATGTCGATTCATTTCTGGTTAACATTTTTATTTATGGAGCAGAAAGATCCGGAACTGTTAATTATTAGATTTAGCAAAGCAATACAGTCCACTGATATTGGTCGATTATTACATTTTACGCAACCAAACTTGCGATATAGTACTATTGGAAACTACCATGTGCAATATTTATTTAATGTAAATAATTAGCAAAATTAAAATGTACTATTGCAAAATTGATCCTCTTGTGGTGAAAGTTGAGTTAAATTCAGAATATTTTTTATGTACATATAATCGACGAGCGAAACTGTTTAAAGTAAACTAACAAACTTTGGTTAACAAAATTGGAATAACTTTTTTAGAAATTAGTAGTAGTATGTAACTTTCACTTAAAAAAATCAATTTTGGTCCTATGAATTTCGGTACCCATAATTTTGCTTTTTCATGTAGTGGCAGTATCTGTAGTGGCTTCCTAAGCTGTATTGCTTGTCAAGATTACCGCTGCAGCTTTTGCTCCGTAATTTATTATTAAAAGTGTGAATGTTAATTATATCCCAACACTGGAGGGGGTAAAGGCACAACTAAAAACTAAAACGACTTTTAAAGTTTACATGGAACAGAGTATATAACAGATTTCTAATTTTATTCCTCTCTTAAATGTTACTAAAGTTTCCCACAACTACGAGGGAGCGTTTTTATATTCGGGGAATGAGCGGGTTTTAGGGGGGTGATTAGGCGCATTGGGGGCTTGGCCTGTGCAGCGACTCATAATTAGTATAAATACGAAGTTTCATTGTTATTAGACAGTTAGTCTTTGAACTATCGTCAACCAAGTAACATAATCAGGGGTGAAAAGTGAAATATGGAAAAAATCGAATATCGTGCCGTTATAAAGTTTCTTACCAGGCAAGGAAAATCAGTCGCGACCATAATGAATGAGATGTCATTGGTTTACGGCGACTCTTGTCCAGGAAAAACCATGGTGTACAAGTGGCATAGTTTATTTAAACAAGGAAGAGAATCCCTTGAAGACGACCCGAGCTGGGAAACTCATGGCAACGGTATTTTGCACACAATGTTATAACAGAGATAAAATAAAAATTGTAAAAAAATACTAAGATGTTTTGTACTAAGATGTTTTGTAACAAATAAAATAATTTTTTGTTGTTGGAAAGTAAATACTCGCATTGTTTACCCTAATTATTGTACTAGTACAGATCTATTTCTCACAGTGTACGCGAGAACAACTAACTAAAATGACAGACGTCAAAATAAGTGGCAAGTAAGTATGTAAAACAAATGAGCTAAGCACACTTGCTTCTGTAAATTGACATATTTGAGCATTTTAGGTATGGAGGTTAATTAAATCGTTATAACTTATTAACCTTACATTTTAGGTATAGGAACACCTAATACGGATTCAAAGTAAATATTTTGTAGAATCATAATATCTAATAAAATACATACTTTTCCATTTAAGAAAATCTACTTTTTGCGGATTGAACTTATTTATAAGCAACTAAGTTTTTAAACACTCTGTATAATGTTACAGAAAAAAACTTCAAATGCTGTATAACTACATAATATCAGCTGTACGTATGCAAAATTTCATTCACCTCATTTACTCTTACGTGTCTCACTATAAAGTAAGATCGGTATCTGTCACTTTTTTTCTTTAATTACGAATAACTCAGAAGGAATGGTATTTAGGTATAGGTTATGATACATGAAATATGTGTAAAATTTATCATAGAAGTTGAATTTGTAATTTATTTTATAGCATGCTATTTAAAAAATCGAAGGTGATGCCCATGATATTTATTCAAAAATATTTTCACATGATGGTTCATATTCAACCATATCGAACTGCAAAATTTTGTTTTAAAATTCCGATCCGTTTGTATAATACTTTTAATAGGCCATTCTCACCAATCACCCTGTATATAATATAGCTTAAAAAAATAATATCGAAATATTTCAGTGAAATATCATATATAGGTACTATTGCACATTCTAAACTAGGTTCTTATATACTCTATATCTCATATAACCGGCTTTTTCAATAATAAGAATTTAAAAAAATATAAATTATTATTTAAAAGACATGGTTGCTTTATAGATGCATTTATCGTAGCAGTTTCTTTAGCAGAGGAATTAATTTGAGTTGTCCTTAAGCTCATATAATTGTATTATGTTATTTCAAATGAAGCAGCCTGGAATAACACAATTCGATTTAAAATTAGTTCTAGCCACCTTTATAATAATATGTAATTTTTATAAGTATGTAATATCCCTTTAGTGCTGAAGAATAGCGAACTGTAATTCAAAGACCAAAAAATGTGCAGTCGAATTTTAAAATACAAACACAGCTCATTAAAACCGTCAAAGAATTATAGATATGATCGATTTATTTTTTAAAGTTTGATTTATTACACAGGTACTACAATCAATCTCGAGCAATTACAACCGATATGATGATATATTATATGTCAAACATATCAAGGCTAATTGGGTTGATGCCTAGGTTAAAATTTCCTTTTTTGTGTGTATGGTGGGTATTTAGTTGACTCCGTAAGCTGTATTACTTGTCTGGTTATCATGCAACTCTCGCGGTGGAGTTTTGTGCGTGTAAATTCTGTTCAAATGGCTTTGTGACAGCATCATACCGCCTTTAATAATGCCGCGGTGTTAATCACTTTGCTCCCAACAGCGAATGGTAAGTCGATCCAGATTTCAACTCTCTGAAAAAATGTCACCGTCCCTCCAGAGAATCGAAACCCTAGCCTAACCACTGCAGCTATCGACCTATTTTAAAGTAAAGATTAAACAAACTATGTATAAGAGATACGAGGGAGCGTTTTTATATTCGCGGAATGGGGGATAAGGGGTGGAAATAAAAAAACCAAATGATTTCTCTTTATCTGCAAAATACGCCGAAACTGCCTCCTTTTAATAGGCCATTCTCACCAATCACCCTGTGTATAGTAGATGCTCCTAATAATTTAACTAAATATGTCTGCTTTATTACATTAGAACATTCCTACCTTCCCTTAGTTACCACAGGATATGAACGAAATTCTGAAATAAGGCAAGTTAAAATACAAGCATCTGCTTTTTAACCGCATATGTAAAAAGGCCATACTCTCTTTTCTGTGCTTTGATTATAATTTTTCTTAGTCAAGAACGATAGTTAAAGGGGAAAGGAAGAAGGAAGTGAGAAATGTTAGACACAAACGGTCGGTGGTAAGTGCCATCAGTGAAAATTATGATATAACTGAAAAGTGTTGAGTACCTATATAACGTACATATTTTTTTCTGTTAAAAGTAATTTATTTTAAGAGTGCTCTAAGCTAAGGACAGGTGTGAAACTAGGAGATCATGAACCTATTTACTTGATAATCACCAACCAGTACATAAAAAGTTTCCTGGCGGCAGAATGTTTTTCGACAGAGAAAATATTTCAATATTTAGATAGACGTACTCACTTTAGTATCTAGCTTTGAGCAACAGTGATAAATGTGTATACGCATATGTGCGGAAAGGGTATAATTTTACAAAAAAGTAAAAAGTACGTTGTTATTCTTACATAACATTAATGCGGTACTTCATACGCGACCTAACTTACACCGTTTACATGTAAAACAGTAAGAGTAATTTTATCTCGTTGGTTCACCTCAATTATGAAATTTTAGGGGCCCATTCATTCCGACTTGACAGTTGTAAAACGCCTCTTCCGTTTCATGTGCAACGCTCAACAAACAACAGAACTAATTAAGAACCATAAATTAGTTGACACTGACACATTTTATTCACATTTCAAATGCAAAATTTGATTTTTTTTTCTTGTAAATAACCGTTTTGACTCCATGGTCACTGGATAAACAAACGTATTTTATCGTTAAAATTCTAAAATACCACCTCTGTAACAGCTCTTTTTTGCATGCGGCTTAGTCGCTCTCTTCCATTCTTCGCTTTTGATAATTTATCGACCTGGAAGTAGGAGGTGCTGCTCTCACATAAATCGTTAACACCGACGCATCCTACACGCTTCCATATCCTTAAATTATTTTGATAATTACCATTTTAAAACAAATAACACGTTTTTGATCCGTCGGTTTTAGCACCACCGTACAATTATAACATTCAATTTAAATATAATTAATATTGTGCAAAATTGTTATGACTAAAATTAACCAGCATTAAGATTATGTGATTGTTAATAGTATGGTACCCAGCTTCTTATTAATTAAAATGTATCTTTGATTATAACGTATTTATAAGTAAACGAGAGATGTATACACCAACCCCAGATCTGATATTTAATTTCACAATACAATATGAACTAGAAATGCAATTTAGCACAAACCAGTTTAATCAGATATACAGAATATGTGAGGTCTGCAATGTCTCTGTATCAACATTGCATAACTGTTGAAAACTTCCAACTAAGATATACAAAGTTTAAGTCTAGGTTTCTCACAGCTAAGCACATCTCAGAACCTTGACATACTCAAGTTGGAATGCTGAAGTGATCTTAGAGCAGTCAGCCAGTTTAAAGACATTTTTTCCGGTATAATTTGTCTTCTACGTAAAGCAGATAGACGGCCTTACTTACAGTGTATATGTCTCTTTGTAGTGTAACAGGTTCTTGTTAAAAGATTTCTTGGTCTGTGGTTATAGTTTCTTTATCCTCTTTACATCCTTGGCAAGTGGACTAATGAAGGATGTTGTCTTTAGATGACAGTGCCCACTTAGATCGGTATATTCTATGTTGCGGTATTATCTAATATGGATGAAAGGTGTTCAAATGTCGAATTAACCAATTATAGTAGTGTTGAGAGGTGTAAAACTAACTACAATACAACCTCGATAATCCGAACTAATTCAGCACGACACTGTTCGGATTAGGCTTTTGTTCGGATTAAAGAAAACTATTGAAAAAAACAACAAATAAGCTCAAAAGTAATATTTATTCTACAAAATAACATTAAAATTTATAAGTTTCGGTTACCATTCTGCCGATCAAAGAAGCCGGTCTCGATTAATCTTGCGCTACGCTCAGTCTTTCCCCGAAAGATGAATAATCGCTGTAGTGTGTTTCTAGACATTTTCCTAACGATAACAAAGACATTCTAGCACAAACGATTGCATCTTTTGTGACTTGTAGTTAAAAATACATTCATTGATGAAATAAATGGCAAGAATTTTCTTAAGCAAATAGCTATTTATTCTACCTAATCGTATAACAAGCGACGTTTCCATGAGTCGCTCATCTTTTTCAAAGGCTACAATAACAGTTGATTTTTTATAATTGGAGAATTCTATATGTATAAAGTTATAACTTACTTTAATACGGTAAAATATGGTAAAACTTTGTTGATTAAATTCTAAATTCAACCATTAAACCAATTAGGTTGAAGAAACTAACATATATGTTAGATGTTAAATATCGAATAGGAGAAACATTTGTTGTTTGAAAATTCAAAAATTTAAAAAATTGAAATGTTAAGATAAGTATTAAAATAACATGTTTCCTATTTGGAAACTGCAGTGGGAATGAATATCAAAGTGTATGGTGGAAGAGCACGCCCGTGAATAGTTGTTATTTATACGGAAAGAAAAAAAAAAATTCTTGTGTATGGAGTAATGTATTAAAAATCTATATGTTGGTTGTATATAGTGACGTGAATTTGAAATTACTTAAAAACCAAAAAAAAATTGTTTTGCTCTCTCCAATTTTTTAGTATCAGCTATTAGTCAAAAGAAACACTTCATGCCGATGTTCGGAGTAGCGAATTTGAAAAGGTTTTTGTTCGGATTATAGAAACGAAATAGTTGTTCGGATTACTGGAGGTTCTGATTACCGGGGGTCCGGATTATCGAGGTTGTACTGTATCTATTAGGTATTCATATTAGAATATAGGTTTCACATTGTTGTTGTGGTGGTATCTAAAACGAAAAATATGCTATCTTGTGACCAAGACATGTCAAACTCGACCATTTTGTAACTGGGAAACTATGTAATGGCGAAACAATTTGTAATGTAATATACAGCATGTCCTATTTATATCTTGAACACGTCCGTGTGTGACTACTTTGAGCTAAAATAATGGCTTCCTTCTGTAATAATTTTGCCTTCCACGCTTGTTGACTGAGATGCACGGTATTGTGGTTCTACTACACAAGTGTGTGGATTCTGCGGTGTAACACAAAGCATGCCAAAATTCTGATTTAAAAGAAGAGGTTCAACTTGTTCTATTGTCATTTTGATTTTTTGTGACGAAAATGGTCAGCCTAAGTCAAGATAATAGTACATTGATGAAACATCTGATTTAATAGTATAATTTATTAACTAGCTTGTGTAGGAACAAATAGCCGAATCTACAGCCTCGAGTAGCTTAGTAGTCTGGCACTGGAGAAGAGATTTGAAAATACTAGTTGATAAGATCAAGGCGCATATTGAATCATATATACAGGGTGATTGGTGAGAATGGCCTATTAAAAGTATTATACAAACGGGACGGAATTTTAAAACAAAATTTTGTAGTTGGATATGGTTGAATATGAACTATCACGTGAAAATATGTTTGAATAAATGTAACTTTCAGTTAACCGGAAGTGAGCATCAACTTCGATTTTTTCAATAGCATGCTGTAAAATAAATTATAAATTCAGCTTCTATGATAAATTCTACACATATTTCATGTATCATACCCTATACCTAATTACCATTCCTTCTGATTTATTCACAATTAAAGAAAAAAAGTGACAGATACCGATCTTACTTTATAGTGATATTACGTCACGTAGGAGTAAAAGAGACGAATATGCATACGCACAGCTGATATTGTGTAGTTACACAACATTTGAAGTTCTTCGCTGTAACATTATACAGGGTGTTTAAAAACTTAGTTGCTTATAAATAAGTTCAATTTGCGGAACGTAGATTTTTTTTTAATGGAAAGGTAAGATCGGTGTCTGTTACTTTTTCTCTTTAATTGCGCATAACTCAGAAGGAATGGTATTTAGGTATAGGCTGCGATACATGAAATATGTGTAAAATTTATCATGGAAGCTGAATCTCTAATTTATTTTATAGCATGCTATTTAAAAAATCGAAGTTGATGCCCACTTCCGGTTAACCAGAAGTTACATTTATTCAAAAATATTTTCACCTAATAGTTCATATTCAGTCATATCCCACTGCAAAATTTTGTTTTACAATTTCGTTCCGTTTATATAATACTTTTAATAGGCCATTATCACCAAACACCCTGTATATATGTATAACCCTTTAATGTATAACCTTTTAATTGAGGTAATTATGTTTTTTTTTAATGAAAAATAGCCAGAACTTTTCCATGCTTCTAGTAGAACTAGCGTTTTTAACAGCGACTCAGTTGCTATCTTACATCTTACATGTCAATAAAAACAAGGCACAAAATTGTTTACCTAAGTACACAGCATTCGTTGACTTGCAATCTTGCTAGATATGTACAATTTGAGTTATCTTACAATAAATTACGGCTGAAATCGTTTATTTTATTTTTCTTATATTGTTTTAATTGCAGAGATTCTTCCTACTCTTCTGCGACGAATATTTTCTAGTTTAGCGTTCTTTCACAGAAAAAAATCGTTAATCTTAGCTGTTAGTAATCTTATAATCTGTAATGAGGATGTGAATGATTTTAGTTAAACTTTCGCTTATTATATTTATACACAAAGATCATAACGAATTTTTAATTATTGCTTCGTTTCAACAACACTCATACTCTTAACACAAAAAAGGAGCAAGTAATAATAATAAAACCCCGTAGATTACATGCCCAGAACAATTGTAAATAATAATAAAACAAGCCGTCCCCGTGATCATAAAAGTTTATATGTATATTTAAGTGCTGGGCAGCAGCGAAAAAAAGGACAATAAACGCGAGAAGGTATTTATATGTGCACTGAGGTATACGCATATACGAACAATATATGTACATACGCTTGGCCAATACATTTTTATAGCATCAGTAAAATTGGTTCACAAATTGAATCTCATCCCTTAGTTAGGGAGAAATTTATGGGTTTCTTCGGGCTAACCATTCTCTCTTTTTCTTCTCCTTTTGTCGACTTCAGCTCTTCGGTAAACATCCATTTAATATGATATGTGGGAGTCGGGAATGAGCTATAATTCTAAAGTAAATAAACAAAAAATTAACTAATAGTCGTTTGTTTTATTTTTTGACATGTAACAAATGTATGTAAATGAACTGAACTGATTTACAAGTGAAAAAAAAGGGAAATATTTATTCGACAGATAACAATAAATGTTGACGTTGATTTAGTGACATTAGTGTATACGAAGGCAGGATATCGTTGCGGTACTGCGTTGACGTTTATAACTAGATACGAAGATGAACTTTGCATGAATGGATGAATGAAATAATAATGGAATAGGATTGAACAAAATCTGATAAATATACACAGAGCAAAACTACATTTATTTTGCATTCTACGTGATTTTTAATACCATAAATAATGAGCATTGCATGTAGCAACCTGTGGCTCGGACTATTACCTTCACACATTTTCCTTAAACATGCATAGATCTTCAAAACTATTTAATTAGTAATATATTAGAGAATAGAAAACTTCACAAAGGAACATTATTCATTCAATAAACATCAACTGCAATTTATTTTATATCATTTGCTGTGTAGTGTACCATACAAAATAAGGAAACCTGCTAATGTGGTATTGAGTTAACGAACTTCAAAGAAGTTTGCACATTCAATATAGAAGAACGGTTAGTTTAGTGGTAAGTTGTACCTGCTTCATCGACTAGGTCGAACTTACCTTGGAAATTACTTAGTGGTAAAATAGCTGACAATAGAAAACAAATAAATTTTTCAACTAGGGATAGTAGTAACAAGATTGCACTAAAGAACTGAGCAGAAATTTTTCTTTGTCCTAGAGAGAAATATATGAGATTCTTATAATATTTTGTCTTCCGAATTCTTTCGAAAGTGAAATCGATTTTGCAGAATTACGCAAGCTTTCCGCGAGACAAGCATTTTAATGCTTTCTACATTCTTAACTACATAATAATCAAACATTCTGATTGATCAAGAAAGTAAGAAACGCGCAAAGACTTTTCGGGAAGAAATATAGGTGCGAGTACTGGGGAAGTGTACTTTCAAGAGCATATTATGGCAACCCAAATTTTTATAGGATCATTGATAACATCACGATAATTTTCCGCCTTTCGATTTCCCACAAAACTGTGAGTAATATTCTCATTGTCAAGCTACTTGCTCCAGTCGAATCAATAGTCCTGAAACGTTTCGTCGGCAATTAGTGATCATATTTTTGAAATCACAAATAGGTATGACCGGTTTAATTTTTGTGTCACAAATTTTACAAAACTTCTGTTTTAAGTACATAAAACCGGAAGTATTATCCATGGTTAACAAAATTTTTCATTTATCCTAATTTGATATATAGGGTGTCTCAGCGTTGTTCATTAGAAGTTTATAAGGTTCTGGGCAAAATATAAATTTGAAAATTCAGAATTATATATAGTTGATTATGTACTCTTCAATGAAAATAGTATTAGATTTCTAGCACTTCCGGTTATACCGGAAGTCATAGTATATTTTTACATATTTGGATTACCTATCTTTAAACTTTATAAATACCTTCAGTTTTTTCAATTTGATTCGGACGTTTTGTAGTTATTCGATTTTTTCTAAAAAAATTTGCTATAGGGGATATTTATTTTAAAAAATCAGAGAACACTCCATTTTTCGGATATCAATTTAGAATTCATAACATGCTTATGTTATTTAAGCATGTTATGTGGCACACTGGTTAAGTAGGTATCGATGAGTTGTGTCTATTTTTCAAAAATTCTAATTATCTCCTAAACTATAAATTTTAGGTGTGGGATATGGGGAACATAAAAGATGTAGAATTGGACGCTGAAGACGACTAAGTAATAAAATATGGAGGGTGCCATTTGAATAAATTAAGTTATGGTTCTGCAAAGTTTCGAAGAGTTAACGTGCCTTAGTAGAGTAACCATGCAATGTAGACAGCCGTTCTTGATCCTAAAATATACTCCAACATGTTGTTTAAACATCTTATGAATTCTAAATTGATATTCGATAAATCGATATTCTCTGATTTTTTGAATATAGCAAATTCTTTTAGAAAAAATTGAATAACTACAAAACACACGAATCAAATTGAAAAATACTAAATGTATTTGTACAGCTTAAATATGGGTGAATCCACATATATCAAAACATACAGGATGTTCCTTTAAAAACTGACAAAGTAGTCGGCGACTTCCGGTATAACCGGAAGCACTAGAAATCTGAAAATATTTTAAATGAAGAGAACACAATCGATTATATACGATTTTGAATTTTCAAATTTATATTTTGGCGAGAACCCCATAAACTTCTAATGAACGGTGGTAGATGCATATTTGAAGGATTATATAATGTGTCGCGGTTCATATTTTTTCTGTTCATGAATGCATGAGTCACGTTTAGGTCATTCTTTTCTAATGTACTTGCTTTTCATGTCCTTACTCTCCCATTTGCATTAAAAGATATAGCACTTTGTATAGTCGAACTGCAGACTAAAAATAAATGCAATAATCTTGAAATTACCAGAAATATTCCATACACTTGCACTGTATGTTCAAGCTTTTCCAAAATAAATTCAGTTTCCATAAATTTATTTCACACTAACTGAGTGAGATGATTGATGGGAATTTATTGCCGTTATTTGACAGATGCATAGCTTTTAACTTAACGGAGGCGAAATCGACACACAAGCGCCATTCCGTTCAGTTATGTTAAATTTTAAATATTTCCATAAGCAAAGAAATGCCATCACAATATTCTAAGTAATTTTCTTCAGAAAAATGGTCTAGATCTCTCCATCTAATGTTACATGTTTTGGAGGTTTTGGTATGTACATACGGGTAATTCTTGGCTATAGGGAACAGGTTTCATTGCAGATTGGAAGTTGGGCTACACTACGGTGTGTTTTGATTTTGACGGGATTACGTCGTTCTTAAGTAGAAATAGCAGTCAAAAGAGTGATGTTTGGATTCTCTCCAAATTATAGAGATAGTAAATGGCATGTGGTGTGGGTCACTTTTTCATGATGTAAGAAGCCTAGAACATAATAAACAACAGATACGTGGAGCTCAGGCTTTTGTTTGGTTGGTAACAGTTTTTCACTAATAGAGGAATGTTTTGCTTGCACAACAGCAGCAACGCTACCATTCGAGTTAGCTCACTTGGTTCATCATATTTATAACTTCTATTTGACAATGGACACATGGACAATGAAGAAATTCCGAATACATATTTGAACACACGATAAAAAATGCATTGAATACAATTATTGGTACCTATTTATGAGACAAAAATTATTTTGACCAGTGCTATTTGTTTAATCTAGAATAATGTATTGCAGTCATAGTAACTAGGTTCTAAGATTTAAAGGAAAATGTGCTCATTATTTAGAAGAAATGTGTGTAAAATAATAATAAGCAGACTAAGTTTTAGAAGTAAGTTTAGCTTTTTAAGCTTCACATTGACCAATGTCTTGGTTTATTCTGCTATATATATATATATATAAACGAGTCGATGGCCGCAGTGGTTAGGCGGCTGACTATCGTTGTGAGAGGACGATAGGTGCCGGGGTTCAATTCTCTGGAGGGACGGTGACATTTTTTCAGAGAGTTTAATCCCGGATCGACTTGCCATTCGCTGTTGGGAGCAAAGTGATTAACAGCGCGGCATCATAAAAGGCGATATGATGCTGTCACAAAGCCATTTGAACACAACTTATACACACAGCAAACTACACCGCGAGAGTTGCAATGATAGCCGGACAAGTAATACAGCTTACGGAGTCACTACAACTAAGCACCCACAACACATAAAAAATATATATATATATATATAAGCGTTGATAAAAATATTAACCGTTCAGGTTTGGAGTAAGAATAATTATCAAATTAACTCCGTGTGATATGGGATACTATTTTAGAGCGGCTATCGAAAGGTCTTCATCGTTCAAAGACGTACATCTAGCGTAATTATTAAAATGTAACTTAAACAACCTGAACACTAAACACTTTTAACTGAACTTTTTAGTGTTGTTTTCTGGTGTTTGGCGGCTTGAAGTGTTTAGTGTTCTACTTCTGCACCAAGAGATCCAGTGAAGAACTTAAACAACCTGGTGAGTAAGTTTTCAAAACGACGGATATATTCATATGTTTATACACAAATATATAAATCCATTACGTTTTTTGCTCATTAAAAAGGCATTCATAAAGTTACTTGACAAAATAATAATAATAAATAATAATAATAACAATCATAGCGCAATATTTTCGTCTACATAATTAGTATTTCTATCTCACCGCCCATTTTGCTAGAACTCTCGAAGCATTTGTACTTATTTGCAAAATTAACAGTACGTAATTTAGAAGGCAGAATACGAAGTAATTTCAAATAAAACAAAGTAAGACATATAGTTCAAAAACTAATTAGAAGGTAATGCTTTCGTGAGCTTCCGAGCGGTTCGTAGTATAATAATAGGGCAGTGAACAAGATCAAGCTGTTTCTACGGCTAATCTTACCTGGCCAATACTTGTTCTTTATGTCACAAAAAAGAAAGTGAAGACTTTTGGGAAGACTTAATTCCACATTTAGGTGTTCGTATGTGCTTATACACAGAACGCTCAAATGAATGACTTACGAATCTGTTCATAACCATTTATCATCTTAATAAAAGGTAAGAGAAGAAGCTATAATCGTATAGTACCGATTTAAGTAAATTTTTTTAGGATGCCAAGAAAATATTACATTTGTTGATGATATACAGAGCTTGACGATATGCATGGCACTAATTCCTTTAAATAAAAAATAATTGTGACTATTTGATAATTATGTTGTAACAAATCTTTGATTAAATTTACGCAAAATCGTTACAAGTAAATTAAATACGTTACTAACCTGAATTGCTGTCAATAGCTAATAACTTATTACGATTTAAGAATGGTCTTTATTTATATGTAGTTTAAATATTTGCGACTCCCTTATGATCATCTTTTATGTTTATCCCTATTGAGAAAGTAGCATTTCTCCGAAACTCCCATATCTTCATCTGGAAAGGTTCTACACCCTGTGCAGCAATCCGATGAAGTGTGGAGTCCACCAGACGCTGTATGGTAAATGGAGGAATAGCCAACAATTCCGCTTGACCTCGTCCCCATAGCTCTTCAGCATTAACATGTTCTTCAATAAATTAAAAATTTGTTAATTAAATATAATAATTGCAAAGATAAATTTATCTGTATACAAATTCCATCAACAATTAACAGAGACTCAAAATGAAAACAAACATATCAAAATGTGATTCAGTGTGAAAATGGAACAGAACGAGCAATAAACGAAGCAGAAACAGAGTAGGTGAATTAGCAAGTGTTGCCACAATCATCATGTTTCTGTGAGAACAGCATCTTAACTGCATTGTGATACCTAACTTTTCCATTAGGTCGGCTATCATCAGCGTATTTTGCTTGAGAATGTTCATTTAACTTTGCGACAGATGCATTTTCAACAAGACGGCCCTCCTGCTCACAATTGTAACAGGGACTAATTAAACAGGATATTTCCAAGACGATGGACCGGTACGAATAGTCCTACAAGATGGCCAGTTCGTCCTTCCGATTTGAGTCTTATAGACTACCGTTTTTGGGGATATTTAAAACATTAACTTAAAAGTTTGCGATACACCTTACCGAAATATCCAATATTTAGAAGAGAAATTTGGGATCACTTGTGCAAGCATAGCACCAGAGACTTTGGGAAACGTAATCAGCGCAGTCTTAATTAGGCGTTATTAAAGATGTGTAGAATGTGATGAAAGAACTTCCACTTAAAAAAATTAACGCTAAGTAACGCTACCTAATAATGACGTATTTAATTTGTGCTTATACGGCCCTGCGATGTGCAAATATGTGTTTCAGATACTGGCCGCCATGGTATATGAACAAATTCCCTTCGTGAACCCACGATGACGGACGTTACTAATACCGAAATAAGGAAATTATTACCCTGACTAGCTAAAATGTCGGTCGCTCTTGACGTAATAAAGAAAACCATGTACTTACTTTACCGATTGTCTTATAATATTTTTTTATACGCTCCCAGGCCGTGCGGTAAATGGAGGATTTTGAATATTTTAACAATAAATAATAACACAAGAGACACAAATTTATATGTCACTGAGTAAATGAAAGAGAAATGCATCAAATAAACGAATAACAAATATATTAAATAAAACGAGTAAATATGTATGTACAATATTAGAGAATACGGTATAAGACCTTAATGCTAAATGCACCTTTATAAAGCAATCATATAAGCAAACACGCGATTAAATAACTAAAGACAACAGAGCTAATATATGTATAGATTTAAAAGTAGCAACAACAGCAAACTTTATAACTGAAAAACAATAGTTAATTTATGTATTTTGTACCAGCTCGGTTTTGTAAAATAGAATAGCTTTGTGGCCAAATACCTTTGCGAAACTTCTTTCTGCTTTCGGTTGCTTTGTCTGGGGGCTTGGGCGCATCCCTTCTTGTAATTTTCTTTTACCAGTATTTTAATTTATAGGCTACGTGCTGGCCTTTCACCAGTAACCACGGCCTTTATTTTGCTGACTATTTAATTGATTGCAGTAGTCACAAGAACACTAACTGGCCCTAAGTTGACAAATATTAACATAAACCTTTAACGCGAACAAGACTCTTTGGTCTTTCAGCGGGGAGTGTTCTCGGAGTGGGGTAGGATCGCATCATCTGACACTTTTCTATATTATCATATAAGATGATGTTCTCACATTCGCGCGAAGAATATAGTACAGTTCTAACAAAAGCCACCTGTTTGCTCGTTTTCGGTTAAAGGCTAGTACGCTTTAACTAGTAAGAATTTATAACATTTTAACATAAAGAGAAAATTATATACAGTCACGGGAATATACAACCAGGTGCATTACTTAAAATAAAATAACATTTCTATAATATACATATATATAATAAGTACTTGTCTTCCTTATTACGTTAATGTGTTTGATAAAATAAAATAATTAAAAATTCGCGCCCGTTACATATGCGTGTATGTAATATATACAGACCGACTTAATTGTATAATGTGGTATTTATAAGCGATATTAAACATTTAGTTGAATAAACTATGGTGATATTGCATAGTCAAACATCTGGAGCATTATGTAGTATGTTTCTACATGTATTGTGAAGAAAAAATGTTTTTATATGCAGAGAAGAACCGCTACATATCTCTGATATACAACGTTGTAAAAGTTGAAATCAATTTTGAAATTATTGAACCCTAAACCTTTCTGAGGTACTCGACAATTTCACAAATAGTCTCGTGATATCCTTAAGCAATCTTCAGTGGTTTAAAGCAATTATGTGCGTTAAATATATCCAGCAATAAAAACTGTACTTGCGAAACAACTTAGTTGTTTAACGCCAATTTAATGCCAATTTAAGAGAAATTTTTTTCAAAGTACGTTTGCTAATTTCAAACTCTCATTCGACCAAAAATTCATTTACAGAAATCTTTATATTATTCGAAAAAGATATATTATCTTAAACAGTCAGTATTATAATATTACTAGTAACATCGTTGTTCATGTTTAGTATTTGAAACCATCAATACTACGGTTTGGTATAGTCTCACAGCATTTGGACTCTTCTATGAACTTTTCGCATAAGAAGTCAGAATGCTTCGCCTCAGTCACATGTCCTTTGATGTGTTTATAATAGCCTGTTTGTAGTTTGTATGAATTATGTTGCAAATTATGTGGTACAGCGTATGTAGGTACGAATCACCATACTAGAACTGGGCAGTATCTCATTTTGTAAAATGCTTCACAATTTTCGACATAGAGTGTTTAGTTTTCTCTCTGGGATTAATTAATAGCATAAGTCGTATTCGTTGGTGTTGCAGTTTTCTTGGTGAAACTCGAAAGCTCTATGCGACGCCCTAGGAATCTTACTACCGGAACACCGAAATTAATTTATAATCCTGAGATATCTATACTTACCGTATGTATTAGAATTTATCTGTCGAAATCATGTAACAGTAAGTATCTACCACAACAAACTAGAATATATAAAATTATTTGGTCGCTGAAATAGATCCTCTAAGGTTGCTACTATTTAATAAGTATCTCGCGTTACTATTTATTTTACCTACTCACCCTGTTTAGTTGCGTATATTCCCCGAAACGTTTACCGGTTTCAAAATTTTAGCACTCGTATAACGAAGGCCGAAAAGGTGTGATCCAACGTCATGGGAGGCGGTGATGGATGTCTATACGAACCGGTGGCGCCATATAGGCTGGGATCGGATCGTTTCTCTTCACGGCCGACGTCCTCATCTCCTATTTCACATGTGCACATGGATACACCGAACCTCTTTTCGTCATAGTCGTGATTTAACGATTCGCAAACCTCCCACTCGGTCGTCCAAGATAGCGCCCCTAATTGAATGAAGAAACTAAAACGAAACAGGCGAGAAAGGAGAGGAGAGTGGTACGGGCATTTATCTTGTCAATTACATGCAATTAGTTCGTGCGTGTACCACGACCGATGCGGAGACACAACCGAGAACGAAATGTCACAAGAAATTACTTCCCTAGAAATTGGAATATCGCATCTGCGTGTGCCGTGATCTCAGATAATTTCTTCTTTATCTTACGTTTCTTTTGGTTGCACATCTGTGAATATCGTGTCTTCTTATATTATTGCCGAAGCAAATATACATTTATAAATATTGTGTCATATGGTAAATAATATATTTCCGTTATGTTTCTTAAGCGAATATATCTGGTGGTGGTAATATATATTATTTGTAATACGTTTAGTATAATCTTACTATTACATAACAATTTTACACAATTTTATTATCGAAAATAATTCATTAGAGATGTAAATCACTGTGACTATAAAGTGCTGTATGTTCAATATTAGTTTTTCTTTGATCCACATCAGAATAGCAACACCAAGAAAAGGTTCGTTTATATTGCACTTCGCAGAAATGCATCTATCGGTAGATAAAACTTTTCCAGCATCACTGCTTTTACAATCAATCATACCTGTAACATTATGCTTCACGGAAACTTAAAAAACTCATCGGTTTAGATTCTATCGACGAGTTGCACAAGCATAGGCGATGAGTATCTAAAGGAGTGAAAAGGGTGACGGTAGCAAACGGAATCGATTGAAATCCCCTCGCATTCCTAACAATCGCAGGTAAATTGATTAACTAGTAAAGTGTATGATTAATGATGCAGTCTAATTGTGTATAAACGCAAACATAAGTCTACTGCCGTGTGCCCAGTCATGGACAGAGAATCAATCAGGCACCGCAGATAAATCGTTGACATCTGATGAATACCTTCAGTGATAGAAAAGAAAAACGCACCGCTACGAGAACTTTTGCGTTGCTGATACGTTAGTTTAATAAATAATGTTTCAATCGGAACGAAACGTTTTGACTTTTGTCCCATCCTGATGTAAGACGTACACTACTGTCCATAACTTTTGTCACACTATGCAGGAAACTTATTAATCTTCTAAAAAAGGATCTTTAAGAAACATATTTGCATCTTGTAGCAACATGAATTAAATTACATTGCTTTAATTACTTGAATTTGCTGGAAGTACAGCTAATATTTTCGGTTTTTCAAAAATATTTTGTTATAGTGTAATAGTTTGTACTTGTCTGAATTATTCAAGTCGTCTTTAACAACTGTCCATTTGTCGTTGCCTAAACGAATGGATCAAATAAGCTGATCGACCTCAAGTTTGATAGATCGTTGAGAGTTTCTAACATTTTACATTGTTGTTTCTTCGTCTATTCATCTACATCACACGTATCATTCTTAGATACCAAAGTGACCATCAGACTACCATTACGATGGATTGGAATAGGAATGTAGAGTGTTATTTACATTTTTACTCCGAACATTCCCTCAGATAGCAGGTTAATCTCATACTTGCTTTGAAATACAGAATTGAGCACATTTGTCATTCCTTTGAGTTGCTCGAGCGTTACATTGATTCATGAACACATTCATGTAATGTTCAGTTTTTATCTCTTCTTTTACTTTTTAATCCTATCACAGAGAAGTGTAGTTTTAGACTTATCAACACATAACAATCAGAAAACTCAAACGTTTGCTTTCCATTTCTTAGCTATTGGTAATAGGTACTACAACTTTCAGATTTTTGTTGAGTAGTAGAAAACCAATACTTGAAATATCCTTGTGTTGTCTGAATATACTCAGAAATATCCTCGATATGTAGTCCTTATAAATTCCTGGCGAGTAGCACTGGTAATGGCGGATCATAACTATTTCTGACGTCTGTGTGAAGCTGTTTTGCTTGCGGTCGCGTTTAGTAGTAGTGCAGACAAAAGTAGAATAGAGCTCCTCACCACACACACGAAGTACTTAGAGTTTATGAACAAAATGGGGTATTCTTAAGGTCATGCCTCTAAGCAAATGCTCAGATGGAACTTTTTCCAGTGAAAAATATAACCATTCTATTATTTATCGGGCTTGAACCAAACAGTAAGAATGGTAATAATTGACACTTGAAGGGGTAACCGTCTTGAATTTCTGCATTTTATACTAATAAACTAATGCAATTATTTGACAGTTATATATTAGTGAAATTCCCTGATTAGAATTAAGAGTAGAATGTTTATTGACAGCAAAATTTAATCTAAGAAATTGCAATTCCGAGTCCTAAAGCATTTAATTGGCAATTAACATTACCAATGGTGGCGCCACAATCGATGCCAAAATGGCGTCGAACATCTAAAATGATTAATATTTGGTAGCAACAAAAGTATAAAAAAGGGGAACTATATTATGGCAGCATCCACCAATACATAACTCAACACATGTCTACGAGTTAACCAAATTACATTCATTTACTGCGCTTGAAGACCAAATTATAATGGCTATTAAGAGCTGCGGTAGCAGTATTGAAGTTACAACATTTATTACTTTGGATGTGAATCATTTCATATAACAATCTTTTACTATTATTGTTTTTGACATCTAAAACTTTCGGATAAGAAAAATCGAACGTGTGACCCTTATCAATGGAATGATGACACAGAGCTGTTCTTGTCGTATGTATAGAAATATCATACTTATGTTGTTGTAATCTCTTTTTTAATTATTGAGAGCTTTGGTCAATGTAACAAAGATCACAATCTTTGCAATTAAGTTTATAAACGACATTTCTCAAATCTAAAATATTCTATATCTTCTTTATATCTTTTAAGTTATTGAACACGCCAATCTTTTCTAAGGTAGTATTATTGTAAAAACCTATTTGAAACTCATCATTTTTTAAGATTTTTTTAAGTTTGTTTGACAGAACTGGTATATATACTAATCTACAAAATGGTTTATCTAGCCTTGGGTCAATTGCGGGTGGTTCTAAGTTATGATTATCGGTATATAAAATACTATTAATCAACTGAGAGGGATACTTATTTAGTTTTAATTTATTCTTCAATTTATCAAGGTTACTATTGTGAAAGGTATGATTAGAGAGCGCAAGAATTCTATATTTCTCATTTTTGATTAAATTAATCTTTTGGTGTAACGGTTCGCTAATCTTGCAATCACCTATAAATAGCTGGCTAATCAAATTCATGGTTGTGTTGACAGACTTCGTGCAACAGGTAAAGTATCTCTTAAGTCTGTAGGCGGAGCACCTAAAAACAACTGCAAAAATGCAACATTATATAGAAAACTTACCAAAGAGATACATTGCAAAACTGTCGCAAGAAATTTAGTTATCATTTGGAACATGCCACACAATTCTTAAAAAAGTTTGTCTTTGATTTAAAACATTACATAAGAAATAAAATGAATTTGTAACTTTACTAAATTGTAATCTGTCAGATGAAATTTGAATTTGAAAAACATTACTGTTTCACAAATCTAATTGAAGACTTTCACAATTTTCTAATGTCATATCTCCTTCCATATTTTTATACAGCTTATCGGTTAGCTAAAACAACCCTTATGTGATATTCATTCATAGACCACAACATCCACACTAGTAATTTTAAAAATGTATTGGCTACTAAAACACATGCTAAAAAATATTTTATAAAGGAGTAGATTTATTCTTATATAGTTATTACATCTATTACCCGAAAATTTATTTCTTTAATCTAAACGGATATCATCATTTATTCTTATAGAGTATGGAATATTATAGTAAGCAGTAACAGGTGGTCTCTTAAAGATGTCTTGCATCACGTTCCTCCTGTGTCGTAACCATCTCCTCTGGTTCAAAAATTCTTCAAAAACTTTCCTTGTCGAGGGTATGTGACTATCGAGATACTGTTGAATTTTTGTCCAAAGGTTTCCACGATTATGCTGGAATAGCCAGTAGCGAGGTATGAGAAGACATTCTACGTAATCAGACATGGCAACTACTCGCCGTCTTTTCATATTTTCTCCTAATCCAAAGCAAGCTCTTTCGGAAAGTATGCCTACTTGCATGAAATGCGTCTCAACGTTATGGGGTAAATCAATAACTGATGGTGCTACTGAGTCGTTTTTAAGTGAAATAATTGGTTGTACTCGTGTTGGTTTCGACTGATAGTCCCGAGTACTTAGAATGTCATTTTCATCTGCAGCAGTAGTAGTTTTCTTTTTATAAGACGATGCAATACTAACTCTTGTACGCCTTGATGAAGTCGTGTTAATACTTGCTCTTTCATCTACGTCAGCTGCTGTTCTACGCTTCAGTATACTTGGTCGAACAGATTTTCTCGAAGGCATTGATGTAGTAGAACCTATGAGATCTGCAGGAAATGCTGAAACTCTAGGTTCAGACAATAAAGAGGCAACAGAGTGTTTCATCTCATCAAGCAAAGTCTTGGACTCCTCCTCCTCTTCAATATGTGTAGCACTTTCTGGTTCATACATCGCGTAACGTTTTCTTCCGTTATTATCGCAACTGGATGTTACCAACAGATGTTCGATAATTTTACATTGTCCCTTTAAGATAAAATAGACTGAAGATGCAACACCCTGTCCATCGCCTACAATTGCCTGATCTCGTATATATGGTTTTATTTTAGAGTAAATGCAACATTCCCTTACAGCAACTTCGTCCCATCCATTAAAATATTCAAATTTCGACATAGCTGTCTGTATTTCTTGCCACTGTTTTTTTACAGACGCTTTTAAGACAATATCAAAATCAGCTTTCTTTAAGCACAACAATTCGCAAGATGTAAGAGTTGTGATAGTTGCTGTTCTTGGTATGTCATGAAGCAATGAAACTTCGCCGAACATACTACCAGCAACCATAGTACCAACATTGATAGTCACTTTTTCCTTAATTACAGGATCATATGTTGTAATGGATACCGCAACTTCTCCAGTCAACAAGAAATACAAAGCGTGGGCTTCGTGGCTTTGTCTTACTATCATTCTATTGGGTCCAAAGTACATGAAATAGGTTACTCCAGCCAATTGCATTTTTACATGTTCTGGATATTTTCTGAAACACTTTAAACCACCAATAATACGATTCAATAATATTTTCTCTTCCTCGGTTCTACATTCTGCAGGCTTACATAAAATAGCTTTCTGCTGGAGTGTCAGAAGACCTTTTTTCGCTTTTTTCCTGGTTAACAGTTGAACATTTCGTTTTACATTTCTAGATAACTGTTCGTCCTGATCATCTTCAAGCCACCGCCTGTTCGCGATCACAAGGTGAACGACTGCTTTGAATCGCCGTCTAGCTCTTATTCTACGTTCGTCTAATTCTTGGGCTGTTAGAGACTTTGTACGATCTAATTTACTCATCCTGTTAATAAAACAAACATAAATAAAAGAAAAAAAAATATTGCCAAAGTACGCGAACTACATAAATGCAACAAACAACGAAGTCAAATCATGAATGTGTCGAAATCTGTCAGAACAGAATTCATTACGAAATCTGAGTAGACATTTTGTGTATCGTAGACAACCGTAGATAATGAATAGCAACCATGGATTGCTGATATCTTAAATGTTGAAAAAATCCTCACTACTGTCACTACTGACGCATTTATTTTTCAAATGTAAACCCTGACATCTATACTGGTAATATACAGGGTGCGCGGATTTCGTAGGGACAACAAGGACAACTTTTTTATTTGGAGACAGAGAGACGGTTAAATTAGCAAAAAGGTGTAGATTCAAAAGCGCACTATGAATCCATTTTAAAATTTTACTTGTTATGCTTCATTTGTTTAATATTGAAGAAAAACTAAAATCTCCTAATATCTTTTATTTGCCATTATTTTTTTTGTTACTTGAAATATTAAGATGCAGTTGGAAGCCGTTCAAATTGTAATCTAAATACTTTTATTGACGCTTAATAAAACACATTTCTTTTGCGCAAATTTTTAGTAATCTCACCTAACCTCAAAATTTTAAATTGGAACAGTACAATTTTTGTAGCTCTCTTAAGAGGAAATTTTTTTCTGAATACAATCATGTATCGCATGATATGGAACTTTTGTCAAAATTTGGAAAATTAAGCTAACTATAATTACGGGCAGACATCACAACTTTTTTGTTTATCACGTTATCTGTGAAAACAACACGGTTATCATCATACGAACCTGTCAGAAGTGTCAATGTTATTACTTCAATTTATAACGTATAATTTGAAAAAACGATTATTTTGTACGTATATCAAAAATTTGGAGAACGTAAAACTAACATTTGATAACACAAATTTTATGTGTGCGTATATTAGTAACTTAAATCTCACCTCAAAAGTTTTAATTTGAACTATGCAATTTTTATCTGAGTGCAATTGTGTATCGCATGATATGGAAATTTCTTAAAAATTTGAAAAATTATGCCTAAGCTTTTTAGGAAACAATCCAGTTTAAAATTTTGAGGTTATGTGAAATTACTAAAAATTTGCGCAAAAGAAATTTGTTTTATTAAGCGTCAATAAAACTATTTAGATTACAATTTGAACTGCTTCAAACCGCATCTTAATATCTCAAGTAACAAAAAAGTTATGACAAATGAAAGAAATTAGGAGATTTCAGTTTTTCTTAATATTAAATAAATGAAGCATGACGAGTAAAATTTGAAAAAGGATTCTTAGTGAGCTTTTGAATCTACACCTTTTTGCCAATTTAACCGTCTCTCTATGCGAAGTTCATCACTGGATCTCTTGGTGCAGAAGTAGAACACTAAACACTTTAACCCATTAAACGCCAAACAAGTTTTAACTAAAACACCGACGCGTTTCAACAGCAATGCTGTCATTATAAGGCGATAATACAACTAAATTAAAATAGAATCTACAAAACAGGTAACCTAAAGCGATTCACGGTCAATCCGATACGCTATCATTAATTTCCGATTAACGAAAACAATGACGAAACCGGATAGGTCCGTTGTCACAGTTATTACACATGACTTATTTTTATATAGTTCTAAACTTTCAGAAAACATTTAGAAACTTACAATTGTTTATTTGTCTAATTAATTTAATTTAATTCTGTTACGAGTAAATGTTCATTTACCTTGCGATATATAGTTTTTAGGTTCCGATATGCTTCGATCTGACTTCTAATTCCTTCGACAGTTCATTAAATATGTATTTCATGTGTTTCGATAATTTTCCCTAAATTAAGTTAGTGGTTTGCAAATTATTTAACCTTGTTCGTTTTAATAAGCAGTTGCAAGTTGTCAATATAATGATTAATTTCCGATGATCTTCATAATAACCTGTAAATTCAGTTTAGGTCCGATTCTTCCGGTTTATTTCATGGCACTCTTTTGGTTTTGAAAGTATATTTACCTGTTTCATAAGTAATTCTCTTCGAATTCATTTTCAATACGTTTGTGAAGGTTAAATGTCAAAATATTTGTTATTATCTGAATTTAGGTTCTGTCTGGTTCTGTCTTTCGCGTTCGTTTCTCAGCATAGCCAACCGTTAGTTTGACAAATTCCCTAATTCATTTTATAATTCCGTGCTGTTGGACGATTTCTTGTGGTAACGTCTATTTCCGTTCTTGTCACTTCCCTCTCGGCGTTGATGTGAACAACACGTATAGAATCTTATCTATGGTTGAACCTTGTGGCTTAGTATTTTTGGTCTTTGAAGGACTATCACTAGTTTAGTGGATTTATTTGGCCCAAGGGAACAAAATACCTCTTAGATTCTCTTAAGAACTATCGTTCCCTCGTTTTAACGCTTCAGTTGAATACGGATGGATAATTTCAACCGAGATTTTCTTAGTGTGTGCTCCAAGAGGTGAGTTCTTAATCACATATTTCGCCATTTTTGCTTTTTCTAATTTTCCGTTTGTCTTTTCATATTTTAGGGGCTTTTAAGGTAACTCCAGTTACGAAGTTTAATGTAACTTCACGGTTACGAAGTTTTAGCGTAACTCCAGTTACGAAGTTTTAGTATCACGATACGGTTACGAAGCTGTTGATGTAACTTTTAGTTAGAATCTTCTTGTAAACTCGTTACAAATTATATTCTACAATTTTTGGCTAACGACTGGTTTACGTCTCGATTACCTACCTAGTAAAACTGGCTGGTACGTCACCATCATGCCCTGAATTCTGGAATAAAGTATCTTAAGGTCCCAGATACTCCGTAGAACATTTATAGTAGCAAATCCCTTGTGAGGTTTCCGAAGAGGTCCTCCGACATCTCTACAGGTCACATTCATTTAATTTATTTTATTCGAGTCACTATATAATAATCATTGGATAAGCCATCGGCTTAAATTGCTGAAGTTCATTAGGTATTTTCCTTTGTTTGCATGTAAAACGTAAGTTAATGGCAAAGTTTCTTTAAATGATTATAAAATGTAACTTTTCTTTTTAAATTCCAAGCTGTTAATTTATTTTTGGTAAAATTGAGTAGATATAATTCATTTGTTTTACAAAATTTTTGGCTTTCGTAACGTACTCGACATATCTTGCTCGAGATACATTATTATTATTTTTCTAAATTATTTACCACCTAGTATACTTGCATGGTTCAATCTGTACTATTATATTTCCAACTTATTTGAATTGACATAAACATGTAAGAATTTATGTGAGGTAACAGTCTGCAGATTGGAACTAGTATAGTGTGTTCCTAGATATATACACATATAGTCCATTCCAAAATATTTAAATTTTGACATGTCACTTAAGGAATATATTTACGAATTTTATTTTTATTATTATTCACAACGTACTGTCTTCAACATTTATTTTAATTTTATTTTCATTAAATAACTGTTTATGCCTACAAATTTACTTGCGTTTGACATTATCGAACTACATCGAACTACTTACTTGCCTTCTGTTTTCCGGGGTAAGTATCTATTGAATCTCGAAGATAAAAGAGAAAACAGTGGCGCACCCTTTTTAACATCTGTTCCCACAACCGTCTTCACTGAGATAAGCCGCCTTCGAGGATTCAATCCCCACCATCAGGTAGGTCGAAAGTGTCGGTGCCTAACACCATTCCGAATACCTTTCCGTGTGTCTTTTCTTATTTTATTTATTTTCGTTTTCGTCTCTGTTTTTGAAACCGAAACAATTCGTATGATCGATGTGATTTGTTTCAAAAATGTGTTGGGCAACGCTCGATTTCTCAATTCTATTAAATCTAAGACTAGCCATATGCTCTTTGAATCTAGTTGAGACTGCTCTCCTGGTTTGCCCAATATATTTTTGATTACAATCTTTACAATTGATTTCGTAAATACCTGACTTTTCTAGAGATTGTATTTTATCTTTAGGGTTACCGATGAGATTTCGTAAACTAGTCCCAGAACTGTCAACTATTCTGAGATCTAGCTCTTTGAAGATTTTACTCAAACCTTTAATGATAAAGGGAGCGTAAGGGAGGGTCACAACGGGTGAAGCTTTAACATCCTCTCGAAAAGTCGTAGATTCTTTCACAGTTTTCTTATAATTAAAATTCCTAATTAACGTATAGATATGCTGAGGCTGGAAATCATTACACTTGGCCGCGTCTTTTATAATTTTAAGCTCTCTCTCAGATCACGCCTTATTCAAGGGAAAAGTGAGAAGTGTGTGGACCAAAAAATTCAGGCTTGTCATTTTGTGTTGAACAAATTGATGGGAATCTAAAGGAATGTAGCGAAGTGTACTGGTTTCCTTTCTATACACGTCAAACTCTAATTTATTGTTATTTCTAATTACTATAGTTTCTAGAAAGGGTAGCTGGTCGTTTTCTTCTCTTTCACAAGTGAACTTTATGGTTTCGAACCTATTATTTAATCTATTGAGAAAATCGTCAATATTACATTTTTTAGTGTCAAATATAGCGAAAATATCATCCCCATACCTCAACCAAACCCTAGGAAAATATTCGCTCTCAGATTCTAAGTGCTTTTCAAATCAGCTCATGAAAAGGTTAGCTGGAAAGGGTGACAAGGAGTTACTCATTGCCGTTCCTTCCAGCTGTTCATAAAAACTCCAGTTGAATTGAAAAATGTTCTGTTTCATACAGAAGTCAGTTAAGCGTATATATTCCTGGACACATTGTTGACTCAAACTATTTTGAAGCAACAAGTCTTCGAGGTATGTCAAGGTGTCTGGAATCGGTACACTAGGAAAGAGAGAACTAACATCAAATGAAATCAATATTTCACCCTCCAGCAACTGAATATTTTGAATTTCTTTAATAAATTCTAACGAATTTTTTACTGTAAAACTAGGTTGCTGTATTGGCAAATTATTAAATTCATTGGTCAGCCACTTGTCTCTCTATCTCTTCAAATAAAAAAGTTGCCCATGTTGTCCCTACGAAATCCGGGCACCCTGTATAAAGCAGAAAAGGTAAGTTTATTAGATAAGAAAACTCTTTCAAATATGGAAATTTTTGATTTTTTCGGTTTCTTCACATTTCACTAATTTTACGCACGCATGACACTGATACATAACCTGAAACTACTAGTGTGACAGTAAACTACCCGTTTACTATAGCAAATATTTTGACAAAACTGCTGTATACAGTCCGCGGCATATAACATTTATAGAAGCATAGACCAATAAAGTAATAAACAAAAACAAAACACGAGCGAAACAACAGTAAAGTGATTCGAGTGTTTTGAGGCGGTGAATGGTCAGATCCGCCAGTGTCTCGTAGAATTTTTTACCGTTGACAGTGGGACAGTTGGATGCACTGCTCAACTCGAACAATGCATTCAACCAAGCCATATTCACCGCCAGCAGGGTGTTATGGTATCGTGTGCGATTACATATGGTGAACGTACACGTCTGCTGCGTGTACAGTAGGCAATCATGGGTCGCCGATATGTAGATGAGGTGCTACGACCAGTTGTGCATTCCTACTTTCGACGGCGCCCACAGCTGCTGTACATGCACAACAATGCCTGACCGCACGTCGCGCGTGTTGTACAGACCTTTATGGAAGAACATTGCATACAAATGCTACGATGACCGGCTCGTTCTCCGGATCTGAATACGATTGAACATGTCTGGGATATGATCGATCGGACATACGACGTTACCTATCTTTTTCGGCTAACGTTGAGGAGCTATGGAGGCGGATTGAAGCAGCATGGTGCAACATGCATCCCTGCCGCTACCATGCAACTACTTATTGACACCATGCCTCGTCGTATAACGACGACCTGCCGCTCTCAAGGTGAGGATAAGTTATGCTACTTTAATGCTACTTCCACACCAAATTTGATTGGGTTAGAATTACATGTTCGGATCATACAGGGTGTGCTCGTCACTTTTTTCCAACACTGTAATAGTACACAACTTTCATTACAATTTCTCAGACAGTAGCCAACCGGCCATGGATATTTACAGTAATAACATATCAAATATCAAAAATATATCTATTCAAGATTGAAAAATGCCAATCATCGTTATTAAAAAAAATTTCGTCGAAAGGAGGAAAACTGTATTGCGCACGGCATGTCGAAGACGACAAGAAACATCTTTGTCAGTAGTTGTAACAGAATGCAAAAAAAATATTAGACACATCTAACCCTAAAGGAAATACTAATACGCTATCAGCTTATATATAAGATTTATTACTTGAAAATTTATTTCTTCAGTCTAAAGGTATATCCTCATTTATTCGTATAGAATATGGAATATTATAGTAAGCGGTAACAGGTGGTTTCTTGAAGATATCCTGCGCTAGATTCCTCCTGTATCTGAGCCATTTTCTTTGGTTTAAAAATTCTTGAAAGACTTTTTCTGTCGATGGTATGTGACTATCCAGATACTGTTGGATTCTTGTCCAAAGATTTCCGCGATTATGTTGGAATAACCAGTAACGGGGTATCAGAAGACATTCTACATAATCAGACATTGCCACTACTCGTCTTCTTCTCATATTTTCTCCCAACCCAAAACAAGCTGTTTCAGACAAGATGCACACTTGCATGAAATGTGTTTCAACATCATGAGGTAAATCAGTAATTGATGGTGCTACTGACTCCTTTTTAACTAACAAAATCGGTCGCACTTTGGATGCTTTTGATTGAAACTCCCGAAAGCTTGATATCCCGCGGTCATCTGAAGTAGTAGTTTTTCTTTTACTACTCGGCGCAATGCTTACTCTTGTACGCCTCGAGATCGTGCTAATTCTTTCTTTATCATCATCGTTTACTGTTTTACGTTTAACGATGCTTGCCCTAACAGATTTTCTTGACGGCATTGACGTAGCAGAATCCATAAGTTCTGAAGGAAATATTGATCTTCTAGGTTCAGGTGTTAGAGAGGCAGCGGATTGTTTCATTTCATCAAGAATGGTCTCCTCTTCCTCTTCGATTTGCGTAGAATTTTCTGGTTCATATATTGCGTAATGTTTTCTTCCCCGACCATCGTAACTAGTTGTTACCAATAGATGTTCGATAACTTTACACTGACCTTTTAACACAAAGTAGACGGAAGAAGCTACACCTTGTCCATCGCCTATAATTGCTTGATCTCGTATATAAGGTTTTATTTTAGAGTAAATACAACATTCTCTAACAGCGACTTCATCCCATCCATCAAAATATTCAAATCTTGACATTGCTTTCTGTATTTCGTTCCATTGCTGCTTAACTGAAGCTTTCAAAACAATATCAAAGTCAGCTTTCTTTAGGCATAACAATTCGCAAGGTGTGACAGTTGTAATGGTTGCGGTTCTTGGAATGTCGTGCAATAAGGAAACTTCACCAAACATGCTACCAGGAAGCATACTACCAACATTAATAGTTACTTTCTCCTTAATTATAGGATCATATGTTGTAATGGATACAACAACTTCTCCAGTCAACAAGAAATACAACGCGTGAGCTTCGTGGTTTTGTCTTACTATCATTCTGTTAGGTCCAAAGTACATGAAGTAGGTCACTCCAGCTAATTGCATTTTTACGTGTTCTGGATATTTTCGAAAACATTTTAAACCACCAATAATACGGTTTAATAACATCTTTTCTTCTTCGGTTCTAGTTTCCGCAGGTTTACATAAAATAGCTTTCTGTTGCAGAGTTAGCAGACCTTTTTTAGCTCTCTTCCTAGTCAGCAGTTGTACATTTCTTTTTACATTTCTAGATAATTGTTCGTCTTGGTCATCTTCAAGCCACCGTCTGTTTGCGATCACAAGTCGAACGATTGCCTTAAATCGCCGTCTAGCTCTTATTATTCGCAATTCTAATTCCTGTGGTGTTAGAGACTTTGTACGATCTAATTTACTCATCGCGGTAATAAAAAAATACAAATACGCGGAGAAAAGTTATTGCCAAAAGTACGCGTGCTACATAAATTCAGCAAACAAATACGTCAAAAAACGAATATGTCAAAGTCTGTTAGAATAGAATTTATCAATTTATCCGAGTTAACATAACTGACGCGTGCATCGTACCCGGATCTAATACCGCAGGTAGTTAGCAAATAGTAAGCCTCCATTTCATGAATTTATAACTATTAGTATGACAAGAAGACACAAGAATATTACGCGACTTAAATAAACGAGGAGCAGGTGACGAGATTATAGCCGAGCCACGTTTATATTTGGTATACCATGTTCTATAAATATTTCGAGAGGACTTTTTATTTATTAACCGATTTTAACGATTTGTACATCAAATTAGATTGTTTTGTGAAGACTACATACTGGGATAGGAATTATCTTCGTATCGCATATAATTTACAGATACGTGACTCAACTTCTTTTCTTCAAATATGTGTATTTGTAATAAATATATTTTTTATTTTTATAGAAGACCATTTTTAAGGATTCCATTAACGTAACAATATTATATACGAAAATAAGAAAAAAGGCAAGCAAATTGAAGTTTTGTAAGTAAATGTTTATGACCTAACTCAAGAATCAACAGTAGGTCGTGAGTTTCGAGTTAGCAGATTTAATGCGGTTCTAACAGTGAATCGCTAGTGTGTATAGGAATAGGGAATACAGTAAAATTGAGCGATTGTCGCGCTGTTAACTCGCGCTGCTATAAATCTTGAGCTCTTGAGCTGGACTGATTGTGAGTTGCACACTCACACGCCTTACATTTTTATTAACCAGGTACTGTTCGGGGAAAGAACTTAAATATAATGACTAGGTATAGAGTTTTAGTTAATTACTTGCTTGTATTATTTCTAGTAAATTTTATTCCACACCTTCTTGTTCTATTAAATATTTCATAGTATTCCTCTTTGCACAAGTGTTGATGTATATTTAGTATTTGCTAAATCTATCTTTTCCGACGCATACACTATTGATCGAATGTTTGAAGTGTCAAACTGATCCATCATAATTTATATAGACACAAAATGGTAAATTACAGTACGATTAAAAAACTAATGAGATACTATATAGATATGTAAAGAAGTGCAGCGTATAAACATTTTTTTATCTATGTAGATCTGCTTTAATAGTCATTATATACCAAGGGAGAGAAGAAGTGAGTGCAAGAGAGCATGGTATGAGAAAAATCTTTCTGCCATTTTATATACTATTTTTTCCACTACTAGCATATTTAACCGCTTTCTCAATAATAATGTAATATAATAAGCCGTTCCGATAAATGTTTAATTTAAGATATCCATAGAAAACATGTTAATCTGTAAAAACAAATGAATAAACATTTAATGTCAAATTGAGATTTTATTCATGTCTTGTCACAATACCAAAAAAAAATGTCAGACAGTAGTTGTACTCCTGCAGAAATCCGCAAAGAAGCAAATCAAATAGAGTATGAAAAATACTGGTACACTGGCTTGCAATAAAATCTCGTACACCTTAATGTCAAGTAAGCTAATTTTTGAAGATTATTTTTCAATGAAAGCTGACTTTAGATTTGACGGATGTGACACTATGCATAGAGGTTGTGGTGACTTATAAAAATAGTGTACTTTTGGAAATGAAACTTCAAATTAGAAATGTCACAAAAGGTGAAATCAATATAGGTACAACTAGGTGTAAATTTTTAGCCAGTACGTCAGGAATTAACATAAATAATTGCGCTATTAATTATTATTTTAATAAGTAGTGTTTACCAAATTACGTATTTCCTACTTTGTTTATTTATGTTAAATGTTAACCTAACCTTTTTTCTTGAATTGCGGATTTCATTCGTAATCATAAAATTATTAGTGTCAATTGTTTTTATTATTTACTAGTAGGAGATAATTTTTATTATTGACTACTAGGAGAGAAATTCATCTTCTCGGCCCGAAAACATACCAAATAATGACGTCTTCTAACGCTAGTAGTGGAAAAATACATACATAGTTCACTTGTAGAAAGACATCACACGACAATATAGTTTAGAAGTGCAAGAAATGTTTGATTTCGTCACAAAATTAATGTTTGTTAACTTTTATATCCTTTTATTAAATAAATAACTATACAATACAGGTTTTGTATGCAGATTTGATGGAAATAAATGAAGAACCATACAAAATATACTCTAAAGTATTATATATTACAGAATAAAACAAAGAATCAATCGATTCTTTCAGATTCTGGTTATACCCGGATGCAGATGTATGTATATATATTTAATGTTTTGCTTATGTATTATTTCAAAGTTATTCTAAACGTATCTCTTCATTTATTCTTATAGAATATGGAATATTATAGGTAGCAGTGGCAGGTGGTCTGTTAACAATATTCTGCAGTAATTTCCTCCTGTTCCTTATCCATTTCCTTTGGCTCAAAAATTCGTTGAAAACTGTTTGTGTTGAAGGTATATTGGTATCTAGATATTGTTGAATTCTTGTCCAAAGATTTGTATTATCATTTTGAAATAACCAGTAGCGGGGTATTAGAAGGCATTCCACATTATCAGACATTGCAACTATGCGTCTTCTGTTCATATTTTCTCCAAGTCCGAAACAAGCTGTTTCGGACAATATACATACCTGCATGAAATGTGTTTCAACGTTACTCGGTAAATCAGTGAGTGATGTTGGGAACGACTCGTTCATCATTGGTGGTATTTCGCCTATACCTTCTGTTTTGGATAGATATGAACGATTGTCTTCATCTATAGATCTAGGTGCTCTCATAGTCATTCTCATGCGTCTTGATGATATTTGTGAAGAATTGCTTCTCCCATCTTCACCTTCACATGGCTCATTTGTTGGTTTGCGCTTTACTGCAGCTGGTCTGATAGATTTTCTCGAGGGATATTCTGTGGCAGTCTGTATAATGCCTGACGGAAATATCGACCGTCTAGGCTGACATAGTAGTGATGTACATGACTCTTTCTTTTCATCAAGAATAATCGTGGATTCATCCTTTTCAACTACTTCTGGTTCATACAGTGAATACTTTTTTCTTCCGCTTTGAGTGTAACTTGTTGTTACCAACAAATGCTCGATAATTCTACATTTTCCCTTTAAGATAAAATAGGTAGAAGAAGGAATGCCCTGCCCATCGCCAATAATTGCTTGATCTCGTAAATATGGTTTTATCTTAGAATAAATACAGTATTCTCTGACAGCGCTTTCGCTTAAATTATCGAAGTATTCAAATCTTGACATTGCTTTTTGTATTTCGAGCCATTGTTGTTTTACTGAATCTTTTAAGACAATATCGAAATCAGCCTTTTTTAGGCACAACAATTCACAAGGAGTTGAAGTAGTGATGGTTGCTGTTCTTGGAATATCGTGCATTAATGAAACTTCACCAAACATACTACCAGCAACCATTGTACCAACATTGCTAGTTACAGTTTCCTTAATAACAGGATCAAATGAGCTAATAGATACAATTACTTCCCCACTTAGTAAGAAATACAAAGCATGTGCTTCATGGTTCTGTCTTACTATAGTTCTATTAGCTCCATAGTATAAATAATATGTCACTCCAGCTAATTGCATTTTTACATCATCTGGATATTTTCTGAAACATTTTAGGCCACCAATAATACGATTCAATAGCATCTTTTCTGCTTCTGTCCTGGCTGCTGCAGGTTTGCATAGAATAGATTTCTGTTGCAACGTTAGTAAGCCCTTCTTCGATCTTTTTTTGATTAGCAGTTGTACATTTCTTTTTACATTTCCCGTGAGTTGTTCGTCCTCTATATCTTCAAGCCATGGTTTGTTTGCAATTACTAATCGAACGATTGCTTTAAAGCGTCGTCTAGCCCTTATCATCTTGTATTCTAGTTCCTGAGGGGTTACGGATTTTCTGGCATCTGATTTACTCATTTTATCAACAAAATGAAACAAAAATAAATGGAAAAGATATTGTAACAAAAAGATACGAGTTACATAAATAACACAAACACAAAATTATACAAATAAATCAATATGTCACAATTGTGACAGAAAAATAATAGAAACTATTTAAATCAAGCAAGTCAAGCGGTCTGTGGCTGGACCGATACGTTAGTAATGTATATATCATATTATCTATGGGTTGAGCTGTCAAGCAAGTCAAGTCTACTCTCTAAATTCTTCTGATATTTTTCGTAATAAAACAAAGGTTTCTAAAATGATCACCTACTCTTCTCTAATATCTAAAGCTTTTCTTAGATGAGAAACTCCGCCTCATGTCTATACGATGGCATCGAATAAGGCCTGGTTGTGTCAATGCGTGTGTAACTTTACATTTGCTTTCCTCAATTTGTCTCATAATAAATATCCTCTTACTACAGTGCTCATTCTTCAAAAACTCAGACTTAGCTATAAAGCTTCCGCGTTGGTTCCAGATCAGATTCATTATACCATGATAATATACTCATCTAGGAATGTACAGGCATTGCTAGTACACTTTATTTAACATGTTTTTTCTATCAAAAAGGTAGGTAAGACCAACGAACTAAGATCTTCGAACAAACCGATGAGGTTGAGTTGAGCACTGACATTCCTCAATACAAAATAAATAAAGGAGCCATATCATAACAATAACTGGAATACTCTAAATGAATTCATTTATTTCAACATGACCGCTATATCAGAAACGCCGGGGACTGTAAAATTTTATTTTATATTCTATATATAATATACAAACGAGTTAGCTCCGAGCGATGATTATCACTTACTGTTCTATGTTTAAATATGCTGATTATGTAATTTTTCAAATAAATAACTGCTCATTAGAATAACACGCAAATGAAGACCTGAATATAGTGAATGGTTGGATAGAACAACAAGGCTTGGATATGTCGTCAAACAAACTTCAAATTTAAGAAGAAGGGTAAGGTACAATATTTTCAAGTACGATATTTAAGGCTCCCAGTCCGGAAAGAGGCTCAATTTGTGCATTTAATAATTGCTAGCAAGTTAAAGTTTAGAGAGATAAAACATATTACCATGTTTTGAGGTGATCGAGCACTGATTACTTGACACTATGATACGTTTATAAAGCGATAATTCTACCTAGTATATATTTTCGAAGTATATTTGCCCTAACCTAAAAATTGTGAAGCTGGATAGAATACAGAATGTAGCTTACCGGGCTATCCCATCCCTCGCTGTATCACAATACGTAGTGCCATTGCAAACGCATTTGTGCTATATAATGCTAAGATAAATTATATATCTTATTTTAGAAGTGTTTAAATGCTACTTGTTGATGCGATCAGACAATGGCGTATCTTAAGTAAAACATAGGATGGGATGGTGTTGAAAGATGTTGGTTAGAACAGTAGTTTCTAGCTAAAGAAGTTAGCTAAACGTAAATAAGATGATCGTAGAATTAGTGAGGTTAGCAGCCAATGGAAAAATCCTTTTAAAAGGAAATAAGACTTAGTTATCTTAACCTTAAGATTTCGATTTTTAATTAAATTCTTCTTCAGAAGGTAAATCTACAAGATAATATGTATAAAACCAGTAAGAATAGTAATCAGAAAAAACTAACGAATAAGAGTAGGAAACTAGCCGTCAAAGAACATAATTTTGTAATATGTACCATTTACATTAAATAGTCATACTAAAAAACCTTAAACCGCACACATCACAAGTTAAAACACAAAATACATTTTGAAATTAATTAAAATTGCGGTGAAAGGTCACCAACAAACAGACCACATGACCAAATCGCGGCAAACCAACTGTGTAGGAGGTAGGTTAAGTAAGGAAAATAAAATTTTGGGGGAAAAGTTGTCAAAACTAAAAGTTACAAACTTGCAAAATGCATCACGATAATAGTGGAATTCAAATCTGTAATTTCGTGATTATTAACATGAGGCGCCTTTTTGTTAATATTGAATAGTAAGGTATATATATCGCTGAGATTATCCAAATCAGTTCTAAAATTAATCGTATTACTAGTGGTTTGTATGTAATACATTCGAAGAAACATACGTTTCCTGTAGTTATTTTCAGTAGCAATAACAAACGTGCTATCAAAATCCATTAAGTGTTTATTATGACCCAGTGGGAGGAAAGAGCAGTACTGTCAGAGTTCTTAGAGCAGTCTCTGCTGTGTTGGTAGATGCACTTTTTTAACCATTGACCGGTAGTACCTATATATGTAAATAAGTTCACAGTTCCTGCAAGGGATATGGTAGATAACATTAGAACGTAGCAGTAATGGGGTAGTATACTTAACTCTAGAGAAGACCTAGACTAGTGGTGGGATACTGGAGAAGTAATTTCTTTATTTTTTCTGAACAATATGGTATGTAAGGGACTAACTAAAGAAGTTAACTTAAGCACTTGTATATCGTGCCATCCGACAATCTCTTGCATATGAAGATGATCCTCGCCCAAAGGCGCGATAAAACTCAATTGTAATTGCCGTTATCTCGATGGACAACGCTTTTTTATTCCAATCCTGGGGGAGGGCTCATTCAGATCGAAAAGAGTTAGCTGTGCGATTATGAAATATCCAGATTTTTAGAGCATCTAAAATGTTTTTCCTAATTAACAACAAATTGTTTAGAGGAAGTTATTCGAAGGTCTTCTCGTAGTTGATTATTTATTACCAACATCGACGACGAGACGCAATGTATGATTTTGCAAGGCTTCCAGCCTAGCACAAGATACTGTGTGCGATTATAGGTATTTGGTAGGTCACTAGTTTAATCTCCGGTGAGATAATGCTCTTGTTGTATAAAAGAGGATAAATCAACGATCTTGTAGCATTAAATTATTATTATGACATTGTGGATGTATTGTCGGAAAGCGAAATTAAACTCCGGCAAACTCTAAAGCAGTTTGAATTACCCCATACAGACGTTGTTTAGAGGTATCTCATAAACTGAAACGCAATTCATTTGGAACTATTGATCTTGATCTTCCTGCTGTACACCCTTTTTCAAAATGGGTCTAATCTTTGCTGTAATCTTTAGTAAATCAAGTCATTTCAGAAACGGACGCAAATTGTACGCAAGTAGTCACTTACACCTCTAAGACTCTCGGTAGATCATGAACAATAAGGCAGTTTGGAATAGTGTCACGATAATTTAGAATACCTAGCCGTTTCTGCACTATATTTTTCAGTGAGTTGTTCGCATAGCTTTTTAGGTTTTTCAGCAGTTGTTATCAGCAGTAAATTGATTACCAATTTTTTGTAACGCTGACAAGCCTCATTGTTAGTCCTCTTCACGTACATGGTACGCTTAATCAGATTTTGACAGGCAAATAACATCGTTGATATCAGTATCGATAGTTGGATATATCTTTAGTTTGGGTCCTAACAATAAATGTTTGGACTTAGTAAAATTTACCTGGCGCCAGGTCACTAATCTTGGATCTATTTATTTTTTATTTTATTTCTTTTTCTTCTCTACGACTGCTACTAGATACTAATGTTTCGTGGTATAATTCTGTTACTTTTTCAAACTGCATATGTCTTTTTTGCGTGGGAACTTCGAAATCTCCTACATTTTCACGTTGACTTTTAATTTTCTTTGTATAGGAACAAGACATCGTCATATCTGTTTATTTTGTTTTCTCATCATCAATCATCTTCAATAATCTAACCAGTTTTCATGGCATCTTAAATTCCGTCATCATTTATATCAAATTCGTCCGTGTTTCAAAGTCCATGCTGCCACCACTCCTAACAAAATAATATTTGAGAATTCAATGATGTCAAAATGTCAACAATTGGTGTGTCTCGGTGTTTTTCCATGGAATCTATTGGTATCATTGAATATATTGATTGGAAAGGAATAGGATCCGCTTTTTTATGATCTACGTCGTAAATTCGAAATGATGCAATGGTGCGAATAATTCCAGAAATATAGATATTATTATTGAACGTGCAATGCTTATAATTTGTGAAATCTGTAAATCGTATACTTCACACAGTTATGAACGGTAACAGTAGTGTTACATTTGCTTAAAATTTAAAAGGTTGGCTGTATTGTGCATTAAAGTAAAGCTCCACTCTACACCCTCCTTTTGTTTTGAATTAAAAAAAAAGGTATTCGCAAAGTATCGAGCGACTGGCACAGTTTAAACAATAGGTAGCCACAAAATAAAAGGGTGCTTCTGACACACTGCACAATGAAAATTTCTTAAATTCATTGTATCTGTACAAGAGCCTAAACGTTAGGTTGCTGCCATCGGAACGTTTTAACGGGTATTTAGTTTTACCGATGTCATTGTCGGTTTTATTATTCGGCGGGCGGGCTTCGTTACGTTGTTCGCCTTTCTCGAACGGAATCCGCGGGAGCTAGGAACCCACAGTCAGTCGCTTTGTAGGCCGTGACTAAGGCCTTTTTATTAATACTCACACATATTTGCTCAGGTTCGTATTTTTTTCTATAGATCGGATCTGTTTTCTTTCGTTTCCTCCTTCTTATTTAGATATTTATGTTTGAATATAATTTCTCTAGAAAATGCTGCCTATCTTTTTTCAAGCTGAAATGAAATTGAATGTAAAAATGCCATGGTATCTGATTATTTACTACTACTGGACAGACAATAATGAAGTATGCTTTTTTCTAGATTAATTTATTTCACTTTAATTGCACAGGATATAAACTGGCCTTTGAAATATTAGTGAATTGCACAAAGTAGCAGCGTGTGACATTAACTCTGGATCGAAAAACTTAGAAATGGAGTAGAAGTAAAGGTAGACTGGCTAAAATAGCAGCGATAGGCAATGAAACAAAGAACTAGCTAAAAGCATGATGTTATGCAGGTGACCAAGCAACGGAAAGGTATAAGTACATATGAACGTGAACTGGCGCTAAATAGCAAAAAATAAGTAAAAGTGAACAAATTTAAATAAGAGTAGCCACTTTAAAAGCACAACAGAAACCTCACAAAGCGAGACTGAAGCTAGTTAAGGAACGGACTGAACAAAACGAAAAATTTAGAAACACGTGAGAATTGAAAAAATATGGACTACTATTGTAAAAATTTTGGAAGAAAACATGCCGTAAGATAGGACATAAGGAAAGTTGCTATAATTATAGATTAATTTCCTGCTAGACATTACAACGGTCAAGTGCGAAAATATCAAGAAGATTTAAAGCAGGAAGATCGACTATAGATCACTTTTTGATATTGAAGCAGATGCTACGGTGACGAAAGGGTTAATATAAGGCGGCCCACTGTCAGCCGTTTCCTTCAAGTTAGTGCAGGAAATAAATCTGAGAGAAAGTAACATAAGAACTGAGGAGTCGTTATATCGATCCAAGTACCTATGTCTCGGCTATGCCCATGGGTAGCAATGTGGAAAAATCCAGAAGTTTGGTCATCAATCGTGCAGATAACGTAAACTGCATCGCGAAGGTGCAGCATGAGTATAGAAGGAAGACCAACAAGGAAGGTGTACAGCTGTATAGGAAACCAAGCGCAAGCGTTGGAGGAGCAAGAAAGAAAGAGACGAAGAAGAAGACAACTAATCCATAAATGGTTAGAAGAAGGGGGTGGCATCAGAAAATATGACAACAAAGTTTGAGTGACATCGAAGCCAATGGCCACTAGGCTGCAGCGCTGATGTATAAATTAATACCAGTGTCTGTCTTAATGATTTTTATTTGTGTATTGTGACCTTTGCTTCTTATCTTTTGCTGATTTTGAGCCTATATATATCTTACCTTCTTGCCTTTTGTGACATTTCGAGGATGTATATGTACCAAATCTTATTTAATTATTTTTCCGCATATATCTGTGCCTCATTGCTGCTCTTGCTGGTGGATTGTGTTCTAGTCTTTAGAAGTAACTATACGTATTAACATATTTTCCGGCCCGCTCTACTGTTCACGTCCTTTCACACTTATTTTTTTTTCTCACACAAATGCTTGCTTTGACTTACAAATTTTATATTGCTTCTTCCGGTTTGATAACTTCGTTAGGTACTGTAGTAGGTAGTTATCTGGTACAGTTTAGCTAGTCATTTATTTATATGACAATAACTAACGACCTCCGAGAAATAACACACAAAACCTATGTTATTGGTCGTTAAAGATACCAATCATCTTTTTTTCAATCCTTGTAACTGACCGAACACATAACCAACATTATTTGTTATTAAATATCTCAAATCATAAATATTTTAGTACAAACGATGCTCTCATCAAATTAGAAGACTTAACCGGCACACATCTTTTACCATTCCAAAGAATATTCGATTCGCCTGTAGTTGTAGACGCGATTGTTGACAAGTTAGTATTTTACCGCCTCTTACGACATACAGCGTACCCGAACAGCGAACACTATAATTTATCAAAGATGGTCTCCGACGTAGATCGCGACTTTGACATTCCCAGGTAGCGAGGGCGTGGGAATTTTCAGCCACCGTCGCATAGATCCGAGATGTAACTCCTAAAATGATGATGATAATGTACGCACCAAGTAGTCAGTCGGTCATTCCATTAAAAGTCATTTAAAAAATCGCTCAAAACGAATTCTCATATTTCTTTTCACATGCTCCTACCTATGCTCTTTTAATGCACATCGAAGAAACGTTAAAGACCGTATTTTATTATTGGCTCAATCTACGCTCGGATTTGAAGAAAGGTATTCTCGGAATATTAATGTATAACGCTTGCATTATCTGTGCATTAACTCTGAATGATTTTGAATAGTGACAGATGTTTGCTTATGACTTGTTTTACTAGAACTTTCGGTAGAAGTATATATATAATAATGTCTGAATTATTATTATTATTATACCTAACGTTAGATTGAATTTCCATTCTTGGAACTAACTTTTATGATTCTTCCAGTATTGGTTTTATTAATTTTGAATCATTAATTATATTTTTAATTTAACGTGTAACTAAATATAGCACAAATTTTCTTACAGAATTGAACACTACGAATGATTCCTATACCATTTAGTAACTGCCATGGTATATTCAAATTAATAATAATGATTGGCAAAATAATTGGAAATAAACAGTTGGACTCACTTTGTGACAGATTTATGCTGTACCTACTTTGTTTTCATTTGATGTTGTTACATATACGACATTATGACAGACCATATTGACGGCAGAAAACTTTTACTCTTAGATGCCCAAGTACGCAAACTTAGAATAGTTAAGCTATCGGCAACGCTATATTTTAATGTGATTGCTTGAGTGGTAAAATTTTGTGGACAAGTAGTTTCGATATCTTAGTTTGACCCCGTTGCCGAATTCCTGAATGCATATTTCAACAAACACAACGGAGGTGGTGGAGTAAACAACGTCAAGGGATAAATACTGAAATTAAATGTAGTCAAGGGCCAATGTAAAAGATAGTTTAGGAAACAAGAAAGTGTAATTTTGTAATCTGCCTGTGAAATGTATTCAACAATGATTGATCAACATGCAGGGATTTCAATAATTGTCTAAGCAATTCCGGCTACTGTTGTGCTTATTTTAACACCTTCTCTTTCGGGGCATGACTTCCGATATTAATGAAGACGTTCTGTTCGAAAGATGCCTTGTGTAATATGACTGCATTAGCGCTAAAATAAACTAAAAGAACGAGATTGTTCTTTTGTTTTATGCGGTAGCAATGCTTGACTAGAGATTTGCAAACAATTAGTTGTTTTACGCGGAAGTTGTTATTTATCCTCAATACTCAGGGTGTAAAAATAAGATTTTTTTTGTTAAATTATGTTGATAACAGTTTCACTTGCATAGGTTTTGTATACAGTGGGTAAAAGCAAAATGGAATAAATTCATTATTTCGGTTATTGCAAATATTTATAAAAAATCCCGAAACATCGAAAATTTAAATTATAAATTGACATTCTTCAACGTGAAAATGCGATTCCTACCTTCAACCCCCTTCAAATGACTGGTACAACCCCCATTTTTTTTAATGGGAAGTATAGGCTTGTGATATATCGTTTGAAAGGTCTCTTTATTCTCTATTCAAAAATGTTATCGTTTCTAAGTTTGTTGTAACAATTAAGATAGAATAAAATAAAATCATGTTGTTATCGAAGTTCGCTGCAATATACTCAAAAAATGAAATGTAATGCAAAATGTAAAGAAAAATGTAAAACACCAAACAGAACTGAGTGTCAATGAAGTAGAAGTACAAAATGTTCTGTTTGGAGTTTTACATTTTTCTTTACATTTTGCATTACATTTTATTTTATGTGTATATTGTAGCGAACTTCGATAACAACATGATTTTATTTTATTCTATCTTAATTGTTACAAGAAACTTAAAAACGATAACATTTTCGAATAGAGAATAAAGAGACCTTTCAATCGATATATCACAAGCCTATACTTCCTATTTAAAAAAATGGGGGTTGTACCTGTCATTCGAAGGGGGTTGAAGGTAGGGATCGTATTTTCACGTTAAAGAATGTCAATTTATAATTTATAATTTAAAATTTCGGTGTTTCGGGATTTTGCCGAGAGGCCCAAAAATGTGAAAGTTTCCGACCTATAATGTCCTAAGGATGTTTCATCGGATTGATACCTACAGAAGTAGCTGACCAGGAAAGCATCCGTATGTGGTATAGTTTCCATAATGATAAATAATAATCGAGTCACCTGTGGTTATGGGCTGTCATACATATAAATCAAAACACAACACTGCGTTTATTTAACGGCGTCGCATTATTTTCTGTTCTACACGCATTAGATGAGTACACAAGTTATTTTCAATAGCAACGCAACCCACAATGCCCTGCTGTCGGTGGACAAGGTGTAATTGAATGCATAGTTTGATTAAGAATTCGTCCAGTCTTTGACCAACCAGGACCATGTGTCTCACACATCTAGTGCAAACTATTATTTGCCAGAAAACAAAATTCGCTTGGTAACATGGTATTACTCATTTCGTAGACGACGACGTTCCTCTGTTAATGGAATGCTTTGCAATCTACCCATAAACCTTACTTCTCTCATTTGCCGAGAACTTAGTACTCACCGCTCCGATAGTAGCAATTGCGTTTCTTCTATGCGTCTGTATTCCCACTACAGCAACACATAAATATGAAAGTCATGTTTGGTCTTCAGTAGTCTTCAAACATGATGGAGCAATGGACTGAAGACTGGGATGATGTACAAAACCTTTTTTTTAGAGGAGCCTTCAAAGATAATATCATGTGGTGTTGTACCTTTAGCAGATATGTATCACCAATAAACTTTCAAACGGATTGGTTTTCAATAATCTGGTATCCAACCAATTGGCCAATCAAGGTCTCACAAAGAGTAATCCTTTGTTGTCTATGTCACTATATCTAGTAAAATAATATTGAACTCTTCATTGGATTTGCATTTATAACATTTTGAATAATGATTAATGCATTTCATGGTGTTTGCTTCAGATTTTTAATTTGATAAGATTTTGTCATTAAGGTTGCAGTAGTAGAGTATTCAGGCAATATACAGTGCAAACAACTCATACACTAATTACTCGAATAAAAGATAAATAGTTGCTCCACAACTAAGAGCCGTACTTTTTCAAGCAAATGAGACAGAAAAGTTGAATCATAAGAATATAATTTTGATACTTAAATTTGAGCTTAAGAAATCACATCATACTATGTAGAAAAAAAACTTTATTAAAGGCCATAACAGATAATATTTTTAACTTTCAAAATCATCATAAAGATTGATACGGAAGTTCGCAAAAAATATTCCTCTGTGAATGTATAATGCATTTTTCTACAACCGCCAATTAATATATGCAATATTTTTATTTCAAAAGTACCTATAGTGTCTATGTTAGGAATCAAACAATGAAACTTTGTTTGTCGATGGTTCGATTCCTAGAAGAAAAAAAGAGAAAATACATTACCTATATGAACTATGTTTACGCTAAGAAACACTTCGTGCCTATTAATGTGCTTAGAATAAGCTTTGTAAGAAATAGTATTTATCTCGTGCCCTTTCTTTTCTAAAAATGCTAATACGATGCGTTCCAAAACAATCCTAGAATATATAACCACCTGTATTCTGACGAAATAAGAACTTCAGACGAATACACTGACTCCATAATACTGCAGCACTTGCACGTAATTTATGATGTGTCTTATAGAACCTGATCAAGAACAGTTTAAGCGTAAGAATCAACAAAAGAACTTTTGCAAATCTAAGGTGAATAATGTTCCGTTCACCAGATCCTAACTAGCTGACAATGTTAACACATCCTACAAGTCACGAGAAGATCGTGTACCGTCTGGTAACATTCTGGTGCTGTTTCGAGCTGTCTTTACATCTGTATAAAACATGTGTGTTGTCACTGTATCGTACAACCACGGTAGCGTTTTACAGGTTCTGGCTATTGTTAAGAGACCCAAAGAATGTTAAAGTTTTTTCTTATTACAAGATGCAAAACACGTTCACTTGCTTATTGTCCCTTTGTGGCACTGGAGAAACGATGTGTTGTACGTAGAGACTTATAGATATTGTATTCGCACCGTGCTGTAATAATGAATGGGACGTTTTCGTAATTTCAGCTCTAGTTTTATTCTGTGGTGTTTAAGTTACGATGGAACTTTAGGGATAGAAAGAGAAACGTTACAATTCCAGATAAATCCTACTGAAATCCTTTTATTAAGTTTGTCGTTAGAATAGAATTATATTTTATTACGCTGTAAAAGTAAACGACACGCTACGTGAATGGATTTTATTTGGTACCGCTGGTTAGCTAAAGAGCTAAAAACCACTATTATTTTGTAGTCATTGTAGTAGTTTTGTTAAAACATCTTTTAAAAGAATCTCAGAAAACGAAAATGCTTCTAAATTATGAAATTGACTTTTGTGTAGAGATGGTACTGTATATCTTGAATAATTCAAAACGGAAAATCAAAATATCTTTGCAACAGCCTCCAACAACACTTTTCTCATAATATAGGGAACATCTAATGTTAAACGAATTGGTGGAAGTGGGAAGTATCATACAAAATAACGGGCTTTATTCTGAAATTTAAGATTTAGGACAAACTGGAAATTCTCGTAAATTCGGTGAGTTGTGATCACAGATGACATTCGCACTATTAACCTGGTTCTATTATGCTCACTAGCTTTACAAATTACCATCACAGTTTCTTTTTGATGGATAGTCGCTTTACCTTCGCAAATGCCATCAATTTTCTCTCTAATGTTATCACTGAATGCTCTCCAACATGAACCATATTCTAGCATATGGTTCATAACGGTCATGATTCGTACGCTAGGAAATAGGTACGGCGTTGTCCATTAATGTTGGTAACATTTACGATTTGAGAGACCCGATCCCGTTTTTCTCTCGCTGCCCTTATTATTAGTGCTCAAGATCTTGGTGTTCTGCATTCTTGATATTACTAATACGTTCTGACGTCGGAGCTGTGGTAAAAATGCAGTGTCTTCATTTCGATGAAACTACCACTTTCTTAACGATCCAATTTGCTAGTTCTTTTTCTTTTGTACTGGTTTCTGAAATCTGGCACATTCTGGAATCTTTTGAATTTTTTCCCGGTACCTCCACCATGAATTTTGTTTGGCCCCTAAAGACTGATTCTGTAGGTGCCCTCGTTTCCAATTCTCTTTGCACGGTTAAAAAGTTTTCCTCTTTCTGTGCTTAATAATGCTCCATAATCCTTCGTAGGCAATCTTTATGATTTTGCATACATATTTTTCCATTGCTGGACAGTGCCCAAGGTGCTCGCTATAGAGTTGTCATTCTGCCAGTTTCGGTTTTTTAATTTTAGAACTACAGTTGGCCGATTCTGAATCGAGCTTATCTGCAGTATGAAAAAGACGGATCTCCTACCATATGCTTGTGTTTGACTACTCAGCAAGCGGCGGAACCTGTAATCTTTAACAATAATGTTTATTCGTCTAACATGGACAAAGGTCGTTTCGATCCCAACGCTATATAACCCTATTAGTAGCTGCACAATACTCTGGGATTAATTGACCTTGTTTGTTGTTGGTGTTTTTTCTGACAGTATTGTGGTCATTAATATTAGAATTTCCACTTCTTTCGCCTTGAAACGTTCTACCACCTTTATAGAATCCTGTGATGGTGATAGGTCAGTCCGGCCATAAGGAAAATAGGCAAATACAAAAAATCCTTCTCCTCTCCTATCTCAGAACAAAAATATCATAGCGGTTTTATTTTTACTTTTTTATGTAGTAATACAGACTCGAAGGTTCCCTCTTTAAGGGCGATCCTGAATAAGCCAACCTCCACCAAACTCTCTCTTTGATCGTCCCGGTTGCAAACGTGGGATTAGCCCACACCCTGAAAGCTTTCTATATAATCAATCGGCTTAGTTAGTCCATAGAGGGCTGTACAGATGATATGCAAGACCTTACGCGATGGCAGCATTCGATAAATTGAGGAAAGGTGCCAGCTTTCATATAGGAAGTTTAAAATATAGATAAATAGTTATCCTGTAATAATCAAGTCAAGTGTTTATGAATATATTAGAGGTCGCTTATCGTTGCTCACCATATACATGTAGTTGATTTACATATACAAAACTAAGTAATAATCACAATAATATAACTATTTTTCCTAGACATTTTAAAACTGAAGCACTGTGAGCAAATAAAATAAATGACTGTAAAACGTTCGACCGTTCATTTCGCTTTCGAACAGATACTATAAAAACAAAATACGTTACAAAAACGTACAAAACGTTATTTTGCAGCAAAGGGTATACTTGTTGAGAATCTATTCAGTTTAGAAAAAAATATCTTGTTAAGTAGTTCACATACCGTACTCGCATCTTTTACTTTTAGTTCGCGACTAGTTAATACCGATACATTATATCTCAGGCTATTTACATTCCAGTCAGGGAAAAAGTAGAAAAAGGAAATAAATTTATAGTTATTCCAATAAAATTTATACTTCCAATAAAATGTTGATTTATTAGAATACATCAGCAATGGCCTTAAATAGAGATTCCAAAATAAAATACTTGAACTAAATCTAAATAGCATTGCCGTTTTCTCGCAACCAATACCAATTACTTCGGCGTAGGTTTATCTATCTACGAGAGCTTAGTTTCTTTCTGAACTCATATAGTCGGGGAAAAAAAGAACATGATAAGAAGAACCAGCTAAACCAAAGGTATCTACGGAATTGATGTGGCATTGACATTTACATTTATGTGTCAGTTTATTAGTCACTCTCACCTTGTTCTTATAGCACCAACCGTTCTAAATCTAAATTTCAAAGTAACATTTTCTCGTAATTTTATGTGTACAGGAAATATTAATTTTAAAATCTTCTTAATTTATGTGTATGTTTCCCGGTTCATGTGTATGTGTACTTCTTTATATATATTATATTTAATTAAATCCTAGCTGTGTCGTTGTGTTACCGTTTTTTATATCTAAAATTAAATAGGTATGTCGCCTTGCAGTTTCGTTCTTGTTGTATTTAAAGCGTTAACTTCTGCATAAACTGTGATATTTTCATTAGTATCGATCAGAGATTTGGGTTACATGTCAAAGATAACACGGAAGAGAGAAGATTTAGGATTTGTATGTATACATGTACACAGCATAATGGCGGCGCTAGGCGTGGGCGACCGCCTACGGCCTCGCAAGCAGTGTTACCGTTCTAGTACATTTTAGGGTAAACTGCTAAAGTACAATTTATAGAAAAATATGTTGCTTTTAGAATATTTTATGAATACAGAAAAATTAGAACCTTTACGTATTAACAACGATTATCCTCTGTTTTACATGAATGAATAAACGTACTATAAAACCATAGAACATACCGTTAGGTCAGTTGGAATACATCTGAAGTCCGTCTATGGTCAATATCTGAAATTTTTACACAGAAAATAGAAATTTGGGAACCAAATGAACATGAGCAAGATGTCCCCCTAAAAAAGTTATTTGTGAATTTAGACCCAAGGATATGGAACTTTCCAATATCTGACTTACAACGTCAAAAATTAGTTCAAAATGGTCCTCAGCAGAAACTAGATACTTGCGATGAAAATTATCCCAAAGACAATTATAAAAGACACTTTTCTAATTTTCATTATACTCGAAAATTAAGTAACGGCGAAACTCAACATCGCCGATGGTTAATTTATTCCACATCTGAGGACAAAGTATATTGCTTTCCATGCAGATTTTTTTCTACTTCACAAACGCAGATGATACGCAATGGGTGCAGTGATTGGAAACATTTAAGCAATATTTTGCGAAGACATGAAGACAATCAAGAACACATGGTGTGTATGCTGAAATGGAAAGAATTATACAAAGGTATTAAACATAGAAAGACAATAGATCAAGACAATGAGAGACTGATTCAAGAATCCCAAAAGTATTGGCGCAATGTGTTCGAAAGATTAATTGATATTATAAATTTCTTAGCTTCACATAATTTGGCACTCAGAGGTCATTGAGAACTGTGGCAACTTTATAGACCTATTTAAATTATTATCTCAATATGATATCACTTTAAGAGATCATCTGCGACGCATCAATGAAGAACAACTGAAGCAACACTATCTCAGCCACGACATCCAAAACGAATTGATTCTGCTTATGTTTAAAACAGTTATTGAAGAGATAATAAGAAGAGTAAAACAGGCAAAATATTACGCTATCTTGCTTGACTGTACTAGGGATGTAAGCCGAACTGAACAAATGTCTGTTATCTTAAGGTTCTGCAATACATTAACCGGCACAATAGAGGAACATTTTATTGGATTTATTGCTGTTGCGGAAACAACAGGAGAGTATTTAACAAACGCGATATTGGAAAAATTAGAAAAGCATAGACTAGATATTCAAAACTGTCGCGGTCAGGGCTATGATAACGGTGCTAATATGATAGGCATAAATAAGGGCGTTAAAACACGTATATTAAATATTAACCAGAGAGCATTCTTCACGCCTTGCAACTTAATATTGGTAGATGCGGCTAGTTCATCCACGACAGCTAAAACATTTTTTGGCTTTGTTCAAACACGATGGGAAAGTCGAATTGGTGCAGTGAAAGCTATACTTCTACAGCATGATGACATCATTGATTGTGCGAATAATTTGAAAACTAAAACTGAAGATGCAGAAACTCTATGTGATTGCGAAGCTATGTATTTTAAAACAAATGCTTACGTTTGAATTCATTGTTGCAATACATATCTGGTATGAAATTCTATTACGTATAAATAACATAAGTAAGATTTGACAGTCAGTTCAAGTTAATTTAAAAGTGGCTGTTGATTCTTTACGCAACTTTTACACATGAATTCGTAATACAGGATTCGAGAGAAGCATTGAGGATGCCCGTCAGTTTATAGAAAGAAGTATTCATGAAATACCATCAACTTTTAAAGAGAAAAAAATAATAAGGAAAAAACCATGTTCAGTTATGAACATGTTGATGAACCCAACGAATCCGCTGAGAGTCAGTTCAGAGTAAACTTTTTTTTAACAATGATAGATGAAATTGCACATCATTTTTAAGATCGATTTAATTCCCTGAATGAATATTATGAGACATTTGGTTTTATTTTTGACATTAATTGTTTGAAATTCATGTCAAAAAAAGACCTTCATAAACATTGTAGTTATTTAGGCACTGTTGTCCGAGAGGGTGAAAACAGTGACATACAGCATTTAGAATTGTATGAGGAACTGCAACTTATAACATCAAGTTTGCCAGATTCTATTAAAGATAGCAAACATCTTATTCAATATATTATAGAACATAGTTTACAGGAAATATATCCAAATATTTTTATAGCTATAAGTATTATGCTCACTGTCCCAGTCAGCACCGCTTCTGCTGAGAGAAGCTTTTCGAAATTAAAAATAATTAAAAATTATTTAAGAAATACAATGACTCAGGAAAGACTCACAGCATTAGCAGTTCTATCTATTGAAGCCGAAGTAGCCTCCAACTTGAATTACGAAGAAATTCTCGAAAATTTTAGTAAGGCAAAAGGCCGTAAAGTGCGTTTTTAGTTAAAAATATCTATACTCTGATTACTCTGCATCATTTAATATTTATGATATTTATTTTAATATAAATTGCAATCAGTAAAAATAATACACTGGAAAAATAATATGTGATCTTTTTATTTGCATAATTAATGATTTTAATTCCCCACACCAAGTGTTTATCGCCTGGCAATTTTTGTGTATCTTTTAGTGAAACATTGAGGAAAAGGGCCTCGCGAGTTGCTGTTGCCCACGCCTGCATTTGGCCTTGCCCCGCCACTGCATGTACAGGTTGTGTGAAATTTGCGAGGCTCTGTGGGGGTGTTATAAAAATTACACTGTAGGTTCAAATTTGACAAAGTCTTTAAATTTTAGTTTGAATAATAATCCAACAGAAAATATTAGACAGGTTCAAGGCCTACTCATTTTTACAGAAAAAAGAGTTTCCTGTTTTTAATTTTTAATTATATCTTACATAGTTTTGAAAATCTTAAAAAATAAAAAAAAAAACACTTTGTCAGGGTAAGTTATTGAGCTAAACGTGGTGAAGCTGAGCATAATTAGTACAAAATATATTTCTTTAAGAAAGAAGACATGAAGGCTTAAAAGAATGGGAGTTTTAGTAGAATCCAATTTCAGATTTGTAAAAAAAAAATAGAGCACTTATCATAAAAATGGAAGCCGGTATATCGCATTCTGTATTTAGTAGTAGTATTTAGACTTTTTTGAAGTACATATTTTGTTTTTAAAATATTTTTTTTACTTAACTAGCGTTATTGAGGCTCTTTTTAGTTAAGTATATAGGTATAAGATATCGTCTGCTGCTTAGTAATACTGAAGAATTTAATAGTCCTAGTGTCATTAAAATATTATTAGTTTTATGAAGCTCTTAAAATACTGTTTTGACAGAAAATATTAACGGAAATACTTGAACGAGAACAAATTATACATTCGTACTTACATTACGGGAACGTCACGTAAACAAACTTTGTTTAATGAGAAGAATTAACATACTAATTGCTCCGAAAGTTGTCAAAAGATAAATCATAGATTAGAAGGATATAAAATTTGGAAGTAGTATTTGTTACGTTAACTTATATGAGGTAGAAAATTTATTACCGTCTATTACTATTCATCATATCAGTTCTATTGATAATATCCTGGTAACTTCTAAAGAACGTCGTTTTATAAAATGTATATTCAAAACAGCTCATTGAGATACGCTGTTCGTGGTATATAAAGTATGTGGTGCCGAGAAAAATTTTTCCACATTTACATAAAAAGGTGTAAGTTCACATCGGTGTAAGATAAATTCACACTTTTTAATCTAAATGTATTTCAGTTATAAAATTTATTTTGTTCCTCGTTTAAATGTTATCAAAAGAGTTGTACTATTCACTCACTATAAAGCATTTGTACCCTTTCTAACGCTTTATATCTTATAAGTTATTTCTTGATATTCGACTTTGAATATTAAAGGCAAATCGAAACTTATGGATTTTCTCGTGATAACTGCTTTATATTCCGCGAAAACATCTACAACAAAAATGTATTTTAAACTACAGCCTATGATTTCGTAGAACATTTATCGCAGAATTAGTTCTTCTGAAACATTCAGAAATAGTCTGGTAATAAATGGGAATTCTATTTTCCCTGGTAGCAATTTTCCATGCTGAATATATCTTCAGGTTCCAGGTTCTCTCGAAAGAAGTCAAGGTGCCAGCGTAGAAGGTAGATTTTGAGTCATAACCCAGTAGTTGATACGTCAGTTTTCTACAAAGTGACGACCGGTGCGATTCATGTAAAAGTTATCTAAAATCGTTATCTAATAATGCTAGATCACTTATAAATAAAAGATATAGGCCGGTCTCAATCCCGAACATTCTAGTATACCATACGAAGCTTGATTCGTTTCCGAGTCGACACATCCGTCACTAATTCATTAAGAACATTTTGCAAGAAATAATACACTGCGTCGCAAGCACATGTTCCACTTCTTCGGCTTCCAAAAAACTTTTGAGATACTTAAAAACAACGCCATCTAAAATATTACTTCAAAAAATTTGAGAAAATTTTCATTGCAGGTGCTTTCAACTAAAACCAACGTTCGCAATATATCATAGGGATTTGTACCTGAAAAATTGACTGCAAAGCAGATCCCCAAATGTTTGAACATTGATTAGAGGCAACCAATGACGAAAACATTGTGTTACTCTTTTTAAAAAGGGTGTTTAGTTTATGAGCTGTAATATTGCTATAGATTAAACATGCATTTGTACAATCACCAAACAACCAACAATGAGATGAAGATGATCTGGTCCACTGAGACCTAAGAACTATCAGAGTTGAAATTATCATTGAAATTATGATGAAAAAGTTTTTGCGTAATTGATTAGATTTAGGATTTGTTTTTTACTGCCACGGTACGCCTCGCAATTGTGTTGTGCATGAACAAGTGACTCATCACTCTCCTAACATCCGTGAAGTGTAGTTTCTCATATTTTATTCACAACTCGCTTATTTTTTTATTTAGCTGGTGGATACCTAGGTCGGATTCTTCCTTCTACTTCTGATTTTCTTTTATCCCCGAATTTCCAGGTGTCCACAGCTGTTACACAGTGGTTAATAAAGAGATGCTGCTAGATGATAAAGAACTAAATCGTTCGATCAGATAATAATAACAATTCATGCCTTATCATCCCCAACAGCTTCCACCAATAACAGGGGGCATGGTCTGGCCATGCACTGTTATTACGGCTGCGGCTGTAAACCGGCTTAAGATGTTAGGAAAACTACAAAAAACCAAATTCAGAAACGAAGTACTGGGGTTCGAACTCGGTACCACCAGACTACGAAGCAAGTGTATTAGCCACTCCACTAGATAGAAGAAGATTAAAGAAGTAAATAGCGAAAAAATGGATGCAGCTTTTCGAACACCCTGTGTGCAACGGTTAAGATATACTTGTATGTTAACAAAAAAATTGCAGAAACTTTATATATTCCATCAAAGACTTTCAAGGCCGTAAAATATAAAGTAATTATTCTGGAACTGCAATTAGTAACTCGTCTAAGGGAAGCTTGTTTTAAGTGTCTGCAAGAAATATTACTGTCTATTAATCACTCCTACAATATATTTGATGATTGACATGCTCGATTCTTTACTATTTAGTTTTTTCCTATAATAATTTGCGTCGATTTAGAGGAGGCTGTAGTAGTTATTGTTGTTATTTGCGATGTTTCCTTGTCTACCATGTTCATTTTATTATTGCATTTAGACATGTAACTCATATGCACATGTAACAATAGATATATTAATACAAATACTGTATGCACAATAAAAGGTGAGGACATTTTCTACCACATTTTAGTTTGTTAACGTTATCCGCGTCGATAGACTAGATGATCGCCCTTCGCATATTGATTGGAAATAGGAAGCAGGTGTTTTATTACAGGTGAGATATTAAATATCAAAATGGCGTTGGCATTAACGTTCGCCTCAGATATCTACCCGAGTTGTTTCGTTGAATATTGTGTCCCTTGTGCATCCGACGCGACGGTTAAAGTAATCGTTTTTGATATCCGGATGAGCACCATCAGATGAGGAGTGGAGAAAAAGAAAGCAGCAAACTAGTATTTAATATTATGCACGTGTGGCCGCGGATGAGCCTAATGCTTTTATGATTGCTAGAGGAGACATTGTACGTTTTGGTTCTTTGTGAACTATCCATTTGTAAAATTATCACGTTAGGTAAACACAATTGAATAACTTACAAATGTATCTATGCCATATTTAAATTATATCTTAAGTTTAATTTACAACTTAGAAAGAAGTATACATTCCTAGGAATGAATTGTTAAAACAATTACTTTCAAGCAGTTTTATTGATGGGATGTTGTTTGTTACAAATATACACGTAATAACTATGCAATAACTTGCTGTAGATATAAATGTCCTGAAACGCAAAAGAGCAACCATAGAATATCGCAATTCATAGGACAGCTTAGCTACAATTTCATAAAATGAAAGCTCTGCAAAAAACATGAACAGTGAAACACCAAATAAATACTTATCTGCACGACAATATCCGGAAGACTTTAGTACAATGTTGATGTACTGAAATAAGTAATACGAAACTTAATATTTTTAATACAGTTTCAATTAATATATACAATGTTTGTTTTAAAGCAAATAATGTCGGTGTTAAGGACTCAAAAACATTTAAAACAAGCATTGATTTTATTTTACATATATTTGTTTTATATTCAGTATTTTGTTAAATTAATATGTCTAAATCTCACGCTTAATGTAATATAATATAAATAAGCGAAATTATGATAACGAATTAATAGAAACAAGAGCCACCGATAGGATATAATTCTAAAAATGCTAAGCTTCGGAGCTAAACTCGAAACTACGTCGAAGCGACGACCAAGAAGCGCGCGCCAACCCGTATTATAGAGATGACGTGATTTGTTTGCGCGGTTTGTTAATGGTATAGCCGCCCACGGACTTGTATTGCGCTGATCGATACTCATAATTGTGTGCTCGTTAGATTCATTGCCAAACACGAACCGTGGTTCGTGGAATTTCACTATTATAAGGGGACAGTGGATGGAGCATTAGTAAAAGGCGCAAATAGACGCATATGAAAATATATACGAGAAATTCGATATTCCTAGACGTAGTTTTACAAAGTTGTATCGTGTTTAATGAATTATGATAAACTATTGAACTGATTATTCACTTTCCCCCTGAGTTCAGGAATCGCTCCGATAAATATATCCTTTTGGCTCGTTAAATACAAGAAGTACATAAAGTACACATTTCAAATAGCGTTTAATACGCAGGAATGAGAGACATTATTTGTAAATATTATTTTATATGCTTATACATTACATTGAGAATTATTATTTTGTGTCTTTCATGTACAAAGAACTGGAATTTATGTTTTATTTTTATTTCTTTATTACAATATATGTATTAAAATAAACTCACTCGTTTATTGTGAAAAACCCTTACACTAGTAGTATTTCTCCAGCAGCTAGGTCCAATAAAACAATTGGACCGTAACAGTCGATGTGTTAATGTAAAGGATACTATTCTTCTGGGATATGATATCTCAAACCTATATGGCATGTTGGCTTCCTCAACCATCTCTGTTAAGGATAACGTCCTCATTGTCATATTTACTAATTTATTTGACCTGCTTTCGTTTTTAACAACAAGTGCAATAATACCTAAGGCAAAAAATGTCAAGTGAACTCATCTCGATTTACTGTTTGTGCCTACCGCATTTTCATACTGTCCTAAGACAGACTTCTTGCGCCAATAATATAGATTTGTTAGATGGATTCTACTACTCACAATTTTATTGGTATGATTTCAATAATTAAATTTCTTTCAATCATGCCAAATTGCAAAAGAATTTTCTAGCTGAAGAATGTTTAAAATGTGTAGATTCATCAATTTTATTACACTCTTTTCGCATGTTCTCACAGCTACAAAACTATATATAAATGAATTAATTATCTTAGTTATAGAAATCATATTGCCAGTGTTGATTCACAACTGTGACTAAAGCGAAACCCAGATTGAAACGATGGAAGTATATTAAGTTTAAGTCTCTTAGTTGCCAACTAAGTATACTTTCAAAATCGTTTGATAATACCGGGAGTAAGCTGGTTGGCCTTAGATCTGAAAGTGATTGAGGAGATGATGTTTGTGGTAACGATATTATTATTATTCAAAGATCTGGGAAATAATTTTCAAGTATACATGAATTTATTATGTGAACAATGTATTTAAGGATAAAAAGCGTGCAATGTTTAATCATTTTCACAGATAAATCAACACAGCCGCAAAAGGTACAAGAAATCCTGTCCAATGTTTTGGAGACCTGTTCTTCGTTAATTAACATGAAAGAAAAGTCGTAACTAATACTCTTTTTGGTGTATGTTTCATAGTACTCTTCAAGATGTCGGCTATGCGCAACTGATTTGGCTATTCAATTGACGAAATTATGGTTGATGTCTTCGACATTTCGCAGAGGTGGAGGCAAATTCATCAGCTTTTTGTTGGTAATGTTAACGATATTTATCTCATTCCAAATACAATTTGGGTTTAGATCTATTAAAACTTGAAAATATGCACTTTTTTATGTTTGATAGCTTGTCTGGTGACATTTGGGAGTTCTTTATAATCTCGGTTTGATTTAGTCTCTCAACAACATCATTGTTGTTATTATATCAATAATCCAGGAAGTTTTTGGTATCCAAGGTATAATATTTTTTATGGGAGCATGCAAGTTAAACAGTTCGACAACACGAGTGGATAGTGTATGAACTTTAACATTGATATCTGTGACGTACAGAATGTCATCTACATAGATACAGATCAACCAAGTGTTGCTTAAATATTGTAGAATCGGTTTTTGAATTTCCGATAAGTTATTGACTTATCTATTATTGTTGTAACCGTATTGATAATGTCATGGTCGGAGATTCGATGTTGCATACACCAGCAGTCTGAACAAATGATATTTCTGACACTATAATAAGATTTATGAGAGAAGCGGAAGACCCCGTGACATGTGTAGGTTGAGAAATAATTTGATGGAATCGTAGAGTTTCTAAAGTTTCCGTAAAATTAAGACTATAGGCAGTGAATCCATCTTGAACAGGTCGATATTTAAATCACCTGTGCAGATTTATTTGCTGTACATAGGTAAAAAATTTGAAAAAAGTTTCCAGAAAGCACAAATCGGCATGGTGGGTGGTCTATAAATAACACCAAATATAGTGGTGGTGTCCTTTTTCCTATGGATATCCATAATTGTTCTATATTGTAAGATTATTTCAAGATATGGCTTGAAATATTGTTTCTAACATAAAATCCAACCACCTCGTACACTCCGATCGCATCGTAAAAATGTCCGTACCGTCTATACCTATAATTGAGGAATCAATGTCAGGTGTCAACCAAGTCTCGCTGACCGGCAAAATACCGTAATCAATATGTTATATTAAATTATTAAAATGAGCTGTAAGCGAGCGAGCATTAATCTGCGCCAATTTAAATCATTTAAATTAGTTATGCAGCAAAAAGTAAAACTAACATACACTAAACAATACTACAATAATGGAAAAGAAATATTGAAAATAATGTATACCTATACTTAATAATAAAATGCTCCTAATCTAGCGACTCTATCCAACAATGGAAAAAGCGAAACAGTATCACCGCAAATTAAATCAAAATAAACATTGCAACCCACTTTGCCTTGGAGAACACAAATGGAAATCCCATTTCTGTTCTCTAAGGCAATTCTCTTGATAAAAAATTAGACAAAAATTTAACTATAATTCGACAACTGCAAATAATAAATCAAAATAGAATTAAAATATAAACCATGAACGCCGATAAGTATGTTATGACTTTTTACAAGCATTTGAGAAATATAGATCTAGTAAAGTGGATATAAATTTTAGTACACACACATAAAACTTACTCTAGCCCTACACTCGCCCTATTTAAGTCAATATGTAACCGACATTGTCTTTCTTGAATTCAGAAGATTAGCGAACGCAAATATGAAGCCTTTTAGTGCACTAAAATAAGATTTTAGAAAAAACCTTTGAGGTTGAATTCAGTATACGATAGCATTTACATAAATATACATTTAAATTTATTAATAATAAGTATTTCCGGTAGATAGTCCAGAAAATTATAATACATTTTTTTTTCTTTTTTTGGCTACATATGTTCTGTTATACTTGTACGGTAGGAATTTATGTTCCCTGTCACGCTTAATAAAGAGAGATCGCTCCATATTTCACAGAAATATTACTGTAATAAAAATCATATATAATTACAGATCTGGACAGAGTCTACTATGAACAATAATTATAATATGATTTTATTTTACTCTAATATGTAAAATATTTTATAAACACTTCGCTTAACTAGGAAGTACAAACATATTTGCTTGTTATAGGCTGAAGCCATTTAATTGAAATCATTAGCTTTAATTGGAATGTGTACAGTTGTAGTATAAAATTTGATAAATACGTTATTTCCAATATTAAATAATATTCAGCAGCTGAGTTTAATAGTATTTATTAATAACTACCTGGATCTGCAACTTCAGCTGCCTGCTCGTATACTACAGTACGATAGTTTCACTTAGCTATTGCTAACATTTATAAATATTATGCTTAGATGCCTAGCTAAATGTTTCCAACAAGCTTATTTTCGTATTCAAATTCTAGAATACGTCTGAGATTTCCATACGCCCAAAAATAGAAAATGTGACACGCCATCTCTTGTGAAGATGCGTTTGTTACTGCATAAAATAAGTGATAAATGGTAGTCTTCTTCAATTTTGTTTAAGATTGTGTCGCAAAAAATTATTCTTTGCAAATTGTTATTTTCGGATAATGATAGCACTTTTGTAACATGAAACGGTTTTAAAAAGGGTGTCATAACCACTGAAAAACTGTTGTTTTACATGGAATATTCAATGACTGGAACAAAATGTGCCTGTTTTGCAAAGTCTCCGATCCAATTTTCGCAATGTATTGGTGTATGAGTGCTACAAGAGAAATTAAAACAAATTCAAAATATTTGCTGTAAATTTTCACCATCAATGATCTCGTGTGCCTTAACGACTGTCGATACAACATTTCTTTATTAAGAACGTCAACTTAGAATTCATCATCCGACGATTATATATAAATTCATGACTACTGTATATAAATTTGATGTGCAAAGGTGTGTAACTTCTTTCATTTTCCGAATATGAATTTTGGAATTTATGTATACGATATTCTATTTTGCTCAAAAACAGCAGCCTTCTGTAGCACATTTTGTGCACTATTTTTGTATCATCTTACATCTTCGCTGGTTGCACTCGAACTTGCTGAACTAACGCTACCGACCGACGAATGCACAAGGATTACATACACACCCTGTCTTGTGAAAGTACGCTAACATCTGCTGATTCTAACTAATTCTTCTGCTGATGTTACCATCGCTTCAATAGTAGTGGACGTCATCCAAAATCTCAATAGTCACCGATTCCAGTCGTATATTAGCATAGTTATTGTACACAATACCTACATTGACGAAATGTGGTCGTTAATACTGTACAACAATGTATTTTCTCTGCATAGCTCTCTGCTAATATGAAAAGTTGGTCAGCTTAAGAATGAATGACTATCAATGGAAAAAGAGATCCGTATAAATACCGAGAAATTATTGAATCGTGTATGCTGCGTAATCATATATGTTTTACCATGGTGATACCCTGAAGACCACATTCCTTATGGTCAAACAAGCACTGATGAGAACGCTTTAATATACAAATTCAGGAATATTAAACTCCAAAAAAAGTTCTTACTTAGTGTGGAGTAAGAAGAGCGGACAAAAGGTATACGGCGATTGACTTCGTGGATGTGGCTTCTCAATTTAATGCTCCAGTTGAGATGTTTACAAAAATCATCGAGTTTTTTAAGTATAGAACTGCAGGTAAAACTTCTGTGGTGAACTGTAGGAAAAATTGAAAGAGAAAACTAACTAATGTATCACTTTTAGTCAATATTTAAATATAATTTTCTAGTGCATTAAATTTTAAAATAACGTTAAACATCTTATCTACCTACATATCTGTAATTAAGCGCGAGTATTGTTAGCTTCAAGTTAACAATTCTTTCGTATTTCTTTTTGTGTTTTTTCGAATGTAGCTTAACACGGTTGGATCCTAGGTATTTTTCCACTCAAATATATTAAATCATATTTGAGTGGAAAAAATACACTAATTGTAAAACATGTAGATGAATAAACATATACGATTCAAATTATGAATAGCCCTCACTTTACATATTTGCTGTAACAAGTGGAGCACATATGAATTATTTCATTTGTGTTTCAGCATGGTATTTAGTTTATAATAATTGCTAGATTAGATTATAAAGCCCCTAAAATGTCGAAATTTACATTTTATTGCATTCACAGCACGTGCAAAAAATTTTTTCACAAGCAGTGGGTAATTGCGTGCTACGCGATTCGATGAAAAACTTTCTGCTTCTGTAACTTTACACCAATAATAATACTATTGTTGGCACATCCATTAGAAAACATTATAATCCCTGAGTTTATATTGTAATATTTTATAGTGGTACAGGCATATGTAGATTATGCAGATTGACTCACAACCAGAGCTATTATTTCTGATTATTAAATTCTCTGGTGTTACTAATTAATGGACGAAATTAAGATTCTACTTCCATACAAGTATCAACTAACACAGTAACGTATATTTATTGATGAATTTCGTATAAAAAATTAATTCTGATAATTCGTTTATTAGTAGTAATTACATAGGTTGATTAACTTTAGTAGGTACATTTTTCATATTGCCACCTGTCATTCTCACACCTACATACATAAATATGACCTTAGTCTATGCTTATGTGTGGGATGTTTATGTACTATATGTTGTATAAGATCAGATACTATAAATTTATTAGTAAACTTCTACTTTAATGTGGTTTATCTACATATAAAACGGACAGAATTGGTAATCTGTAATCATCAACTAAATGTTAACTTTTATAAAGTGACTAATTTGTATAATATTAGACGGTGGTAATAAAAATAAAACTAAACATAGTTTTTTATGCTGGTTAAGCTGTAATATACGCCTACGATGTAGCTGTAGTACCAGTTTATTTAAAATGATCTTATAGCAACTAAAGAGGGGAGGAAACGTCAACAAACAATTGACGTTTATCTTTGTTTATGAAACTGTTACTAAGTTGAGGGGATTGGAAAGAGGAGGCTAGTTGCAAGATAATTCCGTATGCAGAAATAACAACTACATATTATTAACTCGCAATAATATACCTTTTTAATACTTAGCCTGGAACTGCAAAACGATACAGATAAGATTCAGTAGTTGATTAGCATTGAAGAATACAGAAATAAAACATTGGTGGAATTTTTAAAAAGATCATCGGATAGATACTTCCAAAAAGTATTCTCTTTTCTTCCTTAGCTGCGTCTTAAGGACAGTGCAATCTTGGTAAGTCAATCTTGCATTATATTAAAATCGCCCATGTTCTCTTTAATTCGTTCGCCGCTTGGATCATTTTTATAGTTACTCTGAATACAGTTTTCTCCTAACATAACATACATTGGTCTTTTTCAGCAAGCTTGGCTCTGACCTTCCTAGCATTTTGAGGCGTTCTGTTAGACAATTTTTTATTTCTTACTAAAAAAGCTTGTGTTCATATTTCCGAAAGGAAATAGCAACAAAACATTTTGTGCGGTGATTATCACAGTTTAGTAGTATTACTTTGGGAAAGCGGTATTTACACTCCGCTGCTTACTAAGTTGTTGAAACAATTTTGCTATGTCTTTCAGTAGTTTGTATTTCGGTGCAGCCAGCACCACAGGCCAAGCAATCTAAATTCATCTCTATCTAGACAGTTTTTCGGATCCTAAAATGTTCAGAAGTTTGTTTAAATGACACTTGGTCATCAACCTCCACCTGCAGGGCTAATTCTAGAGAGTGTTGTGCATAACACTGTATTGATACAAAATTTAATGTACTATCAACACAGGTCAACTCGTAACTTTTCGATGCGAGACCTTGAGGATAATATTGAATCAACTCTTAAACTTAAAATAGGATAGGTATAATATATTTTTAGATTATGACGAAGTGATACTGAACTAAACTAGTGTTTAACTATAAATATTTTGCAGAGAACCATTCATTCTGCTGCTGCCTGTTGATATGTTTTAGTATATCTAATTCCGTTAATACTTCTCGTTTGCTTGAAATGTACAGATTGAGGATTACATTCGCTAAGCTAAAAGTAAGTACATGTCTTGTAATTTATTCCAAATAAGGGGCTTAGCATATCATATACACACACAAAGTACAAGCGCACTTGATATTGAAAAATTATACCGGACACCGTCAATATTCTCCCCTAACTACAGCGCAGTTTTTGGGGTGGTACACAGGGCTCGGATTTTCTCTGTGGCCGCACTAATGAATAGGTTTACATATACCGCGTGTCGGACACGTGCACAGTCACCGGTCTACAAATAAAACACCGTGGATCAAAAATAATGCGATCGACAAGTACCCCATTAACAAACGGACTAGTGGGCTTTTCATTTGGTACATTTTCGATCTCCAGCAACGTATTTTTTTTACCTTCTCCTCCTCTCTCGCTGACGCTAGGGTATAAACTAGAATCGCTCATTCTGAGAGTTTTATTTCCCATGATAGTTTTTTTATGCACGCTTACGGCGAAATCGATACCGAGATTATTATTAAATGTGTGTGAAAATACGGCATTGATTACATCTCAATTCGGTGAATAATACTATCAACGAATGCTTGCTTTTCGTTGGACATATACATACATGCATATACATACTATGTATGTATATAGTGGGTGCGTAAATGTGAGTTAGAAATAAAACCTACAAAAATTCAAATTATCCCAAGCGAACATGTACAGTGGCCAGCTTTTAAATCGACACCACCGCAAGCTAACGTCGACCTTATCTACTAATAATAATATCTACTATAAATCCTATCTGAAGGCCACACAATGTAACCCGCTCTACATTGTTATTAAGGTTTAGGAAATTCCGTAACGGTATCGATTATGCTGCTGTCCACTGTACATTTTTATGTTTACTGCTGTTCTATTTGAATATTGTTTTTTGTATTGGGCGGTATGCATTGCAGATACGATTAATTTTTCAAATGGAAACTTGAATTTTTTATATAATAAATGTTTTAAATAATAAATGTTTTGAAATGCAAACACCCGGACCAATTACACATTATAAGAAGAAGAAGAATATGATTCTAATATTTGAGCTATGCTAGGAGAGATGGAAAACGTTAGTCCTATATGCTACGATAAGTACATTGACGAAGGTTGTAGAATTTTAATTTCAATTGAATAAAAAAGTTATACTCGTATAAGAAGAACTGACTGACGTATACTAAGAAGCTTTTGTTAATTCACACGATGCTACACAAATCTTTCGTATAAATTGTTATTATTGAATATAAAAATCTCAGCAGAAAGTTATATAGGCACGTAACTTATAATTTATACCTCCCGAATTAGTCAATATTAATTGGCTAATACTGCTTACTTTCTAAACATAATCTACAACAAGTTTTAACCTTATCAGTATGATGTAAATATGCTTTGAAAATTGGCTTGTATGTAATAATAATTCTCTCGTAAACGTATTTCTTCGAAGAAAAATATGCAGCAGATACTCGTCGATTAATATTTTGCATAATGATATCCCTCTGCATGCATGCTATACCGCATAAGCAGATGCAGAGCTGTGAAAGAGCCATAAAACCATTCACCACATCTACGTCTGTGGATATAGACATTTGCTTCCAGGCATTTAATTTTAAGCTCATTAAGATTTTTGCATTAGTTGTCGCCAACCGAGAAATATATTGACACGTCTAAATAAAAGAAAATAACGCGGATATACGCCCGTGCATGCATACTTTGAACGAGTACTCCAGAAATGCATTACTAAATCCGTTCCCAACACACTTTACGACTTTAATGAGCTCCGGCGAAAAATGAAATCCAAAGCCGACGACCGTTAGAACGAAAATCCACTGCTGGCAAATCCACAATGCCGTCATGTCATGCGCCCAGAATCAACAAGCGTGCAAGTGCAATGTGACACATGACGTCATTATTCTGTCGGATCATGTAGCCCGCTAATTGGCGGGGGCGCTTTTACGTTTTACTGCTGATTCTGGTCGCTGGTGGCTGCTATACATCGCTGCTTCCCTAGTGCGGAAGAGCGGGGTTTATAATAATAAAACCCTCTCTTCTGGTACTCTAGACGGGGACAATGGAAAAACGTGCGCTACTGCAAATAATTGTTTTCCCTTTGCGGGAGTGTTTCGAATCGGGAAGGAAACGAAGACGACGACTGGATGAATGAATAGCCTGCAGAATTGTTCAAGTAAGCGAATATTATTGACGAGGGTTAGAAGATCAGACCTTTTAAAATATAATCGTGTCTACTTAATTATTATATACTTTCCGATTTCCTAATTTAAATGATTCACTTCCTAGTGTGGCTAGTAAAGCATAAATGTGACAGTTATAACAGTAATATTAAATCCAAATGATACTATATGCAGGTCTAGAGCAACATCAACATTTATAAATGAGAATTATTTTAGAATTACTATAATTACGTCATCGAGACTTATCACTTAAGTTGAACTGTTGAACTAAACCTCTCCCTGAATATAGTTCATAATCTTCAATACCAAGTTGATTACTGAGAACTATATAACCAACTAAGTGTTTCTTATTCTTTTGTTAATTTACGTCTTTACATCTAAAGTTTAAAAAGATATACTGATCAAGTTGGAAAGTTGTATAATTAAAGCGACAAGGAGGCGAATGGGGTTTACGGCCTATGTTATTATACTCTTCCGGCTTTTATCCTTTAGGAGAAGGTATTAGGCATTTATTTTTTATCATTATTGATGACAGACATTGTGCAAGAGGGGTGTAAAGTTAGCTCGCCTCCACGTGGTGCACCCTGGGTTACGCTAAAAAGCTAACAAAATTGGTGGGCAACAATCTTTGGATCGTCTGGCTAGAGCTCATGATGCCTGACATGACTCATGCCTGAGTGAACTCAATTGGTTCTTCTCTTGATCTTCTGACTAGAAATCTTGGGACATTCCTCAAAATCTGCCAACTTAGTATATAGCGAATAAGCTGAGCCAAGAGTCAGAAATCGTGAAGGAGTGTCCCAGTAGGACGTACGAGGGATCTTTTGATGATTTTCTGTTGGCAACTGGCACTGCAATTAATTATATTGACTATCATGTGTAAAAACCAGACGATAAATAAATTGTACAAGAAGTTGATTCCAATGAAAATATTCCCAATTGGCTTGCAGCAGCCTATTCGTCGTTGCTACTACCCTCCACTAGTCGTACATTGTCTGCAACTAAATCGGTATCTTCAACTAGTACGACAGATTTATCAGAATAGATGTCACCACTTCCTGAAGTGTCCAAAATACGTTTCGTTGCAGAGGCTCTAAAAACTTAAGGAGAGAGATTTTAACATCGTTACCGTATAAGAAAGATTTAGAAGGGAAAAAAAAGGTAAAGGACCTATAAAGATGTTGAAAATAAAAACAAATATTTAAGGTCTTTCCAAAGAAGCTGGAGGAAAAGTTACGGAATGCCATCGTATGTGGAGAAACATTTGCAGAAGATTGGATTCGGTGCTATCAATGCAAACATTGGACTCATGAAGATTGTGTTTATATAGATCTGTCAGATATTCATTATTTTTATGAAGTTTGTAAGGCGAAGAAACAATTGGACCATCCTAAATTACTGCATCCCGGGCTTCTAGCCATCTTTTTCGATGCCAATAAATTAAGTATTTTTAATATATTTTCATTATTTATGGTTGCAAGTTAATAAGATTCTAGTTTTTTTTAAGAACAAAATAAGGACAGAAAATTGATTCGATTTTTGGAATTGAAATTCATTTAAATGTTCAGAGCTTACACTGTATTCTTTACTAGAGCATTGACAGTCAAAACACAATTGGTTGTGCTGTTGTTCACTATTATGTCAGGTTGTAATCAACTGATCAATGGTGTCTGACAAGTGTAGTGTTACTAATGGCATTTTTATGGTAATTTTAATGGTATGCAAGACTACATAAATTGAAGTGCAGTACCAGTCACTCGTCATTTGTAAGTATATAATATTGCATAAAAAAACGTTCCCTGGTGACGTTTCTTTTTATTCCCCAAATTTTGGTTCAGAATCAACCAAAGCATAATTTTTATATCAGGTTTCCGTGGCTTAGATATACTATCTTTGGAACCGCATCGATCTGTATATCTTGCAAGCTCTAAAGCACGACAAGAAGTAATATTTTAGCAAATTAATAGTAGAGTTGTCAAAGAATTTATGGATATGGAATGGTTTTTTATCTAAACTTACATTTCGCAATAAGAACTTTTCCAATTGACAGGTTAGACCATGTTTCCATTGTCACGTCGTTAGTTCTAAACAGAATGCTTGCAGTTTGATGGTTGCTAACTTTTTTCTATAAGAAATCCTTTCACGCGCTGAAAACACAAATATAAACTTTAAAGCTGTCTGTACACGTAGCATCACCACTAAACGTGTTTATGAAATACCTAAATATGTATTTTCCTTAGATTGGTCTTGATGAGACCGCACGTTAGTACACAAGGGTTAAAGCCACTATAGAAATAAGAAATTTATACAGCATATGAATGTATGTATATTATGCCATATGCATTCGATATTTCTTCAGTATTTCTAAAGTTCATTAGTAACAAACAATTCTTTCCTTCACAGTCAATGTAGGCTCCACCTTACCATCTTATTAATTCTTTCTTGGCCCAATTACCGCTGTTATGTTATGTAACTTTTCTCGGAAAAGGAATTTACGTAAGTTGACTCTAAGTCCTTCCAAAACATTTCATCGGCTTATTGGATTAACGTATGCCTTTAGGACATCTCCAAATCGATTATAAAGGAGTCGTACCTTTGTACGGTTGATGTAAATGAAAGCGCATTCGGAGCCGATTGATCACACAATTAATCCCTTATTGGATAATAACAGAAAAATGACATCGAGTACCATGACGCACTAAACGGTTGTCTATCACTGCGGGTAACGTCGGCGATTCTAATCTGAAACGAAAAGCATAACTAAATATTGTAATGCGATCAAACATTGCTCCCAACGGTTAGTCGGCGATGCGAACAGTCGATATCCGACATTAATACTAGTATTGTTCTATCGTTATTATGTGGAATACCCTGATATCTTTCGTTACCGTACTTTCTAACGAATAATAAATCGTCTGTTGCATCGCGAACTGGTGGTCTTATTAAGCAGAAGTCGGTGGCATTAAAGGAAAAAGGTACACAGACGACTCTAAATTTGAAGAAAGGAAAGACAACAAACCAGTGCAGCGTAGAATACAACGTTCATATTAAAAAGCTATGTGCAAATATTATAAACGAGATGAATTTTCTGTAGCATCTTGCAATAATAATGTAGAAAGCGACAATAATACTAAACATAAATAGAAAGACGTTTGTACCACACAGGATTTAGTTGAACGTAGTAGTAACCATTACACATTGGTATTTGTTCCCATCTGTCCACCATAAATTTGCTATGAATGGCATGTCGGTGTCGTCTCCGACTATGGTTTTGATAACGTGTATAAAAATGCGCTAACGTACTCAACGAACGTAGGCCAGTACCACACAGTAATCACACTCAACAACTTCCTACTCCCGATGTTACCTTTTTTTGATATTCGTACATATTAGAAGATAAGAGTTACTCCTATAATTTTTTTGCTCGCTGAGATATTGTCTCTTTCAAATTCTTGTTTGTTAAAGGGACACTAGTATTAATTATTGTATTATGTTGTGTCAGTATTTGCAGTGAATTGTGGGTGATAACCAAAAAAGTTAACAGAAGCAGACGAGCGTTTGATAGTAAGAAGAATAAAAACGGATAGATATAAAGGTGGTCCTAAAGTTTGAATCGAAGTAGAAGAATGTGGAAAGAAAGTACATGCACAAATAATTCATTGAATCCTTAAAAAGCAAGGCTATAATGAAGGTGTTGTCAGGAAAAAACCGTTTATTAATGAGCACAATAGAAAGAAAAGGTTCGCATTTGCAAAAGAATATTCAAAGAAGTACTCCGGTAGGTGGGATGATGTTATGTTTACGGATGAAAGCAAGTTCAATGTCTTTGAATCTGATGGACGCCGAATGGTGTCGACAAAAAAATTAGGAGCTGAATTACAAGAAATTAAAACTTATAGTCGAACACGGTGACGGCCATATAATGATTTGGATATACATACATATAGGCTGTTGGAGTTGGAGATTTATTCTTTATAGAAGGTAACCTCAGTAAAGCAAAGTATTTGAGCAATATTTAAAACAAAGTGAAGAGAAATTAGGAGCATTACCTGCGTTTAGGGTTTACTACCACATATTCGTGTATTAAATGCTGGTACATAGTATTATTTTAAAACATAAGAAGTAGATTTAATTCTCTACAAACATAAACAAGGTACGTTGCCTTGGAAATTCCAATTTGTGAACAAATCAATCGAATAATAATACATTATATAAACACATGCATTAATAAACACATTTGCTCATAATTTATTACATTAAACGTAACTCAAACACATTCGTTAAATAAACATGGTAATCACCTTGCGCTTCATTTTTTTCACCCCGCTGTTTGAGAAGGATCAGGAAAACAGAAAAAAGAAAAACAGCTGCGATCACGTTTGTAGGAGGTCCGTTCGAAAAACCTTCACGACGAAACAATCGTATACATAAGCCATTCAGCATATTTACACATAAAAATAACGTATTAAAATTAAACCAATAAATAACACAAACTCATTTTCTCGAATGGCTATGCCCTCACAAGTCGGTCAATGGGGGGGCATGTTTGGGGAGCACCCGGCGTATTGCCCACAAAGGCCCTCTCCCACCGTTTTATCGGCTGAGAATGATAATTACATGACAACACGTGGTTTATTGAACTAGCCGCGGAGCTCTAGATTTACGATGAGAAATTATCTTCCATGATCTGTGAAAGAAAAAAAAACGATCTTTTGTTCGATTTATAATGAAGCCTACAGCATAAAATAACGGTTCTAACACCGCCATAATGAAGAGAAAATGTTTTAGTTAGTGTTTTATTCTTTCTATACGTAGATGTATTATATTAATTGTAGTTTTTAAATGTGTGTGAAATATATTCTAACAACAATTAAGTTAATATGTTCATTGGTATTAAACATCTGTACATATTTGGTTCTAGTAATTAAACCTAATTTTGGCTGCCGCAAAAACGAAGACTAGTCATTATACAAATAGATCTAATTTGCCATATAAGTATGTATATAGTTCTTCCACGGAAATATTTTACTATTTTGAATCTATAACTAAGCAGCGAACTGAATAGATATAAAAAGAGATATAATGATAGAATTGTTGAAAGCTGTAGTTGCTCATCAGCACTTAAACCGAAACTCACCGGCATACAAAGCCAGACACAAAAAAAAATAAATCTTTGGTACCGAAGTTTCTATCATTTTTAAATCTTGATGAAATATTTCACCTTATTCAACGCTTACAGCACCCAAATATTCGGGAAACTTATCAAAATGGCTATGAAGGAAATGAAGCTTTACAACTCATATCTTATAATCTGCAGCAAGTCCAGGTTTCTTTTGATACGTGGTTGAAAAATTACTTATACTCTATCGACTAAAGGTTGACTTATAATATTCTTTCCTCCAACATCTAGCGATGTTCTAGGAGGCTAATGTTTCTAAACCTAGCTCGACTATCCCAAAGGCACAAAAAGCACAGAAAAAAAAATCCTCTGTGAAAGCCAGTTAAAGAGTTTACCATTTTAAGATCCACACAGATGACTCAGTTATAGTCTGTATATTTTAGTTACTTTATAACCTCCTCGATGTCGTCATATGTTTTCCTTAATTGAACGGAATATCCAGTAGGAATTGAACCGAAAATATTTTCATTATGTAGCAGGATGCACTTGAGTTTCTCTTGGAACTGTCGACAACCAAACGGGGTTGGGTCATATTGTACGACGCCCATTTTAGTTAGCAAACCTGGCATATTGTTACAATAAACAAATTCACAGTCTTCTTTAAAATATTGCACAACATTACTTTCTCTGCTACGATAAACACATGGCTTCCCTTACTTAGGTTTTGCTCGTAAAGAAGCCACTTATATTAGTGGCGAAATGTCGAATTTCAGTAACTTTTTGTACGTGTGTTGTATTTTTTTTTACCTGGAAGCCCTCATAATAGAGACCAGGATCATGGAAGCCTGTGATAGCATTTTACTTCATTTACTTAGATAGTTATCCGGTTGCATATTTTAATAATTAACGTAGGATATATAAGTGCCTACTAAAGGTCCATTGTTAGAAAATTTACAAATTTGGCTGCATGAAAATAATGTTTAAGCTACGCGAAAAACTTTTGATATGCTGGAGCAAATGGAAGTGTAGAAGACACGCAAGTACTGTAAAACAAAGTGATCGAAAAACTTCGTTTAGATGAACAACAACCATTTCGGTACTTGTCAAAGAATGTGTTTCTAACCGAAACTTACCAAGTGATAGAATATTGCGTAGATTATCTATGTGTGACTGTATTGAAAGCAAAATCAAATATGTGTGTAAATTGACCGAATATGTCTGGGTAGACTGCTAGGTCCTATAAATGATTTAAACAATGATCATGTTATAGTGTTCAAACAAAGATTTAGATTTCACCACATTAGGATTTTATGATGGTTTATTAAAGAGGTTTTGCACAATTATGCCAACAATATCCTTGTACAGCATTAATTAACACGATCGAATGAAGTCTCTGTGTCTGTAGAAAGATGGCATTTTTTTAATTGTTGATAACAACAACGTATGTTTATATTTCAAACAATGTAAATAGAATTCCAAGAGAATACCAAAATCCCGTAATAACTGAAACCTAACATCGTTAAAGCCTATAACAGATAGCATGAAAGAAATATGTTCTAGATCTGTCCTTCCATTTTTCTAGGCTATTAGTCTATTATGATATCCCATGAATAAATATCGTGTAAAAAGTGTACAATTAAATTAAATGTATAGCTAATTCTATATACGGTAAATGTAAGTGAGTAGGCGTAAAACTTGACACTTAAATATACTCTGCCATTTATAACAGAATTAATTAGTATGACATTAATAATTATTTATCTTTCAATGTAATGACAATTTTAGCTACATTAAACCCATTCATTCGCATAAATGCCCATATTTGATCAAAGGAAATATAAGATTGCTTTCTGTGTCTTTACGCTCTGGCCTGCTTATTTTCTACGCTTCGCCTTTCTCCACAACTACCATTCTATTTCCGAACCGATAGGAATAAATTCACGTTAATTATTTTTAAATATTCCGAATGTCACATATTTATATGTAAATTGTACTGACGCCCACGTTTCGCTCGTGTATCACATATAAATAAATGCCGGCGTACCATTGAAGTGACGCCTTAATATCTAATTTATTGGACAAGCGTATTTGTGTTAACAAATTGATTTTTTTTGTTCCACGGAGATGTAGGGAGAGATACTACCACATCGCTTGTACAAATATATAATTGGTTTGTTTGGCGAGCTAGTAGATTTATTTGTTCTCATGTTTAATAAAAAGAACGCTTTACTTATAAATCTTCTATCACTCGAGCTTTCTTTCATTTGTAGATGCAATAACACTGTCATCGTCAAGATCTATAGCGGCAAAGTAGTATTTTTTGTTTAGAATTCGTGTTTTCATTCACATTTCATTGTTAGTGATGAAAAATTGTATGTAGAAACTGCCGGTTGTCTTTGATCAAAACATTAATTTGAGTTATGCAGGAAATATTAATTGGTACATATGCTGGATAATGAGACACCAAATAATCGGAAATGTCTCATTAACAGTTGTATGAAACATCACGATAAATAGCTACTATACTTCGTTAGTATAATCAAGAATATCAAACTAAGAGAAGATGACAAATTAGTTAGCTTCCATGTTATGCCTCTTTATCATTGCTTCAACCAAACCCATTGTAATAGTTGTAAAGCGAAGACTCCTTGAACACATTATATTACAAGAGAGAACCACCTTTTCTCTAGATGGTATCATGTAATTATTGTAAACATCACACATTTTCAGACTCTACCAACAAGAATTCAGAATGGGAATAGGTTTAGGGAAGTAACGTTCAAAAAGGAGCTATCGATAAATATAGTATCAAACATACGTTGTATGAGACACATTAGATGGATTCCTACAACAGTTAAACAGTATTGGAAAATCCATAATGTTTAACTTAGAGAAAGAAGTTGATAACAAAGTTCCAGCCTACAATACATTGACAGCAAGCCGATAAGTAGGTAGAATGTTGTTTAAGGCACAACAGAATAATGTGCATCAGACAATTCATAATGCAAAAGAACCCAACAATGTTAGAACAAAGCTGAGTAGTGAAATTCAATAATCGCAGACCTGTAGACACAAGGTACCTTGTGAGTGTAGAAACTCGTATATTGAACACCAAAAAATGGTCCGTTTTATGACACCGATCCTTGAGAGTAGGAATGTCTGGTTACCAAGTGTACGAAACGGCATATTTCTTATACTATTCTGCTATTAAACTTAAAAATTTGAACTGCCAGACCTGGTTCGAGACAAACTAGTGTTATAGTTGTCAAAGACTGTTATATCGGACCTACTTTAACAGCACAACAGTTCTGTAATTACACAGTTAGAACGGAAGCAAAAGAGACGGCTGAAACGTTGGTCTAACATCAAAAGATGAAAATAGTCCAAAAGGGGAAAAATAGCCTAACAAACAGCTTAAATTCAAATCCATTGCCAACAATCTGTAGATATGCATCGTGAATTCTATTTACAAACATTTCTGAAGATCATTTTTCGAAAATCCAACTACGGCGATATATAACAATGTCACTTATTTTATGACTAGGTGATTAAAAACGCAAGAGATAATAAATGAGGAAATTGGTATTTATTTTATTTTTATTTTTAACATCAAGAAGCATGTGCTTTGGTATCTGCTAAAGTTCAGTTAAAGGCATTATAATCTATTCAGGTATCTGCTTATACACATCCCACAAAAGAAACATATTTCTGACATTTTGCGTAAAATTGGATTAAAAGCCTACACAATATTTTTATAAAATAAACACATATTTTTGCAATATGTTTGAGGAAAAACAGTACGAAATGGAACTGTCATGTAAATAGGATAACATAACAATAAATAAGCAGAGTTATTGACATAATAAAATCCACAGGCGTGCTCTACTTTTCCTTTGTTTCTATTGTTTTGTTTCATGATTATGACAATATTTTTCGTTACAGTTTTATCAGATATGAATAAAACATATAGCTTACACGCGATCCATCAGTACTTTTAAAACTTGGTAATAAACGGTCTAGGACAGTGCAAATGTTATTTATTGTAAACTAGAATCTTTGACTTGCAACTTTTAAAGATTTACTAAATGTTAATTATTTCTGGTATGCGTTTTCCACAAAGTAAAAGCCACTTGCAATATTTGATTTTATCTCACGACCACGTCGTTACTGTTTCCATTCATTGTAACTTGACATTGAGACACAACAATCACAAAAAGATATTTGTCCATAATTTGTCAATTTATTAGAGGGTCCGTCGAATTATAACGTAGATAACCCTAAAATAGGGATTCGTTCCATTGAAAAAGTAACCACAGAATAAGTCACACGATACCTCATAAAAACGTCAATCGACAATTGAATTTTTTCCGGTAACGAACCCTTAAACGACCCAGAAGCTCGGCGTAAATTTATCAACGAATCATAAATTAGAAACGTGCTCTCCATATATCAAACTCGTAACGTCGTTAGGGCCGTGACGTTTTCAGATGAACAGGGATCCGTTCGAGTGTGGCTCCCTCTCTCCAGTTTCGTGCCCAAATAATTATGGCAATTTTCGGTATGCGTATGCGAGAACGCAACGCGGCTAGATGGTGGTTGCCTTCTGTCACCTGATATGGTTCATGTATTCATATATGTATACTAATTATATCCATAGTAATTTACATGCTACATATTTGGTCAATTGTTCAGATATATTCGCATGTTGTCTATATACCATTGACATAAATTGCTTGTCCGATTTCAATATAATAGATTAATACGAAATAGTTAATGCAAATTATGTCCCTTTGTGGTACAAAATAAAATGCTGGTTCCTATTTTTGAACTAAAACATACTGCCTTAAAAAAGATCCATATTAAAATCTGCCGTTAGATATGTATATTTTTTTGTGCAATTTCGCTTATTATCACAGCTAACCTGTCGCTAAATACTGTCCTTTTCTCCAGAGGCGGTGTGATGGTTTGTATACAAATATGACTGTGTTATCTCTCTTCAGTTGAATTTCTGTTGATAAAGACATTAAAGTCTATAAATACAAAATATCTATTTTATCTCTCATGCATTGGATTTTTAGATTTAATAAAGTCAACAGTTTCATTGAGTTGTGGTTTTTAATTTTCTATCTGGTGCGGTAGAGGACAATACAATAATATACCGTGCCTTGCAAATATGAATAGGCTGTTTTTTTATTTTCTTTAGTAAGATTGACGACACTGCGATGTTTTTACATGCTTACATTTGATTATTTATTAACATGTGAGAGTTACAAGACAAAAAGCTTATGTCTAATCGAAAATTACAACTGGTCAAAAATTCGATAATCAAGAAGGGGTTTTTCCATTAATTGTGGGTACAAAACTTTCGATAACAGTTATTTTCATGGTTATATTGATAATTTTTGGGGGACTCGTCGGTGGAACTCCTAAAAAATGAACCACAGATTGAATAGAGGATATTTGACACCTCATATAAAAATCAATTGCATAAAACATGATAAGAACCAGAGTGATTAGGCGGCTGCTTAGTATCTTGAGATGATCCCTGCGTTCTTTCAAAAGTGTTTAATTTCTATCTTTCGCTATATGGGGATAAAGCAACTAAAGTCTAGCATTATAAAATAGTGTTGCATTTTACACAGTAAGCGTTGCAGACAAGACGGGTAATACCGCTTAAGAAGTCATTACAACTAGGACTGACCACACGAACTTGCCATACCGTTTAAAATAATTTGAAGTTGTTTCTATATAAAATTCAAGCAATTTATGAACTCACGAAGGTAGATTTTGAATAATTGTCGACAAATGCTCTTTTATGCAGTATGCAGAAAGAAAGCTCGATTCCCTCCAAAGAAGTCTTGTGATATCCAGATGTCAATAGAACTAAGAAGTATTGGGAAAACCGTTGTTCATTTCTCATGCACTTACCGATAAAACGATCAACTTTTTAGAGCATTGAGCGACTCTGCATATTGTTATAAAAATAATGCGTTTGTATCGGTTGAAGTCGACATCATACCTGCAACACTGCGCAATGGATCCACGGTAGTATATTAATAAGACAAAAGATGAAATTTCGAGCACAAAAGGTGAATTTATTATTAAAACATACATCTGGTTTTATACAGACATAAAATTGAAAACCTGAAAACTGACAATTACCCTTATAACTGTTAACGTGCTAAAGAATCGTTTTTGATTCTCATTAAACGATTCGGATTTTGTCGTAAATAAGCACAGTAGATTATTTACGATTGCCCAATATAAAATTTTAATTAAGCGTTAATTATATTTATTCAAACGCGAAAATAATAAATTTTCGCGTTCGTATATTAGACGTATGACTGATATAGACGTGTAGTGTACTCGCTGGGTCGGGAAAACATGCGTGTCTAACGACTATACATCATTTTTTCCTTGTACGAGAGAAATTAAAATTATACGCATGGCTCGAATTGAAGGAACGAAAAATATAACGCGGACTAGTGCATCTAATTCGGCGTGCAGCCACAGTGGCGCCACCGTATATGACCTTGTACGACACCCAGACGAAAGTGTAATAACTTGTATAATACATAAATATGCAACATACATAATATAAACGGTTCTTTCTATTTCTTCCCTTTTCAATAAACTTTTTGCACGCAGTAGTTTGTGTAAAATGAGTGATACATACTACTTGCTCTTTCCTGGGTTTGTTTTATTCGTCTTTATTAGCAATTTTCCATATACATAGTTACCTAAGTTATAACAAAAAGATTGAGAGATGAAATGCTATATAACTTTCGGAGCAAGTTGTTAAATGAAAAATATAGACGCAATGAAATTATATCACATGAATCGAAAAATAATGTGTTAGTTTAGTCATTGCACGAGACGTAGATAGTAAAGTAAAGAGCTGAACTAGATACAGTCAAGGATGCTACGCTCGCGTTGAATGCTGAAATGAAAAACTTGAAAAATACCGAAAAGTTTTTAGATTCTTAAAATTGGCAGTATTGGTTTAACTATTATTGCACTACTAACTTCAGTTACATATTCCTGTGACTTAAACTAAGAGAAAATACTGAACATAATTGTGATTAACCATACTTTAGTAGCAGTATATGACCTTGTATATGTATTGTATGGAATAAATTGGTATTTAATTATTTATTGTTTTATTGACCTTTAAGTGGAAATAAATCAGGAATATAGTAGCAGTTATGATAATAAATTATATTGATAATAAATAACTGTTCGTTAGTACTAATAAAATTTTATTTCGCGTTAGTGAATTCTTTGAAAAGCACTGGTATTAGCGTAGTTGTGACTACATACTTCAACAGCACAAGATAAGCCTATCTTATGTGCCGAAGAGAACAGAAGAATCGTGTATGTAGAAGACTTCTAGTTTTGCGTTAGTAAGACAGCAAGATTCAACAGCCGCAAGATATTCAAATTCAAGAGACATAGAGACAATGCCAGTCAAACAATTTCAACCACATGACAAACATCATTCAGTCCCATAACCAGTAATATACAAACAAGTCAAAAGTATTACGGACATCAGCTTTGAATGCAATTATCAATCAACTGATTGTGATTTTATCGAATTAACATCACACGAATGAACTTGATGCCATATTCATATCGATTAAAATTGGTCTCAGGTAAAGATTATGGTAACAGACACGAAAATCATTTGGATATCCATAATATAGCCGAAAATTTGATTTGTTGTACTGATGTTTGTAAACTTTTTGAACCTTCCGGAATATAACATGACTCTAGAAGTAAAAGTTTATTCACTAATGCGTTAAAAACCTATCTGACAGCAGTTGTTAACTAATTTCTATAGTATTCACACATATCATGCTAGTTCTATGAAGAAAACTAACGAAAAGGGGTTTCATATCTGGTAATTAATTACATCTACAATGAGTTGAATAGTCTAAATACAGTAGACAGGTTCAGCTTCTTTGATTGTCGAAGGTTTTTGATCATATTGACTATATTAAACTTTTGGTTAATTGTGAGTTGTTGTCGTCTTTCGTAAGGAGATGTGGTAGCAAGTATGTTCAGTTCACAAAATAAGTTAATGGTAAGCACCCAAGTCATTACTCCGCAGTACCGCCAATTAATCATCAATATTCCGCAGGATTCAATACAAAGTCTTAACCAGTTTGTAGTAGTAGAAGTATTTATGCTTCTTTATAGTTCATTAGGGTTGACAGTTGATTGCTACTTAAAAAAATACTGTAAAAATCAAAATCTAAGTATACCTATCACAGAATGTTTTAAAAAATTTCCATTTAAACATTTACTTCTTTGTCAAATATTTACTTAACTACAGTTTATTACGTACTGTGTTGACAATGTTTGTGATTTTCTAAACGTACAGCAATAAATTATACAAACTACCACAAGAGATAAAAATAAATAAATGTCACTTCAAGACTGCTGCAGTTAAGCTAACATCTTGTTTCTTGCAGTGCCTTAACATAAACTCACCCATTTTTAAATGCAAATTATGAATTGAATTTATAATTAAAATATTTAGTTATGCAACCAATAGACTAGGGAAACAGCTCTATACGGGAATGTGCTCACAAAGACATAAAGGTACATATGCAGATATACAAACATGAATGTTGTGATAAAAACACTTATAATAGTAGACGCGAAATACAAAACACGAACGTGCTACCGCAACCGAAACATTCTCTCATAAAGCTGCGGTTACAAAACATAATATTTCCCATTTCCTACAACCGCAACATAACCGAAAACATCTGATATTCCCTTTGACGGCGCTTCAACATTTGCTGCCCAGATTCGTTACTATCTCGCTCTGTTGCACGAACTTCTAAGCGTCATAGAATGAACTGGCGACGTTTGTTCGTAATATACGCATCCTATAAACCTAAACCAACCCACGAAATTCGAGCAAAGCTCTGAGGGCGGTCCATACGCTCCATTTAAATTTCAACTCCGGATCTAAGTCATTTAATTTTATAATGGTACGTAAAAAATTGTAGAAAGAAATTGTATACGTGTACTATTCACAAAAAAATATATTTCATCTCAGACATTATTTGTAATAACGGATGATCTGATATTAGCAGGTATAATATTCTGTATGCTGCGGTCTTAATCTTCGAGTTAATAACTAGTTTCCTGTTGTATTCTATCATATAAGCACTAGTATCAAATATTTCCTGCAGTTTGAGCGTGAACGAGGTATGACTCTTCAATCTTCCTACAAATATTGTCTTAATGTTTACATGAATAAATATTTCATTTCATTTTTAGTAACAAAAATTGTAATATCAGAAAAGATATTGTAGAGCAAATACAGTCAGCGAATACTTTAAGACTCGAAAAATCAAAGATTCAAGAGGTACTAGTAATCGATAAATTACTGTTTTCAGTTTCAAGAAGATAAGCTTTAAAAATCGAAATTCAAAGATTTTGTTCATCGGAGAAGATGATTATTGTTGGTCCACTAAAAGATACTTCTGAAAACTGAAGAATAGTGACAAGACAACTGAAAAAAAAAAAGGTATCAAAATACTATATAGATCTTGGAGGGTGGTCGAACGTTGAAAATGTTGTTGTTTTTGTCTGTAAACCTCAAACAATAGAAAATCATCGCTCAACCAATCACTAGTTAATTTTTATTCGACCTGTTATCACATGCAACAGAATATTCAAAGTTCATCACATTTGTCACAAACCTTGAGAGGTGGTAGAGCCTTGAAGATGTTACAACTTGTTGCTTCATGTCACTAAACCACAAAAATCGAGAATCATAATCTTTATTAAATTACATCGAATGTTTTCTTTGTATCAGCCTCTTTTAAAAGAGGTTTTGACTATGTCTACGACTATAATACAAACTGCACTAAATACAAAATAAAATAAATAAAAACAGAAAAATACAAAATATAGTAACTCGACGTTTCGCCAATAATAGTGATTTCTTCGGCAGCAAAAGTGGGTAGGGGATCCCAACGATGTGTCAGAAGGTTATGGTAAATCAACGTGTGGACCACGTTAAAGACGGAGGTCCGAAGGATTTTGCCTCTAGTTGTTTAACCATGAGAGGAAAAAGAAATATTTACGTCCAACAAATAAACAACAGTCATGTTCACTAGGAAATTTAGGGAGAGTGTGTATCAGATTTTTTGATACAATAGCCTTAAGGCTAAAAAATGAGGTTTGGCGCATATTAGCTTATATGTGGATCAACAGGTTATGAAAATGTTTAAGATTCGTTGAAGTGGATACTGGCGTTATCCTCTAAGCTCCTCAGATTTGACCGGCTCCAACTTTAATTTATGGGGTTTGCGTTTTCATCATTATGGATTAACTACAAGTAACAGCTTGGCGGTCAGATATAATTGAGTGTAATTCCACGGCGTACTTATGGAAAGATTAAGAGAGAGAACATTAAGAGATAAATCTGGACCGATTTAGCGAATCTCAATAATAAAAAATTTAATAAATTATATTATATATGTATGTATATACGATTATTAATTTATTATATTAAGCTTAATATTCTCATTGTTTTTAATATTAAAAAGATCAAATTAGTAACAAGAGACAAAATTATTGCTTTGTATGCGCTTTTACTGTAAGTGAAATATTTTTGATTCCTTTACCTTTTTATAACTACTTTTTTGTTACTTTGTACTGCGTATTGAGATCTAGACGAGCATTCTACTTGTAAAAATGAAAAAATTATATGTACATTAATTTTTGCAAAATTCCTGTAAAATTTCTTATAGAAACGCGAAATAATCTGAGGACCTTGCAACGTAATATTTTGAGAAAACATCTGTTACTGTAAATCGGTGATTAAAAGTTATTGGTTCCCTTTCCAACATCATATCCTTGTTCTGGATACATACAAGTATCCTGAAAACATTGCATAACTATTACATCACGCAACTGTCATGTGCATCAAATTAAATTCAGTTGCCTAGATGATGGTATGTGAAAAAGTTGTTTGTATAGTACATATTCTAATTGCTTACACCTTATTGAATGGAAACTTCGTATAAACGAGTGATCATGTTACAAACCACCTGCCGAATCATCATCGGTGGTGAAATGATGAAAGGTACTAACCAGAAACTCAAGTAATATGTGTCCACAAAAACTGTCTCAAAAATTTTTTAGGGTACTACGGGTGTTCAATACTTATTATTGAACATTTGTCGAAGGCCTGTAGATAGTTACTGTCCAAAACTTTCTAAATCTGGTTTTATTTAGAACTGGCATTAGTGTCAATATTATTATATGACGTTATTAGATGCACACACCACAGTTAAAAAATAAAAAAATGTATGTAAAATATCAAATTTAAAAAAAAGGCTTGTATTTGTTTAATATGAACAAATATTTTATTATCATAGTAGTGTATTATTAATATATTTGTATTAATCTATAGAGAAAATTTATGACAGGAAACCGTTTTTGTGCATTCCTTTTTGTTTCCTGCTGTGATTCAATATGATTCTACCTTCCAAAAACTTTTCGGAAATCATTCTGCAATACTTGATCTAGTTATCTTAGGAATCATGTTCCGAAAGTATAGGCTGTATAAGAGATAGAGTGTTAAAAACTTACGTAGAAGATGATGAATTAGTTAATGTAATATTCAAGAAATACTATACATCATTCACTTTAAGAGTGCAGCGTTAGAAAAGATAGGACCTTATTTCGCGGCTTGTGATTGGTCAATTATCGAGGCACGTACACACTATGTAAAATACTGTTCTTGTACTTATGAAATTTGAGGCTAAAAGCGATACGTCAAATTTGTTTATGCTGTTTTGTTCGTAGATATTTGCTGTATTATGTTATTTCCTTACGTTTTTCTTTGTATTTTCAAATTTTGCAAGTACCTTACATTAAAAGCAAAGTTCTTTTCAGTATTACTTGCAAATTCAAGGTATCTATTATTATCCGTATTCATGTAATATTTCTATTACAGTTGAAGGATCCTCAAAAAATCCTTCAGGAAAACATATAAGTAGTAGGCAGAGGCAAATGGCATATAATTTATATTTGCAACAGAAGCAGAACAATGTGAAGGATATAGATACTGCAGGTGTGTCTCATTCACCGTCAAAGAAATGTATACGTCATACAACCTATGATAGTTTGGATGAAGGCCAGCGGTCAGCAATCCGAAGACAAGTGCATTCCTTTTTCTTGAAAAATGAGTTACCTACGGGTACAAAAATATTGAGCGTAAATATATTTGAATTAACGTTAGCATGATCTAATTAATGTTTGGACGTTGTTAATGCAGATGAGAATTTGCCAGACTTTAAGCGAATAACATTATGGAAAATTCTCAAAGAATTAGGATTTATGTGCGTGAAACGCAACCGAGAAAGTGTGCTAATGGAGCGACAAGATATTGTTTTACGGAGACACCTTGGAAAAAGGAAGCATTAGTTAAATGGCTTAATTTAAAAGGAATTGTTGATAATTCTTTATTAAAAGTTAAATTACTGGAACTTACTAAAAAAATATATTACTGACAATCCTATTACATACATTATTGACAAAATGGTAGCAGAAAGTGTTCGCACAATATTACGAATGTCCCAGTATCATTGTAATTTGAATCCCATCGAATTAATATGAGCTCCAGTGAAGCATCATGTGACTAATAATAGAACTCTTAAGTTAGCGGAAGTAAAACTTTATTATTGGATGGAGTTAATCATGTCACTGCTGAAGGCTGGACTAATTGCATCAAACATTCTATCGCAGAAGAATATACGATGTATGATTTGGATTTTTGCGTATTATAAATATCATATAAATATTTAAAAATATTTCTTCTTATGTACAATAAACTTGAAAAATACATTGTCTATACAATTATTGTGTTTCTATACTTAAATATTAATAAATATAACATAGTCATACATCTTATATACAATTTCTATACATAGTCTGAATAATATATTTTACGAACACATAAATTTTACGTTTTAAAAATCAATCTTATCATTAATTGGCTATAAGAAGCTGTAAACAAGTTTAACAAAACTTAAAAAAATAGAAATGTATTGATTTATAACGTTATATAAGACATTACTAGCTAAAATATAATACGTTGTAATATATTTGCCGCATTTGAAGGTTAACCTACGTCAATGTCGATTTTGAATTGAGTGGTATATTTAAATTCTCTAGTGTAAAACCAACGCCGATTGTGGCGCCAAGTACTGCACTCTTAAGTTGAATGGAGTATAAGTTTGTACAGCCTTCATTAAAAAATTCCAAAAAAATAATATAAAAGTAATATTGATCATTTTCAAAAGTCTAATTTAGCAATCGTAGTAATGTTCGTAAGAGTTATTTTTGCAAATCTTCATTCTCAGAAAATATGTATCCTTTTTATAGCATTATCACCTTATCAGAACTTGACTTATTATAGTTACGATTCAACAACAGCTGCTGAATTCAATTCTCAACGGTTGCATACCGACGGTTACTTAATTGAATGTATGCGGTGAGTGTAAAGGCACTTGTAGGTAAAAATGTCATTTTTTAAATTATATTTACAGTGCACTATGGTAATTAAACAAACGAACCCTCCTCTTTAATTCCTCATTGAACAATTATGTACACCTGTTAAGCGTTATTTATTTCTTTTCTTTATCTATGGAAACGCTGAATGCAAAAATTGCCAATTTGTATGTCCCACCTTTTTATTCGGATCAAGTCAAGTAGCAGCTTAGCACAGATAATGAAGAGATACGATCAAGTCCTTCATTGAATTTATCAACAATGCGAGTTAATGCGTTACTGTCATACTCGATCACGCTAACAATCATTACAATTCATCCCTTAAATGTAGGGTGCGTTTAAAGGCCGCTGTATCCAGGGATGACATGTTAAGGGCCTACGTAACAGCCCGGATTATTAGGGGTGCTTACACATCATCAGAGAACATATGTTCCGCTGGTATATACATACATAGGGTTGTAATATTATCCTCCTGTAATCTTAGCGAAGCGTAAAGATAAGGAAAGGATTATTTAGTAATACTTATCGGTACACTGAGGTTAGTATACATGAAGAATTGAAGTAAAAGTATAGGTAGTATTTGACTGACTACACATACTATAAAAAGAACATTTTGCCAGGGAATGTTACTAATTTTTATTGTACGCTACTCAAAACATGATCTGTTTTATTAAAGTGAGTTACCAAAATGATTAGAATTTCACCAAATAAATGTACTAATAATAAATTGGCTAAATTCTCATTTAAGTAACTGCGATCACAGTAAAGCGGGCTAATGGTTTTTCCATCAAAATCGAGTTGATCGCCGTGGTGCTGTGGGTATATTCCCATAGTTTTAAGCAATATTTTCATCATTTGAAGATGTTAATATTGTCAATAAATAATGATTATGCATCCAAACTGTTTATATATTTTCGTCTGGTGCCAGGTTTTTGGACGTACACTCGGTTGATTTAGAATCGACTCAAACTGCCATAAAACCCGTTAAAAGTATGCTTTATTGCGGCCCCCGAATGCGAAGCAGTAATAGTATGGTCAACTGTATGTAAATTACTACGTATGTAAATTACTATCTATGTATATACAATGTATTTTTCTATTAAATCCAGTTTCATATGCAAGGGATCATTTATAAATTCCTAAACCGATAATTTCTTAATGCGAGCTTAACATATGTATAGTTAAATCGCTATCGCATACAATTTCACTATAATTCTAAGTATTTTATGTAATTAAGAAATTACATGAATAAGAATATGTATGGGGGCAAGATATAAAAGTCTATTACATATTAAAGTGGATCGAAAAACGCGTTTTTTTCTGCAATACAATTCTAATAACGCGGAAAACTTGTGCATTGAAATAAATCATTATTTGTTTACTGTGTGTTTTGTTATAAATTCTCGAATAAAAACAGTGTTTTTAACGAAACAACAATAAGATGAACATAGATTCGTGTCTATCTGCTTCGATAAATAATTTTTCTTATGGTTCTAAAATTGATTTGTATTATTATTTTATTTGCGTTTATATGTCATTAATGGTAATGGGTGTTGGCAAACGCTATACTACGTAATAACGCAGGTATTAAAAGTATCTGAAAAAGAATATATTTCTGCAGCGATCTTCCCATTCATTTCACATTACGTAGCTATTTTACCTGCTCATAAGCAAATTGCTTTATTACTACAAAGATCCAGTTAAATGCTGAAAGTTTCTGTGTGCGACATTAGGTCTACGTCGCTTGCCGGGTGAGTCGATTTTAAATCAACCGAGTGTACATACAATACATGCTAATAACATCACAAAAACATTTTTTACAACAGACTTGTCACAGATTGTTTCTAATATAAAACTTCTAATCACTGCTAGTGAGGGGTAAGGCTAAACAACGGTATTATAAAATTAAACTACAAGAATACTAACAATATTACAAATCATTAAGATATATTTGTACTTGCAGATGTAATGAAAAGCGTGCCTGTTTCCGTCACATTTCAATTACCTGCATTTTATGGATATACTAAAGTGTAAAAACAGGACATTTCTCAGCACCTGTTCGGTCCCGTTCAGAAGTGTCTATTGTGTTAACCTTCCTATTACCTATTCGTCAAAGTGACCCATTTTTGTGTTATTAATAAGATATATCGTTGAAACTGTTAAACATATTAGCTTTATATTACATGTAATCCTCAAACACATTCTACAGTGTATCTCTTTCAAATTTCATATCACTCTTTTCATTTTTGTTTGATAAATTTAATCAATTACATATGTGGTGAATGGGTCAGTTTTATCCATTATTGTTACTTTCGCAAATAAACTCATACTGATTGTGAACAAAAGTATTATTGGCGCTCAGGACTTCCCTTTATTTTGTGTATTGATGTTTGGTATATCTAGGGGATTGGGGGATATATGTACAGTGATGAGCTTTAGTACTGACTCAAAATGCCATAAAACTTTATAAACATAAGCCTTATGTACGACGATATATAGCCCACTGCCCTTGAGGGGTGAGTCAGCACTAAAGCACATCTCTGTACATACGTGCACAAGAGGAACCAAAAGGTGGCCAGTATGCTTATTTTATAATATGCTAGATTTGACCGGTGTAAATGCGTATGTGTTGTATAGCGTGGTGCATCCAAATTATAATTCCAGGAAGTTGCACAAAAGGCGTTAATTTTTGAAGGAATTAGGATTTGAGTTAACAGAGGCACTTCGTCAAGAAAGAAGTAATAAGAACATACGACTTAGCGTAAAAAAGAAACTTGATGCAGTTACTGAAGTACTTGAACGAGAGAATTGAAGCGAGGAAGATGTAAATTATATAACTATAAATAGGATCAAAAATCAAGCAAGAAATGTAAATCCTTCAACATATTTGTTTGTCAAGAATATGCTAATATATTTTGTAATAGTTGCATTGATAATGTAATCCTTTCTATTTGTTTACAGTAACATTAGTTTTCTTTATATTTTTGAAATAGCAAAGTGATTAACAGCACGGCATTATAAAACGCGGTTTAATGCTGTCGCAAAGCCATTTCAATGCAATTTACATACACAAAAACTACATCGCGAGAGTTGCATGATATCCATACAAGTGATACAGCTTACGGAGTTACTGCAACTACGTACCCACCACTAAAAAAATACACTTGACAGTACTACTTCTATTTTTCTTCAAACTCAACATTAAAGAGAGCAATGGCATTAGTACTACTATGTTAAGATTCTGCTGTCGTCATATAATGCCTTATATACATATATATATACATATTATCAAGTATTGCATACTTGCATTGTATCGTTGAATGATCCAAAAGAACCACGGAGATTTACTGCAAAATATAGTTTGCAAAGGTTTTGACAATGTGAATCACAACATTTAGTAGTCTTTGTAACGATTTAACAAATCGAAGAAAAGTAGAGCTATTACAAAAGATGTACCGTAAAGGAAAGCTTTCGGTCTACTACTATCCATGCAAGCTTATTACCTCACAACTCTAGTTATAGTGCATCAATCATTCTTTTGCAAGTATTTGCTTTAACAAATAAAGGTTTTGTTTTAAAACGAATTTTATTTAGTACTACTTTATTTAGTACTACTTTAGTAAACTTCCAAAAGGTAATTACATTGAAACCAAAGCTTTTATTACAAAAAAATCGAAATTTTATTTGGAAAAGATTGTATATTTTAAGGCTCTTAAACTTTAATCTTTAATCATTTTTATGGTCAGAAAGAAAATTAGCTTCTTTTACTGTTTTCGCCGTGTGGCTGTGTTACACTACAATAAGTTGTATGTATGTACATATGTTGTTTCTACTTATTTAACATAATGAAGTCATTTATTATTATTATTTATTAATTTTATTAATCAGAATGCAGGCCAGTGAATAGAGTACTGTCTGCTCTAAAAAAGTTAAGAAACTGCTGCTATAACAATATGTAGTAATGAAGAAACATGATTTCAGACAATGTAAGACAAACTGATATTGTCGTATTAGTATTACATTTAATAAAGTAGCAGCTGATAAAATGCTGTTTTACATTATCATGTCTGATATTCATGCAGCTGTCTTGATTGTAATATGTAGATTAAAAGAATTAACAAGAACTATTTCGCTACCAATTAAATCAATTATAATTGTTCCGTGCTGCGACAATATTAACTAGTGCAATCTTAGGCATTTGCATTTTATAATTTTTCATGAGCTATTGTTTACAGTTGCAGCAATATATACATTGTAGAATCATGTCTATGGGGGTAATTTTTAAATATATATCCATAAAATATATTAGAAATTCAATGAAACCGGTTGGTTAAAAATACCATCTTATAATAACATAAGAACCTCATAAAAACTGTCTTATCTGTATCGCTTGCATTATTACAAATCCAACGTCTCTTTGTAGAGAGGGAAGGATGTTTCACAAAAAGATCACAAAAAATATAATTCCACGAGTATTATTTCGAGAGACACGGCGTTAATATACGGCAAGATGTCTTATAAATAATAATCAGATATTATATCTATCTGGTTCTGTGTTTACATGTGCACATAGTCAATGCAGTCGGACCACCTGCCGTATTGAAGAGTATTATCTACATCGAGAATGGCTGCAAGTACACGTATAGATGCGCCGGTACTTAAACAGATGCAAAAATGCGATCGGCGACCATCTTAACTTACTTAAAATACCTGTCAATACGATACAGATTATTATAAAGCGGTAGATGAATTGAATTCATTTCGACGAGGGAAGCAAGTTCGAACTTTTCCATATACGTTACCTACTCTGTGCAACGTGCGTGATAAAACTATGCAAAAAAATCCTACTTCCAGCTGGATTTATGGGTACTTAATTTACGCCGTTGAACATCTCATGGAATAATTAAACGCACTACATTTGTAAAGCGTCTAAATAATAACAAAATAACACCGTTCTGTAGTAGAACAAAATAAGGTGGATTAAAGTGTTAAAACTGGAAAAAAATCTTTTTTCTTCAAACGTCAATAAAACTGACATTTCTCGACTGAGTAGTCGGCCGCAAAGTGTCACTTTTCCTCCGCCGGAGGTTTACTTTTCACTTTTCCGTCGCTGGCGCTGGAGGGAAAAGTGTTATTATGGCAACGTACAAACCAATACAAACACATAATTCCGATGTTGACAGTGTCCACTTGACAATTTTATGATGAGTTACGATAGAAACAGCTGTCTTAGTCAACTTGACTAAATTTTAGTCCATGCTTGATCGATGTTACGCGATTTTGACGTAAACGTCATTACAAATCTGTCAAAATCGCGTTAATCAACGGTCTAAACGTCCAAACATCCTACCAAACCCGCTTATCTTCAATAAAAACAGATATTTTCGCATAAATTTGCCGACGTTTGAAGAAAAAATAGCATGTTTTATGTGGAGGAAAAGTTACTTTTTCTAGGTATAAAATAATATACTATTTTCTTCAAACGTCAATAAAACTGACATTTCTCGACTGAGTAGTCGGCTGCAAAGTGTCACTTTTCCTCCGCCGGAGGTTTACTTTTCACTTTTCCGCCGCTGGAGGAAAAAGTGTTGACAGTGTCCATTTGACAGTTTTATGATGAGTTACTATGGAAACAGCTCGTACCTAATCATAGTCTAAACGTCCAAACACCCTATAAAACCCGCTTATCTTCAATTAGAAACAGATAGTTTTGCATAAATTTGCCGACGTTTGAAGAAAAAATAGCATATTTTATGTGGAGGAAAAGTTACTTTTCATGGCCTGCTTTCAAACACGAGCGCGCCATGGAAAGTATCACTTTTCCTTCGTATAAAATAATATACTATTTCGCCGGTTTGCCTTTGTTGTGTTAGTTTTTCCATAACTAACGCTTTATCCAAGGCAACATCTACCTAGTTTTAGTAAGCTGCTTACGTTTTATGTTAAAGATGATATAACAAAAAATACTGTGATGATACCAATTCTGTTAGTGAAGTTTCATAGTTTCCACGAGAACAATATTAGCAACGTAACAACGAATCACTTGCACGTTTGGTTTCGGTCTGAATCTAAGTCTAAACAAGAAGAAAACTAATCTTCCTTTTCATACACACCTCATAGCAAACGAAGTACATATTTATATTTATACTTATCCGATCTTGATAGTCAGAGAGAGTCACTGATATCGTACCAAGCACGGCATATCGGTGATTCGTCCTAGTGATGTTTAGCCAAAGTTCAGTGCTAATAGGGAGGCAACAAAATTGTCGTTATTGGAAAACCGAAAATCCTCATTGGATCACGAAATATACAGTATGCCCACGGATTGGGTTTACAAGAGGAAACACTTTTTTATCTTTAACTTTTTCGAAAAAATGTATTCTTTACAAAAAAATCTGCTTGTTGTAAAACAACGAATTCAAGTGAGTTATCTTTAATAACTTCAATACTTTTGGCAGAAACGATAAAAAAAAGGAAACTATGCAATAGCAACTTATCTAGTTACCTTTTCTAGTTAGGTATATGACAGTCCTGTCAAAGTAGGTATTTATCAGGTACGTTTTAAAATGTTATCATTCGATCAGAGATCATGTGTAGTATTTCACTACTTTTGGCAAAAAAGATTAATGACCTACTGAAGACTTAATTTATGTCCAATCCATTAGAAAAATTCTTGCTCGAAATTCAGGAAAACTTTTTCTTATTTCACGAATTGACAAGGCAGCTACAGCTTGTCGTATGCCATCTTTCAAAGCATCTCTATCATTGGGTAACGGCTGACTGTAAACGATCTGCTTCAAACGTCCCTAGAGATAAAAATCTGCAATTGTGAGATCTAGACTTCTTGGAGGCTATCTAATTGGTCCATTTCTTCCAATCCATCTATCTCCAAATTTATTATTTAACCAATTTACTTCAGCACGAGCCATGCGAGCCGGGCAGCCATCTTGTTGAAAGTACATTGCACTGCGATAAGCTAAACTAAAGGTGTCCATACTGTCGCCTAAGTTTTTTTTCTAACAAATGGAGATAGGTATATTGATTGGTGTTGCCATCAAAAAAGTAAGGTCCTATTATTCCTTCCAATGATATAGCACACCAGACGTTAACCTTTTGAAAATATTGCCGCCGATTTAAAATTCGAAAATGCGGATTAGTGTCGTTCCAGTATCTAACATCTTGTAACGAAACTATCCCATTAGTAGAAAATGTCGCTTCGTCGGATAACACAATTCTTTTATAAAAGCTTTTTTCATTTGTGAATGATTTTCTCACCCATCCATAAACAAACAAATAGTCGTTGTCCTTCATCGCCTCTTTTCAAATGTTGATTAAAAACTGGCTTATAAGGTTTTATTTTAAGTCGTTTTAAGATATTATGAATGTGCGATTTACTCATTCTTAGCTGCAAAGATCGTCTTCTTAACGATATGGTAGGGTTGTTGTCCACAGATTGGATAATTATTATAGCCGCAGCATCTACTTCAGCATCAAATGGCGCTGTCTACTTTTTAATATTTCGTACGGAACCAGTTCTCATAAATTTTCTAATGATCTTGTGCACACCCATACGGATACTTTTGATGAAATTTATCAATGACATATGTACCTGTAGCTATTTTCTCCTGTTCCATAGCACTGTACTACATAGACTCTCTGATCGAATGTTAAGATTTTAAAACATATATCTGATAAATACCTAATTTGGCAGGACTGTCATATAACTAGAGAAGATAACTAGATAGGTTGCATTATCGCATCAATTTCCTTTTTTATCGTTTCTGCCAAAAATATCGAAGTTATTAAACATAACTCACTTGAATTCGTTGTTTTAAAACAAGCAGATTTTGTTATAAAGAATACATTTTTTCGAAAAAGTTATAGATAAAAAAGTTTTTCCTCTTGTAAACCTAATCCGTGAACATACTGTATACAAAACTCTCAAAAAGTGATCGTATAGTGCGGTATCGTTGACGGTAGAGCTCATTACTACTTTAAAGAGACAGTGACTGGTGCGAAAGCTATGCACTTTTAGTAAAGTGAACTCATCACTACTCTAATACTTTTGCGTGACCTCTTTTTTCAACAATATGGAGCGCGCCGTCACAGTACGCTTTGCCTGACGGCGCTTGTTTGCATAAACTTTTTCCAAAACACTTGAATAGATAAGAGAAGCACGATTGACTGGCCATCCAAAATTTAACTTCTGTGGACTTTATCTCGTGATTAAAATGTAAAGGACACGTGGCTCGACCAGCGAATTTAGAAGATTTAAAACAAAAAAATATGCCAAGAAATTAGACAGATTACCATAAATGTCATCGACACTGTTCAAAAAGAATTTCTTAATTGCCTATCGAATTTTTAATGCTCAATTCGAACATTTACATAATTTAGGTAGATACTTTTCATTTTTCATTTGTACGATTATTTTTCTTCAAAATTTCCTGATACAATCACCATCTATATTTACCTTGTCGTAAAATCTGTCCTTTCAAATTCCGTAATAAAAGATGGGGAAGGTTACGTTAAAAAAATAACGATAACGTCATATCTGTTTTATGATAGACCCTGTATGTTTCAGGGTAACGTAAGAACACTCTAAACTAAAAATAAAAATCGATGGGTCCGAGGGTTGTTTTGAAAAATACCCCTTCTAGTTGTTATTGAATTTATTCGATACTTTACTAATGCACTGTATTTCTTTTGGCAAGCTGTTTGAAAATTATTAGTTTAGACGTAGTATCTTTATTTACAAATATTTAGAGAGATTTAGCACTGAATAGTAGAGACAATTCATGTTGGCTGCAATTCTCTGCTTACATTCAACCTACTTTGAGTATAATGAAAAATTATGCAAATAAATTAATTCCTGTTTTGGTGTCTGCAATTAAAAAATCACTTACAGGTTACAATACATGTAGATAGTATTAATTAAAACGAATAAGACTCGGAGCAAACAATTACATATTTTCTAACTAGTCTAACAATATCAGGTTGATTATAACTATATTAATAATGGAGCGTTTTTCAATAAATCTTTTTTGTTAAGTATCCTATGATATCCATACATTTAATTACAATACAATTGCTATTACAACGAGAATTGTAGACATAAATTTTGCGTAGCACTTTAAGTTCCAATTGGCATTTTCACGCTTATTATAAGTAGCTAACTGTACTAAAAATCCTGATTAATTCCGCTCAAATTAATTAAAAATAGTAGCATGAATGAAAAAGAAATGAACTCCTTTCAATCGCGATGCCTATCCGTTGCAGCTCGAACTCTTTTTTTATGGTTGCAAACAACCGAAAACAATTATTAGTTATAGATTACAAGAATTCTCAATTAAAATCCCTCTATGGTGTTCTTTTTCTTCAGTAAGAGATAATACAGGACTTCCTAGAATTTTTTTACGAGATTTTCAAGGAGAAAAAATACAGCGCTCGTGTCAGTACATTTCAGATATATATGCAATAGTTAAGACGTTTCCTAGGAAAGCTTTCGTTGTAACCCTACCGAGATAATCCTATTTCGGCGGATATTTTTTTAACAGTATCGATATGGTGTATATGATACGGAGTAATAGCCACACAATCTCCTATTGCTCGTTTTTTTATCTCCGAAGTTTTAAATTCTTGTATTGAAACAGAGCATTCTACCATTAACAATTACGGCACATTAAAAGCGAGATCGGTATCGAAATCAGCGATTCGAGCAATGCAAAACAATGAATCTGCGCTGTGCGTAAAATTCCGACCCGAAGTCGAGGAATACAACAAATAAAGACTTGAACGGTGAAGGAGTCTGAGTATAACGGCGCGACATCGAAACAATAACAATAATAAAAATAAAATCATCATTAGGCGAAAAAAGCGAAGATGATAAAGAGATGGATAGAAGAGAAGGCACATACGCAGCACATCACACAGTAAGAGAAGATATCCAACAATTTAATTAGTCAAGCACTGTTGCATAAGTGCGGAGTCACGGGAAGAAGAAACCAGGTCTATGTTATGGCAAAGCGTGAGGGTAACACTAGTAATTTATTACGAGGTTTTATGGTACGCCTGACGGCTCAATCAGACACTCTTGTTCGAGACTGCTTTCAGCACCCGTGAGAAATTAATTATGTTTGATTGAAATTTATCTACACACCATAGCACACACACTCTCATCCATATAAATATATATTTCAATGTCTGATTGTACGTGTACGACATTGTACACACCTATGTGCGCGCGGGAGAGAAATATACGCGTTAAAGCCGAAAATTCGGCGTTTATTAAGAGGTAACACGCCTCTATTCTTCATCCTTTCGATCGTGTACAGACTTGGTTATATTTACTAGACACTTTTAAATACTTCACCGATAACTAAAAAACTAAAGGAGGAAGTTTCAATTCCTCTTTTTCCTTATTTTTGATCGTTTCTCTTATTTCTTCTAAGTTTATCAAACTCAACATTTATTGACAAATCACAAATTGTTAAAAAAAAGTTGTTACATAGTAGGATCAGCAAAGCTATATCAGAGAAATACATACATTTTTCACATGTGCTACCTAATTATTGGTTAATAAATAACTAATGTAAGGCAAGATGAAAAGGCCTAGGTTTTTTTGATTAAGTTCTATATTAAATCTGCCGAATTTTCGTTCGGGTATAGGAACTTTTTCAGGACAGTCAAGGGAACTTTTACATTAAATAATTAAACCTTACTGTCCTGAAGAAGTTTTTTTTTTTTCATCTTGCCTAACATTATTTGGAGTATTAAACGTTAATACTATACTAGTTCCCAGTACTCCGTTACTGTCTTCCACTTAATAAATAAATCATAGATTTATCTACACAGAAGTCGTTTAGCTTTATGTAATTCATTTAGATACACTTCACTAGATTCACTTAGATGGAACAGAAACAGGAAAATCAACATAAGTTTCCTATTATCACAATACTGGAGAGAATAGGGGAGACTACCCAAAAACAACTGTAAATTTTGTGTTGGTATGTTGATATACTTATAAATCAAAAAAAAAATTCTTGAAATTTACTTTCCCAATGTTGTTGCTGGAGTAAAAACTCCAGTCATGTTCTGACATAAACTCAAGAACTATTTAATTAAAATTGTTCGCTTATTCTTCCTTCTTTTACCACTGTTACGATCACATTGACTTGGAAGCAAGCAGAATTATTATATATATATCAAATAGACTTCACAGAAGGCTAAGACGCAGGATGGTTGCATAAGTTTGAACTTATAACTACTCTAAATTATGATCATTCAGCGAACACAGGTATGTTATGTATGTATGTATGTATATAAGAGTATTTATCAATGTCGAGTCTCTATTACGAGGGCTTCCGAGATTTGTCGTCATCGTAGTGTATAGTTGCGGGTTTAGTAAATTTTGTATTATATTTTTTGTACTTTTATTTCATTTTGTTTTTGTTTATTTTTGCATTGTATATATGTACACTAGGTACTATGAAACGATTAAAACCTGCAAGTCGTCATAACACCGGACCTATCATTGATAATTTCTTCTTAGATATTATAATGGCATAATCATTATTTTAGACATAGTCATTTATACCTAAGATATTCTCTCTACAATTTCTCAAAACAGATGCAATTGCCTGCTATACTAACATACCTATGTAGTTTTGAAGATTCTACGAGACTAATATTTTTATTTTAAGAAAGATCTTACGGCTGCCTTGCTACTGCATTCAAACGATATACAGTGTGTAACAAAAGTCATGAACATTGAACATAGAACAAAAATGAATTAGTTATGTGAAAAGCACTCGGACACATCGATTTTTGTTTTTTGAGTGTATTGTTTTTAGTATACTCTAAATGTTTTGTAGTTTAATTATTTTCAGTGAATGACGTCATCGAATATTTTTTTAAATAGCAATCCCAATTTTTTTTGAGAAAAGATCGATAGTATTTTTCTTTCTGAATATAATGGTACCCCATACGTTAGGCCTGCGTCTTAACGTTTAAAAATTATAAAGGAAATTCTCTCGAATTAAGACATTAAGAATATTGTTTTTACTTTATAAATTTATACATAAGACAGCATTTATCACAATAAACTTGGCTCCGCCTGTAGTTTGGCAGTGTCCTAAGCGATGGGCAAATTCATCCTGCACATCCTGATGGTTTCCGGGGTTATCAAACTTATCTTAGCTCTGATTGCGTTTTTCAAATCTTCTATACTGTTTAATCGGTGTTCGTATACCTTGCTTTTTTAATGTCCCCATAAGAAAACATCAAGAGGTAGTCCTGTGGCCGGGCCGGCCATTCTATTGCACCGCGTCTTCCGATCCAGCGGTTGGCAAATAGTAATGAGGTGGTGCACCATCTTATTGCAACCACATTCTTTCAACAGGAATGTCTGGATCTTCTATATTTGGAAATAATATGGCTAGAGCTGAGATCAGCTCAAAACGAAGAAAATTCGGATACCCATCAGCATTCAGAGTCATTCATTCCAAACATATGGCCCTAATATTCTATCCCCTACTGTCTGCTCATACATCAACCTTTTGTTTATGCTGAGTATGCAGTTCTTCAAACCAATGGCGATTTTGTGTAGACCAATACCGGAAATTGTGTTCGTTCACTGCACCATTTAAGGAAAATGTAGTAGTAAAATGTGTGTACCCTAATTAAAAGTGCTTTATCCATTGCTTAGGACACTACCAAGCAACATACGGTGCCTAATTTAAATTTTTATTGTTATTACTGTTGCCTTTTGTGCAATAACGTTAGAAATTTAGAAATATAAAAAAACATCTTAATTCTAGAGAATTTCTTTTTATAATTTTTAAATGTTAAGGCACAGACCCCGCGTATGGGGTACCATTATATTCAGAAAAGGAAATACTATCGATCTTAGCTCAAAAAATTGGCATTGCTGTTTAAAAAAATATTCGATGACGTCATCCATTGAAAACAATTGACTACAAAACATTGAATAAATATATACTAAAAATAATACACTCAAAAAACAAAAATCGACTTGTCCGAGCGTTTTTCACATAAATGATTCGTTTTTTGTGTTCAATATTCGTGACTTTTGTTACACACTGTATAATGCTGCTAATTCTTTGAGTACTATTTTTGGTGACTCCACGCTTAGTCGAATATGTTCATTGGTATGAAGACCTAGATCTCATTAAAAAAGTTGTTCCGGGTACCATGCTGTGAATTGCTGAATGCTTGTATTTGCAATGGTCATTTCTGATTTATTGTAATGTTCGCCTTGTCTTTTTCAAACAGAAAATCGGGATTAACATCCACTTAAAAAGGTGCTTTTTATGTTTGTAAAACAAAATAAATTTTAATTTAGTTACACCTTTTCTTTTCATTTCAGCTTTTAATAATTGTTAGCTAACATGTGAATATTTCTAATTGTAAGTCGATTATATTGTAACCGGGTTGTATAGAATCGCTTTTGCTTTCTCAGTGCTCGCACACATAACTATGCATTATATTCACCGAACGACAACAAACGATAGAATAATTACATTGTCATATGCATTCCGAGTAAGAGAATAATGCTGAATGACCGCCAGAAGGAAGATAGGACAGAGAAGCGTATTGAGGATTAAGGCCACCGTTCTGCCATACCAGTTTCTACTATGTATTTCTTATTCTCGGAATATAGTGGACGTGAACGCCAGCTATAAATCTTTTATAAATCGTGATGACTGTTGATAATTTATATAATAACATATCCGAACGTTATTGTCACATCTTACGTCACGTAAATTTCTGTAAATCAAAAATGGATTTAACCTAGAATTAAATAAATATTTCTACTGTACCAAGAACTTTGGAACGATAGCCAACTTTCGTTTATATAAAACTAAAGTATAGACCAGTATGTTACCGAAATAAGTGCAACGTAATTTTAGAAATAAAAATGTCTCGTGTAATATATAAAACCAGCACGGCCAGATAGATACTTTTCAAGTGTACCTAGACTAATATTCACTCTCTGTGGACCAGAATTAAATACTGTTACAATTATTTCTTCCAATTCAAGCAAAGAACTTATTTATGTTAAGTCAGTTTGCATTAAATTCAGGAAATCTGTTTTATAATATTTGCGAATTAATTTTCCTTCATAACAAGAAAAATATTATTTTATTTGCGTTGTATTCTCTAATCATGATTGCAACGTCTCCACTTTTGGATGTGGAATATGAGGATGGGTTAAAATCGAGAATGATCCTGCTCTACATCTTCCTTCGGATGGCTCTCACCCCTTCTTTGCCGCATCCGCTAAGAAATGTGCTTTCCATGGGCCTTTGAACTTTTAGAAGAGACCCATATGCCTTTTCCTTTCTTCCTATCTGTATTAGATACTGCACATTTCACAACACCATCTCTTTGGAAATAGCTGATCTACCGCAACAATTGGAGACTTCTATCTTGAAGTTGATGAAGAGAATATACACACGAACGCCTTAAAAGCGGCTCACACGACAAGCGACGTGGAACTAAAAGCACATACAAATAAGGCATATTTTTATCGAGTTTTATGGCTGTTTGAGTCGCGTTTAAGGCGTTCGAGTGTACATACGTACAGCGCTGAAAACGTGGCATATATATTTTTGTAATAGCGACCTGTATTTATTTTTCTTTTACTTCACAAAGTATTCACTATTCTTGTCCTATTCGATAATTTAAAATAATTAACACGTTGCATTAAGAAGCTTGTGTCAATAACGGGATTTTATTGTTAGTTGGCCATGGGGTTTATAAATTCACGCAGTAAATATTTATAATTTAGCAAAACTGATTGGAAATAATTTAATTTTTCTGGAACAAAAAAATATTTATTCAGCTGCTTTTACATCGTCGATTTCTAAATGAGCAATGTTTCGAACATTTGTTTTAATCCTCCTAATTTGTTACTCACCTTTTTCTAAGTTATTTCCTTAATTATTATCAAAAACATCAAACAAACAAAGTTCCAATCAGATAATTTTTTAGTTTTTTCATAAATTTCCTTAACGTTATTTTGCTTTTAATTATTGATTGATGATGAGCACTGTAGAATAGAAGAAACGAAATCTTAGCAAAATAGCATTCGTTGCTAAAATGTGTCAGTTGTATACAACTGACACTTTTTATAAAAAGTCAAGTCAAGAGTTTAGTTAATAAATGACGCTGACAAGCATTTTTTTGCGTTGGCTCCATCAAAATAATATTTAATCGTTTCAAATGTAGTATTTCTATTGAAGAGTACAAGTCCACAAGTCTGAAATTCTAAACAAATTATTTTCTCGGCGAAGACAGTTCGTCTTTCTCATGCCTCCTCAAGGACTTAAACAAGGCAACGTGCAATGGTAGCAATAAATGTGTTACACCGGTCAGGAACAATACAAATTAAATTTCATTTTTTTTAAATACTGCTATAATCGCTATACAAATGTGCGTGGTTAAGTTGTTCCCTAATAGGATCTCTTTACCGTGCTTAATAAGTTTAAAATATGGCACACCGACTTTAAAGAACCAATCTCTAGTAATATGTTATCAAATCTTCCAGACTTGCTTGGATTGTAGACCGATTCAGGTAAACTATTTGTACATGAAGTGTCATGCAAATGAGTTTGTAGACAACATATACTGGTAAAACAGCAATTCTCACTGATGCAAACATTTCTAGCCTTTTGAATTTAGAAGTGTGCAATTCTTTCTACACGTTTACTTTCCCTTCGAACAATTATTTTAATGGAGCCAGGGTCATCCGTGAAGCTCGTTTCATCGTAATTAATAACTCGTTCAAGCGACACTCCCTCCAATGATTCTGGTAATTGATCAAAATAATCATTAATAACGTTCTTTGATACCATAACTTTGTTTCGTTTATTTTTAAAAAGGCTTTCCACCGTTTTCATTCCGGAATATTGTTTGAAAATCTGACTTTTCTTTTCTCAACAGATCTAGAGCACGTTCAAGCTTTAAATTATTGTTTCCTTAGGTTCTTTTTTTTTTTACTATTTTTGCCAATTTTTTGAAGTTATGTCCCATGTTGGGCTGTAAAACACATTTTTAAACTCCCAAGTAAAAACGCTTTGTTTTTATCCTTATTTTAGCAGAAGTAACACAATACCTTAATACCAAACATATTGTTGTTTGGGTATGGTTCGTTTTATGGTATAAATTTGAACCGGTTTCTCCGATAATAGATGTTTAATATGAAAGTAGAACATAACAGGGTGTGGCATTAGTGAGAGGAAGTCCAATTACTCCTGTATTATAAGAGAAATTAGAAAATGTGTAATAGTAATGATAGCAGGTATTACTATCAGTTTTTGGTTGAAAACTTTAAAAAGGCAGATTTTACTTATATAAATGCTTCTCAAGAAAAATTAATAAATGAGAAATCGTTAGCGCAATATTAAAGTTCAAAGTCATAGATTATTGACCAAAAATTTGACTTCAGTAACGTCTCTAATGAGGAAATTTTATTTTATTATTGAAACTTTTTTTACAATAATCTTTTAAATTAAACTGATGCTTTCGTATTTATATGCATTCAAAAACGATCGCAAACAAAAATTGCCAACAATATCATTCTTATTTTGCACATCTTTGGATCTAGATGGGATGAAGTAATCCGATTCCTAGAAATTATTATAACCTCTGCGAATGTATGTATGTATATTGCATTACATTTACATATATGTATATTATATACTCCTACAATTTTAGAATCTGTAAAAAAAGTTTTCTTCAAAATTTATCTATTTCTCTTGCATAATTGTTATGACTCACAACGCTATTATTTTGATAACCGTAAATTCAGTATACGTGATAAATGTACTATGTTAAATTACGTAGGTTGGTAATATATTACATATCTACGCAAGTAAGTAATGTAATTTGTATGCGTATGAATTCTTTTTAGCGTCGAAGTAATTAATGCAAGTCCATATTTAAAATATATTTAAAACGTAACAGTGCTGTCGAGCTTACCATTTTCTATTATATTCTTTATAAAGCAGCAGGTTGCAATGTTCCCTTATAAATTAAACATGGTAGAAAACTGTTAGGATTATAATTAGTATAAACTGTTTTGACAATAAGAGGCAAACTAAGCAAATTAGACAGGATATGTTAGGCAATAATTACAACTGCATTTACATCACAATATAATAAGCATAATAATCGCAGCAACTCTTTGTTTCACACTTGAGGAAATAATCTTCATTAAAGCATGTTTCAGTCTTTATCGAAGACAATTCATCAATTCGGAATCGTACCGGTTTCCTGTCTGTCTTGTCTTCAGCGCTTCCATACGATACCCCGTTTGTATACAGCATGTAATTCGATAGCTCAGCACGCTTTCATCCAAAAATAAATCCAGATATCCGTTATCTTTTCCTCATCGTTTCTCTTTTTAATGATAACCGTGAAACGTATAAATAGCGATCCTAATCTTATACAAAGGGAGACATCTGCTTGACATTAAAGTCAACAATGTTACTTAATTCTCTTAATTAAAACGAAAATAACCGCAACAAACTCCGTGTGCGTAACTGATGCGAAGTAACCCTTCCGTAAAAAACTACCACTAGCAGAATTTATTACCATCGCTGTAGGGGCACGAAAAATGCTGTCAATTGATTTAATCAACGCACCCTCCAATCAGAAAGAGAAACAGTTGCGCCAAGTCGATTCCTCAATGGAGGTATCAGATGATTATCATCACACCCTTCTTTTAGTCAATGTGCTAGGGACTGAAATGATTTGTAAACGTTTCTTCTGCTTTCGTTAAGTGTGTCTATATCACTATTTTTTTAATGGGAAGGCGCAGATAAAGGCGATTAATGGTTCTCTTGGAGTTCTATCGTTTATTGTTGAAACGAAAAATCTGCTGCTATCTAAAATTAATGATTATTTAACAAACAGTCGCCGGATGAAAGCCGACGCGGACTCGTAATACTTGATGTGTAACGAAAAATTTTGACATTTTGATGATTTATTAAAAGGAGAGTTTGGCATTCTTTATGCTCAAACGGAAATATCTTGTTTCAAGTTTGCTGTAATTAATCTTCAATTTGAAACACAATATTCGGTCGGATGTGTAAGTGATATCGTTGGCAATCGAACTATTATATATGGCGCTTAGAATTCAAGGTACTCGGAGAGCAAGTTAGATCATTTATCCGGGAGTTTGGTAAAATTTGGTATAGTTTGGTATAAAGTAAAAACTTACAACGAATAAACTTTATAAATGTGTTTTACGCTGATTTTTAAATAAAAAAAAATTGTTGTATGAGTAAAACCTTATCAAATATTATAGACATCATGTTGCAATTTGTATTCCAGTTTATAGGATACGAGACAATGGTATTTTCACATTTCCTGTTATAAAATAGAACACAAATTTGTTATGTTCTGGTTATAAATCCTCTTCAGTGGAAGAAATTGACATTTAATATGTATCAAATAATAGTAAAACATATGTATAACCATGCCTATGCTTGTAACAACTTTGTTACTGCCGATGTTAGACGTAAGCTACATGTTTCCAATCCTGTTATCCCTAAATGATATTGCTTACCTAAAATTCACGAACCTGACAAGTCGGTAAGACAAATTCGGCAATTGACGCACCGACTTATAAGGTTTCCAAATGGCTGACCAATGAATTTAATAATTTGCCAATACAGCAACCTAGTTTTGCAGCAAAAAATTCGTTTGAATTTATTAAAGAAATTCAAAATGTTCAGTTGCTGGAGGGTGATGTTAGTTCCCTCTTTCCTAGTGCACCGATTCCAAACACCTCGACATACCTTGAGGACTTGTTGCTTCAAAATAGTTTGAGTCAACAATGTGTTCAGGAATATATTCGCTTAACTGACATCTCTATGAAACAGAACATTTTTCGATTGAACGGGAGCTTTTATGAATAGCTGGAAAGAACGGCAATAAGTAACTCCTTGTCACCGTTTCTAACTAACCTTTTCATGAGCCGTTTTGAAAAGAACTTAGAATCTGAGAGCGAATATTTTCCTAGGGTTCGCTTGAGGTATGTGGATGACATTTTCGCTATTTTTGATACTAAAAAGTGTAATATTGACGATTTTCTCAATAGATTAAACAATCGTTTCGAAACCATAAAGTTCACTTGTGAAAGAGAAGAAAACGGTCAGCTACCCTTTCTAGATACTATAGTAATTAGAAATAACAATAGATTAGAGTTTGACGTGTATAAAAAGGAAACCAGTACACTTCGCTACATTCCTTCAGATTCCCAACATTGTGTTCAACACAAAATGACAAGCCTGAATTTTTTGGTCCACAAACTTCTCACTTTTCCGTTGAACAAGGCGAGGTATGATAGAGAGAGCTTAAGATTATAAAAGATGCGGTCAAGTGTAATGGTTTCCAGCCTCAGCATATCTATAAGTGAATTAGGAAGTTTAATTATAAGAAAACTGTGAAAGAAGCTACGACTTTTCGAGAGGATGTTAAACCTACACCCGTTGTGACCTTCCCTTACGCTCCCTTTATCATTAAAGGTTTGAGTAAAATCTTCAAAGAGCTAGATCTCAGAATAGTTTACAGTTCTGGGACTAGTTTACGAAGTCTCCCTAAAGATAAAATACAACCTCTAGAAAAGTCAGGTATTTACGAAATCAATTGTAAAGATTGTAATCAAAAATATATTGGACAAACCAGGAGAGCAGTGTACTAGATTTAAAAAGCATATTGCTAATTTTAGATTTAATAGAATTGAAAAATCGAGTATTGCCCAACACATTTTTGAAACAGATCACAACATCGATCATACGAATGTTAAATTAATTAGACAAATAAACAATTGTAAGTTTCTAAATGTTTTCGAAAGTTTAAAAGTATACGAAAATAAGTCATGTGTAATGAACTGTGACAACGGTCCTATCCCGCATGCGTCATTGTTTTCGTTAATCGGAAATTAATGATGCGTATCTGATTGACCGTACATAACATTTAGATTACCTGTTATTTGTAGGTTTTATTTTAATTTAGTTTTATTATCGCCTTGATAATGACAGCGTTGCTGTCGAAACGCGTCGGTGTTTTAGTTAAAACTTGTTTGGTGTTTAGTGGGTTGAAGTGTTTAGTGTTCTACTTCTGCACCAAGAGATCCAGTGAAGAACTTCCCATGCCTATGGTTGCATGGTTGCAGGAATATTGACGTTGAGATCTTTAGAAAAATGCGAGAAGAAACGCCAAATAAGATGTTTTTGTGCCAAACAATTTAACGAACTCATTGACAACAATTGACATTTATTATTGCTGATTATAAAATATAAAATTCTATTTTATGTTATTTATAAGATAGTATAGGTCTAATAAAAGAGACGCGTATAAATCGTCAGAATTAGAGATTATTTCTTTTATCGGCTAGATTTGCAAAACTAATCATTTCTTTAATAACGATATCACACAATGAAGAAAACTACTGTGGAGGAAGCTCTACTTTCTACAATCTTGTTTTCTACCGTTATAAAGAATGCGTTAAGTAAGTACATGGTACGTGTGCAAACACCCGAAAATTTCAGAAACACTTTATGTAACAAAATTTATATTTCTGTTGACCTTATAACTTGGAATTGCAAATGCAATTATTGAGGATAATGTATGGCCGTATGTAAATGCGTACGAGTAGTATTTGGTTATTAATGTACCTTAACGGGGGCCTTTATCGCATCAGACGGATTCACCGTGAAGGCGGAGGAGAAGAAGAAGAGGAACAGAAGAGTTTTTAGGACGCGGGGCTTTCTCGGAATACGAACTTAAATTCGAGCCGCACATGATCATGGGAAATGACCAAATAGACGAGCACATGTTAAACATGTGACACACATGTTTGACGTGAGTTTTGATTGATGACATCAGTGGCCCGTGTCCAAACATACTCAAAAACATTCGTAAAAATACATACATGCACATAAGAGACGGTTGTGTATCTGAGTGGTGCAGTAGCGGCCAACAGAGACAATCGTCTCTACACATTCATGTGATAGAGCGCTTAAATTCGTGTACAGTCGCTCTTTCTCCGCAGATTAATTAAAAGATTACCCGCTAATGGACTAGATTTTGTGTTCTGATCGTAACGACTGACAAATTTACAGGCGTATATCAGGCTCTTATCGTTTTACTTTATCAGCGAGCAAACCGCGACCATTTCAATAGAAGTTTAAGTGTTGTAAAATTAGCAAACGTCTAATTGTTAATTACGTTAATAGAAAAAGACGTGGAATGAGTGGACTAACTACTATAGGATATACGAACAATGTTATTTACTGTGTTTACAACAATTAAGTTGATTTGCGTACCATTAAATTAGTACTTCTGAAAAGTTACAAATCAAGTCTTGATTATAATCGACTTGAGTACAGATTGTTAGATATGTTAAATATTACCAAGAACTCGCAATGTATGTCGAATAAGTTTTTTCTATAGCTAGAAGTTGGCAGTGTAGTTATTTATGTAGTTAACATCAGAAATTACATTTCACATGATTTAAGTAGTTCTACGCCTTTTCTTTCATGTGAAAGTAGAACTAAGTCGACCAGTTGAAGAAAATAACGAATTGATAAAGCCAATTAAAGTCCAAATTGGAGACTGTGAGCTCAATCAGAAATTGTGATCGAAACATCTAATGACGTGTTATGCAGTGATTCTGCTTCTCAGTGGTTATAAGCCCTAGCATAGTTCAGATATGGAAAATACTACACATAGGAAAAGGATTTCTATAAACAAGATTGTTGGTCAAAGTTGTTTAATTATTTTTTATTTATTTAAAATGAAATCTTACCGTAATTTTTTTTTAATGTGTGGTGGGTGCTTAGTTGCAGTGACTCCGTAAGCTGTATTACTTGTCTGGCTATCACTGCAACTCTTGCGGTGTAGTTTGGTGTGTGTAAGTTGTGTTCAAATGGCTTTGTGACAGCATCATATCGCCTTTTTATGATGCCGCGCTGTTAATCACTTTGCTCCCAACAGCGGATGGCAAGTCGATCCGGGATTAAACTCTCTAAAAAAATGTCACCGTTCCTCCAGAGAATTGAACCCCGGTACCTGTCGTCCTCTCACAACGATAGTCAGCCGCGTAACCACTGCGGCCATCGACCCGTATATAAAACAGGATTGATATTATCTTGGTGGTTGGACGGTTCGAAGAAAAGTGATTATTAGCATCGACAGTGTATGCTCAAAAATAAACATCATCGTTTAGAAAAACTGGAAGTATGGCTTATAAACACGAAGTTTGACAAAAAACACATTATCGTAACTGAAGGAAATGAATTCGGTATTATTGAATCTATTATCGAAGATCCGTATACCACTCCGCAGAACATAGAAAATAATACAGAAAGAACAAAACGAAGTGTCGGAAGGATAATAAAGAAGCGCAAATTTCACCCATTTCGCCTATAGCTTTACCAGAACTCTTATGAGTAGATTACTATTGATGATTAGAATTTTGTATACTGGTTCTAGAAAGATTAGCAAACGATCAAGATTTCTTCGAGCTTTTGCTATTTTACATAGCAATGTATGGTTAAATAGGAAAAATTCAATCTATTTACAACCGTTAATCGTCAACCTAGATTGTCTATCAACGTGTGGGGTGAAATTATCGGAACTCATGCGGTAGGGTCATATTTTGCAATTTAAATGGGGGGTAATGTGTCGAAAGGTCTAGATCAGCATTTTGTTTAGTTAGTATGATTAGCGAGTCGTTAGATACGTTAGTTGTATTTAGAACTGCTTTTTCAGTTGAGGTGTGTTACAGTGTCCATACATTTTGTAGTAAATACAAAAAACTGTTAGAGATGACATTAATGGAACCGCTTAGAAAAGCTTTGGTCTTCCATCTTGATGCTATCTCAAGAGGTAACAGTTTCAATAAGTTTAATTTTTAAAATCAACCAAAAAGCGTGTAAGCGTACTGTGCGGATTACACTCATTTATAGTAGACTTTATATCTGAAAAAGTTTACATACCTACAATGAGTCGATGGTCCGATACTTTACAAATCAAGGATGCAAGCAACTTAAGCGGGAAAATCCGTAATAGTATCTGAATAGTCTTAGTCAGTATCTTATCAATGTTGAAATTAATATAGAATCCAAGTAATAATGAGTATCTGAATAAAAAAAAAAAAATCTGTCTTTTTAACGGGTCGATGGTCGCAGTGGTTAGGCGGCTGACTATGAGAGGACGATAGGTCATCAATTCTCTGGAGGGACGGTGACATTTTTTGTTTAATCCCGGAATTGCCAACAAAGTGACTAACAGCGCGGAAAGGCGATATGATGCTGTCACAAAGCCATTTCAACTTCACACACTAAACTACACCGCAAGAGTTGCAGTGATAGCCAGACAAGAATACAGCTTTCACTGCAACTAAGCACCCACCACACATTAAATGGTAGATTGAATCCCAAGTACGAGGAATCTTTCGGAAAAGTCGTAGTAGTTTTGTTGCAAATGATTGATGATTTAGGGCGAGAAGACTAAAAATGACCTACAAATTCGTTTGTAGATCGTGTTGATGTTGGACTCTGCATAACTTTTTTCAAATCATTCTACACGAATGGACAAGATTAACGAACTTTTCCATTTTTGATCTTCGGAACCACCTAATGGTTCCAAACGGTTTCAGCACTTTGTAAGATGTATGAAGAGTATTCTGACACATATTTAATAGAGAAATTTACACAAAAGATTTTCGCATTTCTCGGCATTAAGGAATTTATATTTTCATAGTAATTCATGTTGCTTCCCACAGGATTTGAAACTCAGAGGTATCAGATTTCTTCCGTGTTACCTCCTTATAGAATTTAACACATATCAAGTGTATTATCAAATATTAACCGTGGATATACTTTCATTAGGTCGTGAATAATTGAACTCGCTTGTCCTAACACTAACATGCAGACGGTCCTAACACTAACATCTATTTTGTTCTATTCTAAACATAGGCAAAACTTCCGTTTTGTGTTGTATATCTGTCTGTATTATTAATACTAAACTAAGTTAGTCATTGCGGCATGGCTATTTGAATAAGATTTTAAGTGCGTTTTGACCTTAAAAATATTACAAGCTGTATGTGGACACATTCTCATTTATCCTCCTACAAGCTAGCGCGCAACAAAATACATAGGTACATAATGCAAGCGTGACCCAATAAGTTAATATTTTCTCGATTATTTCAACATATATATCGATAATAAAGTTTATTTACGACACAATCATTTCTAATAATTATTACTTTGTTAAGCGAACGCAAGCTAGCATATAGGCTCTTAAAAAGGCTCTCTCTGTGAGTTATTCCGAAAACGGTAAAAACCAACATAAACTTTTATATCCGGCATAAATCATACACTATGTAAGTAAAATAAAAGATAAATTTATTAGTTTTATAAGAAACAGACATTCTCCTAACCGGGGTTGTATATGAGCTAATTATAGTGAAATATTGTCGGCTTAATTCTTACAAGAGCACCGAATGTTAGTATGCACAAAATAGTACTCTTAAAGGTCAGGGAAAATAGTAGAGAAATACACAATATCAACACTAACATGAAAAATGGACAAGACCCTGTCAAAATGGACAAAAAAATGACATAAAAAGCAAGAAAAACTTTACAACAAAACTACATTTATTCACAGAAAGTCAATAATTAATACGTAAAATACACGTGATTCTTAAAACACCATTTGCTAAAGTCGCTAAAGTGCCCGACATTAAACAGCCATATATTTTGTTCTTGCCCATCAAATGCAACTGTAAAATTGAAATGTAAAAACTAATAAGAAGAATTGGTAAATACATAAATAAACAAATTTCGATTCGATTATTGTATGGAAGTACATCCAAAAAAGTATGACGTGGTTTTCAATACATGAAAGAAAGGACGTAAGATCGATTCTCTAAACAACAAGAAAAATATAAATCAATAATACTGACTCGTGAGGTTGCATAAAAGCCTCATCTCTCCTAATATCTAAGAATATCTTAAAAACTCAAAACTCCATACTTTACCTACTATCTTTCATTCATGTTATTTGCTGAATGTAATTATTGTAAAAATTGTTGATTGTAAATTTAATTTTTTTTATATGTGGGTGCTTAGTAGCAATGACTTCTTAAGCTGTATAATTTTTGTGTGTATAATTGTGTTCAAATGGCCTTATGACAACACTATGCCGCCTTTTATAATGCCGCGCTGTTAATGTTTGCGTCCAACAGCGAATGGTAGGTTGATCTGAATACGATTCTCCGAGAAAAATGTCACCGTCCTTCCGGCGAATTCAAGGCCCATCGTTCCATCACTATGAGAGTCAGCCACCTAACCATGGCGGCTATCAACCCATTTTATTATTATTTATTATTATAGCAATTATGTAATATTTTCCAACTACTGCAACAGTTTCAGGCTTGCCATTATCATAGTCTTCAGTTTGTACAGTATTTATACTTTTAACCCCAGAAGTATTGTATTTTGTTTATTTCCTCTGAATCGATATTTTTAATTTTATCACTAGATTGAATGCCTAAATAGGTACTAATGCTTTTACGACATATGGAATTTCTTTTTCGTCGTTGCATAGAGTCTCTAACTTATTTTACGGCTTCGCATATATCAATATGAGCGAAAGAAACATTGTTTGTATTGTGATTATCTTAGTAAGCCGTTTGTACATCTGGCAGAGTTTATAAGTCTCGTTCTGCATTAAATGTTGTCGAAATATGATGCCCTAGAAATGTTCTTCTTCATTTGGATACAGTTATAGGGTATAGCTTGTTTTAAGAACAGTGGAGACTTACTTTTCAAAAGCGTTTGATTCGTTTTACTTCATTTGAGCTTGTAGTGATCCAGTATAGACTGGCAAACACTTTTCAAGGGTTGTATGGAATTGAGTAGTAGGCAATAGTAATAATAATCTTCATTCAACAATAGCAGTGTTTGTACGAAACTTCTGATGAACATAGTATCTATTTATGATAATGCACTATAATACTTTGAATACATGTCTGAAGTAAATATTTTGCCAAAAAGCTCATTATAACCGTAATAAAATAAATATAACTTTAAATCAGTATGTTTGCCGTTATATAGTTATGTCAATCATGTCCGCCCAGAAGATTTGATTTTTCATATTAGTAAATCAAATGCAGTAAACTTATATTTGTTTTACACTGTTTACGCTGCTCTCTCCGGTTTTTCACTGCCTCTCCTCACTATGTATTGCTCTACAAGTTAGTAAGAGTAGGAGATTAAAAAGTTATAGATCATACGTTACAGAAGCTCTATTATTATTATAGAAGTAAAACTGGATATTTTTATAAAATAGTTTAGCATTGCAAATAAATTTTATAACTTTGTCGCTTTTGTCGTTGGTTTATACGTAGCAACTCAACCCAATATGCAGACGCCGTCTTACACACTCATAAAATAATTATTTTTATAATCTTTTGTTCTGTTTTACTCATTTTAGAATAATCTGGCATAAAAATTAATTTAAGTCCACGTGGTGGTTAATAAAAAACGAATTATTGATTTTTCCTGATAAAGAAATCCCCAAGGCAAATGAGCTAGCAAAACAGGAAACCGATATTAATTTAATTGAAACGTAAACTTTCTTTGGCGCTTCCAAAAGCCAACATAAAAAAGAAGTCCAATAACAGAGGGTTAATGAAAATGCGTTTCTGGAGAACAACACCGGAACAAATTTAAGTGAAGAAATTTATAAATTTTTTGCCAAATAGGAAAGAGAAACGAGTTGTTTTTAATAAGCCGTAATTAAGTACAATCACAAGGTATAATCACAAGAACATGAGCAAAACAGATGAAAACATGTCGATTTTGAAAACTACCGATACCGTTGAGCATATACTTTGTAAATGCGAAGCACCAATGTAAAAATTCTAATGATAAAGGAGATCAAAGCCATGATCCCAAATTAATCCTAGAACTCCTTAAGAATAGTGGATTGGAAGGATACTCATCGAACTAGGTAATCACAATAGATTGATAGGTCGCAGTGATTAGAGATGCTTGTAACCTAAGCGATCTTTTTGCAATATAATACAATTATTGGTTTTAAAAAGACCTTTACAAAATTGTTTTGTATCTTTCTTCGGCACTATCGTGGTTAACAAGGCTTGGATCTGGCTTATGTACCAGCGCTTTAATCTACTCCGGCGTTAGCTTCACCGTTTTGCTGCAAATAGAACGCCGTTGTCAATATTTTTCTTATCAAATTTGTGTTGAGAAATTTGAATTGAAATTGACGGAATTCATATTTATATTGATCGCTTTTGATAGATATAGTACAGGACAATGATCACTTAATGTCACTATGCTTAAGTGTGGATAGACCTACCTGACTTTCTGATGTACGCAGATGTTCCTCCTTCCTTTACAATTACCTTAACATATGTATATAATACCTGTTTGCTTGCCTAACGATGCTACTGCTCTATTTTGTTACAGTAAGTCAATGAAAATTTGATATGGTAGCACAGTTATCGTTTCGCAATTTTTGTCGTTTAGCAACAACCTTTGCTTGTTAACGAAACATATTTTATCTCGCTAACATCATGTACCATCTTTGGCAATTTAAATGCGAATTTTTGATCGGGGAATGTTGATTTTGTAAATAAAGGCTTTGCTTTAAAGTGAATTTAATTACTCTAAAGAAGTTCATCAAAGCAGTACTCTCTTTTAGAGAAATTAAATTTGCTTCCAAGTATAGCCTTTATTTAGTAAATGGAAATTATTCGCTGAAAAATTCGCATTTAATTTGCCAAAGATGGTACATACGTTAAAGAACCAAAACAGAAGATTGAAAATGCACAATGTAGTGCGCAAATATTTCAGCAGCACGAAGCAGGTATTGTTCTTTTTGAAATATTACCTTCAAACTTAAAGTCTTTACAGGCTAAGGAATGAACAACTAATGATTTAGTCTTTCATTAATACCTTCTGATGGTGACAACAGTACCCTTAATATTATTTTACTTAGAACAATGTTTTATTCAAACAATTCTATTTTATATCAAAACCGGCTAAATCATTTTTAAATCATAGTGAAGACTATGACGCTTACAAGCTGTATAGCGTTCTTGAAGAACGTTTGTTTGTTAGATCTGAATTAATTTACTATGATTTTGAAAAATACTTTTTTGATATATTTACATTCTATGTATTCTTCCTTTTATACGTATATATTATATGATTTAATCTCACAGCAATGATAAACAATTGCTATAGGTCGGATGTAAAGCAAAATGCGTCCAGTAATGCAACACTGACACTGTAGCAAAAACATGATACAATATGAAGCAGAAACCGGATGAATCGACATTGTGCAGCGCAGTGCACCACCATTTTTCACATCGTATTGAACATTACTTACGTCTTCTCTCGGGAAACTATAGCACGTATAAAAAGTACTCTCACAAAGAAGAATTTGCCACCTCTGTTGTTAACTGAAGTCGTTTTATATAAACCTCTTGGCCACTAACCTAGGATCGTCTGCGCGATAACAACCTGACAACTGTTGCTCTAATTTGCAAAGTTAACAAATTAACCGCAATTAAATTAAACCAGATCGTTCTTTACTTGGATCCTTCGTCTTTAATTGAATTAGGACCATGCTTTTACGTTGCAAATGGAGCTGGAGACAAGAATAAATCACTTCGTTCAACTTAAGCGGCGATATTATTGTACACTCTGCGAAGAAATTATATGTTGGCGCACGGTTATTTAAATGAAACACAGAAGGTGCGATGAAATGGATACTAGGTAAATTGATAATGCTGTTTTTGCTTTCTTCTTAAATTAATGCTGCTCTTCTAAACCATCTGGACTCAGGTTTTTTGTTCCCAAACTTCTGTGGATAATATCTTACAAAGTTTCAATAAATGTGTGACTTGATATTAACAAAGCACAATTTGTGGTATTTCTTGATGGCATAATAGGAGTTTACATGACGTTATCTCATTTCGAAAAGTATTAGATTAATAAATTTTACAAATTAACCACTATTGTATTGAAATTGTATGAATTGCAACGGAACGGAACGTAAGACAACGACACTTGTGATAATTAATCTTCTAATCTAAGAACAATAGACTGAAGCAAGCGATTCAATTGCTATCCAGGTGTAAATTTGCTCCTACACAGATGAAATAAACTCTAATCATCGCTCTTTCTCGCTTTCACTTTAATACTTGCAGTAAGAGAAAAATAATGATTCATCCATTGAGGCAAAATATGGTAAAGTTGATTTTCACAGCTCCACAAAAGAAGATATTACGTGACACTATTTTGTCGCGGACTGTATATCCCTGCGTCAGCGTATTTGTTTTTCATCTTTTGAGCTCGTTCTCCTTTTCGTTTTGTTGTTCGCCGTTCATTCCGTTCAATTTCTTTTCAGAAGTCGCCTTCGTTTCTTGTTGCTGAATATAAATTGCGAATCTTTGTTTTATGAATAAGTTGAAAACGGCTGGAGATAAAAGACGACATTCTGAAACGGGTACTTGATAATGCATGTTTTGCCGTAATAAATTGTTGTTTCTGTAATAAGTTTTAGAACTCGGAAATCTGTAATTTATACTGGTGGTGGCTTGCGCTTGTGATTCCTTTTTATCTTTATTATATCGCAATGCTCTATCTCTTCGTGATCCTTTTCTCATCGGTTTGGGGTCCGCTGAATAATACTATATAAAGAGCATTACAAGTAGGTATATACATATATAGGTACATGTATATATAGATTTGTTAAACCGCTTATACAGGCCCGAACCGCTATATGTAGTAATCGTTGTCAGACCCGCGACGACGTTGTCAGACCCACTTTCGGGTATGACAAATTATTTCGGTCTATTTTTCAATGTTATGCTTAAAAATGATTGTTTTTTTGTTCGGGACCGACAACGTCAAGAATATCAACCTATAAACAACTCTAGTTGCGCATTCTGCCAGAGGGCCAGCTGTTATCTAAAGAAGCATTTCTACCGATCAAGCCTGGTACATTATATCAACGTCGTCAAGCCCGAAAATCGGCAACACTGTAATTGCAATACTATCTATAATATTTATAACCTCTGTTTGCATTCATAAAACTGAATGTGTTTAAGTTAGCGTGTGATAGTATGTATTCACGATTTGGCTGATGAATTTGGTTTAAATAAAGTTTAAGTTATAAAAAGCAACTTCTTTCCATTATCTTTTTAATCTAAATCATATTAACGCTTCGAATATAGAAAGAATGAATATTCTATCGGAATGTATTCACTATTTCATGCTGAAACTATAGAAATTTATTATTCAGTTAATTACTTCATTCAGTTACTTTATTGCGTAGTACATTTGCAACAGATACATATTCTACCTATAATTTAAAACTTGTAATCAGTAGGTAGTAGTTGAGGATAAAAACAGATACGACCCACTAAATGCGTACAGGATGGGCAAATGTCGATGTTTTAATAGGGGATCTTGGTAACTATAAGAGGTATAAAAAAACGGACCACGCATCCTAGATCTGTTTTTTTGCGAAAAGGATGATGGCTATCGGCTTTCGGTTTCAAGTTATCCGTAAAAATTCGATTTTTTCCATTTCCGTTTTATCACGATATCTCGGCTATTTATGAAAATGGACAAAAATGACTTTTACGTTCTTCAGGCACTTTTTTGATTAGAATGCAGTGGCCTTAGAGATTTTTTGAAAAATTTTTTGAAATTCGAGGTAGGACATAAAGTTCTATTTTTTTATATGGAGTAGTTGGAGCAATAGTTTAAGTTGATTATTAGATTGTTGCTTCACCTTAAAATTATAAATTTGCGATGGCTTATGAAAATTACGAAAAGGATGATATGTTGGAAAGCTTTATTCTCAATAATAATAATACTGAAGCTGCATGTGAAACATATTTTAATCGTTACCCATTTGTTGACCATTGATCATTTAATTTTTCTCGATAAATTCGGTGTATGCCAGAATACGATTGCCAAATAGGGCACACCAAACACTGAAGCCGAATCGTCCCTGATTTTGAACATCGACGGCATGGTAGGGGTTAACATCAGACCGCCAATGTTCATTGTGTCGGTTAAAAATTCCGGCACTGCTAATGTAGACTTTATCCAAATAATTTTTCTAAAAAATGATGGATCCTGCTGAATTTGTTGAAGATGCCAATTGCAGAATTCTAAGCGTCGTTCAGGATCAATCAACAGGAGCTGGTGTTGTTTCCTCACTTTGTATGGCCTAAACTTATGTTTCTTCGAAACTGATAACGCACGTCGTCGTGATGTAGGTACCCAATTCCTAGTATTATTATTATTGAGAATAAAGCATTCCAACATATCATACTTTTCGTAATTTTCATAAGCCATCGCAAATGAAGAATTTTAAGGTGAAGCAACAATCAAATAATCAACTCAAACTATTTATAAACCTACTGACAGATTCATTTTTGTTGAATGACACACGCCTACTAACGAAAAGCAATGAAATGATGAAAATCAATGGAAAATGTTAATTTTTTGCTATAATACAATGAAAATGAACGAAAAGACCTCACATGATATACAGGCTAACAACTTGAACTATGAAAGCCTATTGATAGGAGAGGGTGGTGGGGGTTAAAATTAAATGTTCCATTTTACTATTGTCAACTTATTATATGACAGGAATATCAGAGGTTATGTCAAATACTTTACCGAGCCATCAAACTATCCTAATGGAATACACAATTAATGAAAAAGCGGAAATTATAAAGTGGTTTTATAATTTGCCATAGTATTTGACATATCCATTGACATTCCTGTCATACAAACAGTTGACATTACTAAAATGGATACATTTAATTTTACCTCCCACTACCTTTTCCTATCAACAGGCTGTCGTAGTTCAGGTTGTTATTATATATCATTGAAATGGCAAAAAAATCCTCTTTTTAACGATATCATAGCCAACTATATTTTCCATATAAAAAATACAACTTTATGTCCTACCTCAACTTCGAAAATGTTTTCAAAAAATCTGTAACGCCACTGCATTCTAATTAAAACAGCGCCTCAAGAACGTAAAGGTCATTTTTGTCAAAAATGAAAATGGGAATTTTCAGGGATAACTCGAAACCGAATGCCGATAGCCAAATTTGGTTTTCACCATCATCCTTTTCTCGAAAAAAACAGGTCGAGGATGCGTGGTCCGTTTTTTGGTACTTCTTATAGTTACCGAGATCCCCTATTAAAACTTCGGAATTTGCCCACATTTATGTCAATAGTAAGTTGGTAAAATCGCGATGCATAAAATAATAACTAAAAAAGAATTAATATTACGTGCTTCATACTAATTGCTTTAAGTGCATCTAAGCTTTTATCCGAATCCATTTCTTTCGGTTTGACCAGTTATATTTGATATTGTTGTCAAGATAAGGGTGTTATTGCTAGAAAAGCCCGAAATTAAATTATATATTAAATCATTTTTCCGTACTAATCTTCCATACGGAATTAAGTGACTACAAAATTTTTGATTAAAAGACAGTATGCTTTTCAACAGTTTCAATAGTTTTTAGTTTCAAAAGAATTTATTGTCAAAACTATTAATTTTCGCTATTTTGAATATGTGTAGACACATATCTTATGTAAAACTACAGTATGAATACTTCACGACTGCGTTATTTCGAAATTAAGTCAAATTACATTCAAGTATTTATGAATACTTCATAATGGGGCCGTCCCGTTTTTTTTAATGTGTTAATAAATATTTTAGTATGAAAGATTACTATGATCTGATGTAGGTAATAGCAAAAATTATAATTTTAGTGTTAATGGAATCGCACAAAAAAGAAAATAAAACTGATTATTTGTACATCGCACGTTTTGACGATAAGACGTGCATATAAAATATAATATTTATGTTGGCCAATCAAATGTAATAGAACTTTCAGTCTCTAATGTGTAGTTTTTGTGTACTAAAATACGAAATGTAAAAACGTATAAGTAAAGCAATAATTTGGAAAAGCCGTTAATAGTTATATTGCACCTAATCCTGTCAACACATAGAAAGAATGTGACTTTTACTAAATATTTGTTAACCATGAAAGATATTGAAATAATTTTGGTCACATTGCAAGCAAACAAGCACAGCATCTATACGAAATGAAGAAAATTGGCGAACATGCTTGGTTCAGGGAGATGACAGTCCTCTTCGTGATAATATATTCTTGACTATAAATGGTCATTGTATACAAGGATTCATTGACAGCGGAAGTAATCTGAACTTGTTGAAAGCCAGCAGTTAGGTGCAGATGGGAGCGCCAAAATTTGATAATACTTGTGTTTTGGTAAAAGGATTAGGAAACGCGCCAATAAAAACATTCGCGTCTGAAATAAAAGTCAGTGAACATATTCTTAAAGCCGACATCGTAATACAGAAAACCATCTAGACGTAGCTAAACCAGGACATGAGAAGAGAATTAGCGCAATTATAACTAATTATAAACCAAAACTCCCGAAACAAACGAAGATATGAACAAAACAAGTACACTCATTTTTAGCAGATGTAACTACTCTCTTTTTGGGTTTAGGTTTAGATAGAATGGTTGAGTGGAAGAGCAGATGTCAACTTTTAGTGACACATCTGAACTCCGCCGCTTTTCACTTCAATATTAATATAGAAATACTTTTGATATTTTTGTACCATATGTTGGAAATAAAGACGCTTTTCCGGATTGATTTTAAAATTATTCTTGCAACCAGATACAAAACATTTCATGATTAATTGGTATCAAATAAGATTCAAATAAAAATAAACCATGATTCCAAAGGTGATAATGTTAAAAAATACACTCAAACTGAAAACTCTAAGCACACAACAAAATAATAACAACACAATAGTTTATCAAACAAATGTGTTATTTCTATCTCTCTCCATATCATACTTTTGGCAAGCTTCTCTGTCAATTTACCATTATCACGTCATAAATGCGGTAAATTCAAACATTGATATTTTGTTTTGGCATATTTACTAATAATATAAAAAAAGAAAATACGTAGACGCTACAATTTAATGTACACTTTAAAAAAAATATATAAAAAAAAATCCGGAAGGACCCCAATAAACATCCATTTGTAAACGCCAAAAATCATGAGGTTTTAAAGGTTTGTGCTTTCTGTCAAAACACTTCGATCTTACATTTAACCTGTGAAAACATAATAGACACTTGTCGCATATACTTGGCAACATTGCAGGGAATGAAAAGGCGGGAAAATATATATTTTTTATACACTGGGTCTGGCAAAGCGGTACAATCAGTGGGCTTAGCAAGGTATGTTAAATGTCCGCTTCTGTGTTATACACTGGGATTGACTTGGTATCATGAACATGCCGGGTCTAGCAACGTCGGTTGGATAAATATATATATATATATATGCAAGGTAAGTCATTGAACTCCGATTTATATTGGTATTTAAATTATTGTCATCGCGTGATACAAAAATATTGTTTTCCGTATTACGTCAAAAACATATTAGGTTTGTTGTAGAATTATTTATTTATTTAAAAGAAATGTAATGAACAGGCCTATTCGTTCATCACATTTTTTTCCACAATACGCAAGAAGAAGTAGTCATTCAGAGATTAGTCGTTCGATGAAAAAGAATTGTTGCACTCATTTTGTTAGGTTATGATGTTTGTTTACATACCTGGGAGATGAAGTGAGATTGTTTGTTATTGCATTTTATTTATCTATTTATTATACTACGTTTCGTTTATTTCGTTGATAGATTTACTTCGTTAGTATGCTCATTTGCAGTTTATAGTACCAAAAGCTCTGAAGCAAAATATTGCTTGCTAAACAAAATCTACAAATAGATACTCTATTCAGCTTTATAAAGTAAATATACACCTTATGTGTGCGGCTGACAGCGGCATCATTTTTGTATTTGCTTGTATTGTATTCGATGTTTGATCCCAATTATGGTTTTAGCTTTATTTCGCTATATTACTTGAAATTATTTTTAGGTAATGAAACTTACTGGCACTAAGATATTTCCTAAAAAAAATTTAAAAAAATAAAATTATTATTATTTCTGTTGAATATTACATGTGATAAAGGAGTATTACATATCACATTTATGGTTTATAACTTATTTAGAATATGAACTAAATCAGATTTTTTCTTTTGTTAGTTTCTGTTAGATTTTGTACCTACTTATCTAGAACTGAATTCGGGTTTTCTCTGTATCCAGCTGTCTACTGTCAAAGATTCTTGATTCTTCTTTCAAATTTTTTGCTTATATTATTTGAATTATTCCCTTTCGTTGATCTATTACTAGTTTTCATATTCTTTTTATTTACAGAAATGCTGTATATAGAGACATAGGCAGTATCTGCAACTTTATTGATGTGCAGTATTGTGTGTTCATGTATTATGCTAACTATTGTCTTACCTCACTCTAAACTTGTATCTAATAAGCATCTTTATTCTTGTTTGGTCTCTCTAATCCATCTCGATAACTTATTATATGTGATAGCTTTTACAGAGATGATGTAGAAATTTGTGAAGAACTACAGAAGTAGTCCATAGTATTTTATCATTTCCTAAACCTAACGAGTACTAAAACTCAAACAACAAAGTATACTTGTTGTGATTTGCAAGGACTGTTTACCATTTTTATCTGGTAGCAAAAAAGTCTTAAGCACATACAATTTTATAAGTTTTGATTTATAAATAAGATCTGGAAATGCATTTTACTACGTTTGATATTGTGGAGGAGGTGGTCCATTTAAGGAGGTAATGTTTATATTCATATTTGAAAGACACATGTTACAAAGGTTTAAGAAGCCTACGCACACACCCACGACCAGCAGTCAATTTTGAATTGCGAAAAGATGGTAAGGTAGAGTTAGTAGCAAATTTACAAATTTTTAGCCTTTATCGACATCAAAATCCAATGAGATATAATAGCACACCTGTATTGTCTCATGTAGGCCATATGATATAAATAATGTTGATGTTACTAAAAGTTATACAGGGGAGAGTGAAGCACATAGAACCGCCGGGGCACAGAGGACTTTGCTGCCATCTGTTTGATACTTCTCCATACTGTACCTACCACATCATTTTATCATGCTGCAGTCAGATTTGTAGGTTAAACTAGCGCTTGCAGTTACAGTGCGAAAGAAACTGTTTTATAAGCTACGGCTTGTAATATTTTCTTGTTATTATATCCCCTAAAACGGTTGATGGTATGGTTTAATTTGTGTTTATTCACTGTAGGAATTTAAAACTGCTATTCATAAGGTTTTAAAAGATCATAGTAATTTAGAATTGTAAATCAACTAACCTATAAAAACTTATTTAACTGTTGGAAATGTACATTTGGGGCAGAGGGGACCCACATGTGGTCCTATGTGCCTCATGGATGGATTCAGTGCCAAGAATGTCATCACTGGGCCTACGATATGTGTGCAGGTGCATCAGGAAATGAGGATAAATTCGTATGCGTAAATTGTGACGAAACTAGTTTCTATTTTTCATGAAAATAAGTATTCGCTTTTAATTCTTTTTTATTAAAGCAAACATTTAGTTGTTATTTTTGCCATATACTTTCTAAGTTTATTTAAGAGTAAAATGTAATGTACGTATGTAGTATAGCTAATTTTTTTCATTTTTAACATGACTTATTTTCTTTGTATATAGTTAAGCTGATGGTCCCATGTGCCCCGAGGTATGAGGCACAAAGGACTGACAGTATAAATTCATTTCTTTAAAAATACAACCAGTACTAATTTCTATTTGTTAAAAATGTTTACATCAGACGATAATATACGAGTGTAGTTCCCACGTCCTACGAATGCAGATTCCAATCCTAAACCATATCCAAATAGCAACACTTTTTGTCTTAGGTGGTCCACTGTGCCCCACTCTCCCATACGTAATGTACCTTACTAATATTCTATTATGTTTTTGACGAAAATATAGATACATTTATTCTTATGAAGGTAAATAGTCAGTGGATTTTAATTAAATGATATTTTACTTAATTTAAGCAAAAAGAGAGAATGTGAACTTGAAGCGATATATTGCAGCCATTCTTGTAAAACGCTTGTATTTTTTCATCTATCGTGGGTGCAGCTGCAGTGACTTCCATGCTGTATTGCTTGTTGAAACATCACTGCAGCTCTTGCTGTGTAGTTTTGTGTGCATAATATATATTTTCTGGGCTATGTTACAACATTACCTCGCCGTAAATAATATGCCATTGTTAGTTTTCCCGACGAATGGCACTTGACCGTTGAACCTGTCGTAGTGTTATATTTTTGGTTGGGATATAGTGATTTTAAAGAGTTGTGACACCTTAATTTGAGAATATCATGCTTCTTCGAGTACTACATTTAAAGATTTTTTAGATTATTTCAAAGTCTAAATCCTCTTTCTAGGCCGGTCATCCGAATAAATGACTCACTGCTACTTGAATGTTTTCTAATCAGCAGCTTCTCTTTAAAACCCAGTTTGTTTGCTGCATTGAAACTTGTCTCGCTTTTTCACAATAGACTTGTTAACAACAGTATGCTAGTGACCAATCTTCCATTCTTGAAGGGATGAATTGTATTTTACAGCAAAATAGAAAGAACGACATAGATTGTTAAAGTTTGTGTAGCAAATTTTTAATCATTCATAAGAAAATATATCGTCATGTTGTATTTGAAGCTGTATATTTTGAACACAGTGAATGAAATCTATGAAGAAGATGCGGCTACAAATACTGAATTCGTTTAGTTTTCAGATGATTAATTCTCACTAAAACTTCGTAACGAAACTACATGGAATTTTCGTTGAAAGAGTTATCAATATTACAACTGGAGCAGGATAAGTAGTCCCAAAGAAATGATTTATAACCGATGCTGTACTCAAAGTCTCCCAAGCATATCTGAAATTCTTCTGCGATTGCGTTCTGACTATAAACAACACTAAAAATGTTTTACGCCAAGACATTTTCTAGTTACCAAAATGACTTATTTGTATTACTTAATAGAATGCTAACAGCGTGTTACTTCTCATAAATGTTATATTGGATACTACTGCTGTAACAAACTTATTGCTCAATTAATTACTATTATTTTGCATTTACTTTTTATACTTGGAACTTACTCTTGGAAACACTTGATGTTAATTTTGAGTATAAATATCTGTGGTAGATTTGTAGAACAGTGTCACTAAGTTTTTTTTTTGATGTGAGGTATGAGAGGTGTTTAACTCACACGTGACATGTTATATACAACGTAGTAGATCTTATTGTTTAATCAAGCTAGGTGACAAAATAAAACACGAAACATAAAATAATTAAAATTATTTATTAATAGGAAAATGCTACCACCTTCTATATACAGAACAAAAATTTTTGAGGTAGCGCTAACATAAAATATAAAACTACTATAATAAATTTTACACAGGATACTTTTTAACCTTTCGCAAAGTAAGGAGATAAATACAAAGAAATCGCGTGTAAATAAAAATTAAAAAAAGAAAACAATAAATTAGTTGAGAAGAGAAAAATAAAAATAAAGAATATCTGTGTAATAGATTCGATCTTTGCAAAAAGTTTACAATATTATGTATAATGCGACGTGCTTCAGTTTGAATTCCGTGCGAGTCAAAATCGGAGATGAATTCTAAATTCCAATAGAAAATTCATTTTGGCAATATAGGAAGACAATGACACAATGTCCTAATTTTACGCTCGTTCCATAAGTTTATTAAATATGCAATCTTATCGTTCTTCATTTGTGCATTTTGAAAAGTAAAACTATGCGCCAATTAGTGTTGAAAGAATGTTTAGATGTGAATTTTGCTGATTTAACAGAAAAAGAATTTCTGTCCAAGAAGAAATCTAGGACTAATTAATTATTTACAATACGTATAAAATATAATGCCGGAATAAATCAGTACATTGTATGGAGCTGCTGTTAGGAACGATAATCCCACATACGTAATGTAATAAATAGAGTCATAAAAACTATACGTTGTGAACTCCGAATACGTTTGCGATAGGTGCATCGCCTTCATGAACGCATACATATATAAGCCTGCCATTTATAAACTCGGAACCTATAAGATGTCAATATTATGAATTAGTGAACATATGGCAAGTTAAATAACTGGGCTTTTATATTGTATGTGGACGCTAGCAACTTACGCAAAAATATGTGTATCACACAACATATTTATATCCGATGAGCACAAACTTCTTGTATTACTCTAGCAATGAGTTTCCGGAATATTTAATTTATATAAACATCTAAATGTTGTTTCTAATCAATATAAATACGTACTATTAAAAATATAAAGGTAACAAAACTGGTTGTCACATATTTAGTGTGATTATTGCGAATACTAAACAGTAGGTATGTTTGAAAAACATGGAAACTTATCAATTAAATAAACATAATTGTGTCCAACTCGTAGTGTCAACGACACATCACAACATTTTTATCTAACATTTTTGTTACTACTAAATGTTGTCTAAAAATTCTTCACACTAGGTGGTGTATTGCGTTCAAAAAGCTCATCATAATGCATTAAATCGTTTTCACTAAGTTTAAGTTATTAGAAATCGATTAGGCTAAAAGCTGGAAAATTCAAATACCTGCTTTAGCTTTAGTTTTTTTTGATAATTGAGTTGTGTTTTTTGGTCAATTGAAAACCAATAAATAAATATAATTATAATTATAAACAATATATATTGGATTCCTATCCAACAAAAAATTAGTTGGGTAGTCAAGATGTAAAGAAAATCATTATAATTAAAAAAAAACCTTAAAAAGGAAAATTCTTTACGTTGACAATAGATTTTTTAACCGATTTAGTACGTAGATGTGGAAGGGAAGATGTAACACTTAAAATCTGCCCTGCAGTTTGGTAGTAAAAAATATGGAAAGAAATAACATTCAGCTTCAGTTTGGTAGTAAAAAATATAAGAAAAACATTGCAGTTGTTGTTTCGATATTGTTTGCAGCCAGATATAAATGCCGGAAATAACGGATCCTCCACATCGTTTGTGTGCCAGAAATTTTTCTGAAACAAAGCTGCAAACCATTATATCAAATAACGTCTCGAACTCATTGTATTCGTACCACAACAGCAGCAAATTAAGAAAATGGGTGGACACCTTTAAAATCATATGGATTTTCTTTTAAATTGCCATCACCGGCTCTATCTTGAAGGCCACCACAATATCTACTCCAACATGCGGCAGATGGTTCCTTACAAACCAAAAACGGACAGCTTTCTAGATAAGGCAAGAGTCAATAATCTATCCAATATCTTACGCGAGACCTTCACGATGAAAGATGGTAAGTACGGCTCTATTCTTTGTTTATTAAGGACGAGTCTATGTGAAAGTTGGCTAAGACACTCAAGGCCGTTAGGGCTCCCGCTGCAGATTGCCCTGTTCATGGACCGAATGGTGTAGTGCATGTCGATGTTGGCAAATCACAGGCGTTTCCGTAGTACTTACAAATCGTCTTTGGGCGTGTGGAGCCTTGACTCGTTTCTGGATTAGCTTTCGGAACTGAGAGGCGATCCTATATCTGCAACTGATGTTGGTGTAGTATAGGGTCATATTAAGATTAGAAAAAGTGGAAAGGCCTCTGGACCGAACTTAATTTCTAACATTGCTCTCAAAAAATTGCCCGATAGGACATGGTAAACATCATCATCAACGCCATTATTTCCCTAAGTCAATTCCCCTCCATCTTGAAGCATGCCCACGGTAGCATCATCCCAACAAAGATTCCGAAGCCCGTTATGCTGACTCGACCGAAGGATGAGTTATTTGCGAACAGCGTCATACCGGACGGGCAGTTTGGTTTCCGTGAAGGTGTCTCTGCGAAAGTTGAGCTTCTGAAAATAACGGAAGAGATCCGAGGCATGTGGTGCTAGTATACAAGATTAACAAGGCGGGGATCAATTCCAACATAACCAATTTTGTGGAATCGTGTTTTTGTCGTACAGAGCTTTTCAAATTTTGAAATGACATCTCCCCCTCACAAAATTGCAGCCAGAGTCCCCAGGAATGCTCATGGGTACAATCCTATTTTTTCTCTACATGTATCACCTCCCAGATTTCCATAACAGTTTTTATGTCCTCCAGCTTCAGCGAGTACCATGAGTTGCAAATCTATGCCAGAAATTTAACGGACAATTATTGGAATGTTGTATGGAACTGAGCTATCGATTGCAGCTTACTCTCAGTGATGGTTCCAAAGAATATATGGGAAACATTGTATTACAATCTAAAAGCTGTACTGATTACTTGCAGCAGCTTGTACGCAGGAAAGTGGGAGACATCTTCCATAAAATGCAGATAAATATTTACTATAGGTTCTATTGAAGTAATTGAAATTAAATTTAAACAACTGGAAGTGTGAATTGACTACAAATTTACGTTGCTAGAATTAATACCCAACTTATTTTGTAACTTACTTTCTTTAAGATGAGCATGTAGTCCAGAATTAATTTATTTGAAAACAATGGACCAAGAAAGTCAAAACTAGCGGTTGTCGGTTTCGCCTTGTATTTAAAAGAATAAGTAGTAATAAATTGTTTTCTATATCAGCTTATAATCGAACCGCTATTAGTTTTGAAATTATTACGATAATTTGACTCATTAGATATTCTTATTTCTATGAATTAATATTTCATGTTTATTTGAGCATTGGCAGTAGAGCGCAATATTTGAAGAAGATCTACTAACCCCCTCATGGTTTTCATAAACGTAAATATCTATTGTAGAACTCTAATTTGTACTTTTATACCAAATTATATTAAAAAAATCTAGATTGTCAGATTGCCACCATGAAATATATTTCTTAACTCATACAGATTGCTCCATACTTACTGATTTATTTCGTTTACATAATCATTATTCATCTATAATTGTGCATGGATTACTTGAAAACCTACAACTTATTTAGGAACAATGTAAAATGTATCTAATATATAAAGTGTGCGAATAACATCTTTGTGTGGATTTTTTTAACCATCAAATGTAAAACACCTTTATTTGTTCATTTCGGGCACAATTCGGTGGTTTACATATGTTTTATTTGCACCATTAAATTTAGGAAACGTGCCCCAAAAACTTATCTAACTCTTCTTTAAAAAACATTCAATATGCAAATCACCAAGCGCGTTGTCAAGTGCAGATATTACTTCGTTTGCTCTATTATTTCATAATTTAAAAAATAAAAGAAAGTACGGATTCGAATGACGGTCACTTGGAAATGCACTTGGGATTATCAGTTGTTAATTATTTAGGACAATCGAGATTAGGTCATATTTCTTCATCACAATTATCGTAGTCACCAAATTCATTAGAGAATAAAAATGAAACTTTTTGCGTGGACCGGATTCAGGTTCTTGGTTTCGTCCTGTTTCGCTTTCCCTTGATGAATTTTTAATTCACACTAGTTCAAGCACTAATATCGTTAACTTCAAATTGTTCACGAACAGTCCAGGGAAGATGACGGACTACCTGGAGGCAGCATAAATGGCGGACTATGCGGATTTAAGGACTGGATGCTTCCACCTATCGAACCGGGACCAGGATATATGTCCATGTCGCTCATGCCTTCGCTACCCGTACATTTTTCGCCGGATTTTCCTTCTTGCTTTAACATCATCCGCCGCCACTTTGCTCGAGCATTTTGAAACCAAACCTGTAAGGAAGATAGGAATAAAATTTGTGTATATAGCCAGATAAACATTAATTACTTATCGATTTCACCACTGTTTATACAGCATTTGATAATAAATTGGTCTACTTATACATATATCATAATCATATATTTATATAGAAACTGTATTCTATAGGAACAGAGAAAACAAACATATGGCCAAGTGTCGGCAATAAATAACGTGTTTGTCAATTTCACTGTGTTGTACCAATATGTACAAAAATCATTTTGTTAAACTAACTAAAAATCCTTACGTTTGAAAAAATATTTAAACGGATCTTTACGTCTTTTACGGAAAGGTCTTTAAATTGTGACACACATTTAAATTTAAAATCAAATTGTGAAACGATATATGAGATATGAAGTAAAATCTATATTGTACCAAAAATAAGGTGAAGTAGTAGTGGGTACCAACTCATATAAACTTGTATAGATTCGCGTAATAGAATTCCGTTATAGTAATTTTAATCGTTATATTGAAATAATTGTATAATATTTTGTAACATTCAACGCAATAAACTTTACTTTCGTAGAACGTGAGTAAATAATTATTGAGGCAGAAAAGAGATTTCCACTAGTGGTCTTTGTACCTTTTGTAACAGTAAATTTAATTAAACAGATTTTTAGAGCATACATTTGGCAATTCTAGCAACAGCGGGCAAAGGCATGAAGTATGCAATTAAATCTTTGGGGTTCGCATCCAACAGCAATAAAATTCGCATGTACGAGGAACGAAGAAATAAAATATTTAATTACGAACACATGTGTAAAGCGCGAAACTTATACCATTAAATTTCGAATATTTTTCCGCCAGCGCATTACCGTTTCCATTTATCTTCAACTTGCTTGATCTAGTGTTCCATGAACCAAATAAATTTTGCATTCAGAGCGCGTTAGTGCCTTCCGACGATCAATTAAGGAAGTAGTTCTTGTCCTGTTTAGTACACAAATTCTGAACTTACGTTCTAACGCGTCCACTAATTAATTCGTTCATTAGTAATATAATAAACCTGCACCATTTTTCTTGTCACTAACAGTCAACATACTGCCTTTGAAATACATACAATGACTTTTAAAGGTTCTGTATTTCTATTAGGCGTATATCTGAATATCATTAGGTTTTAATTTTTAATTGGGAAATATGAGATAGGAATATTAAACTGATGTAAATAAGAATACGTTAAAATGCCTCGAAATATGTGACGAAGGTTCACATCACTGATTAGTTTCGATTTGGAGTAAGCAGTTAAAAAATATGGGAAGTTACTTGACATTTACTTATAATGTGCATCTACAGTTATAGTAAAGATTGACAATTCTTGTAATGAAATTCTTCCAGTGCAATTCGAACACCAACACTATTTATACTATATTTAAACAACATACACGCATTGTGGCGTTTATCTTATAGTTATAGCTTCAAATTTGGCAAAACTATATCTTTAACTAACACCGAAGGTTCGAACTGTCCGAGCCTTCCGTCTAACGAAAAAAGTTTCGCCTCTAACGTGATTTATACATGGAATTACTATGACCATCTGACATCTTTCATCCATAACAAGGTTTTCGCGTTTAATGGGGCCGATATATGACTTTCTGGTAACCCTTATGAACTTTTTGCCGCTGAAGAAGCCATTTACTTTAATGGCGAAACATCAAGTTGGTAGATTTTGTATTACTTGTGCTTTTAGATGACTTTATTTTGTATTTACTTTATTTTTCTATTATATACATATACAGGGTGTGGTGCACCACATTCCCCTTGATTGATGTACTTAAAACGGTAACACGGTCAAAACCTGGAACTTAGCGAGAGGGAGGTAGCTGAAAATAAAATGGTATTTTGTCTTAGTACCAGAGTGTCCTTTCTGATGTTCAGTTTTGTTGCATCAATGGTTATCAAAATTTAAATGACGTTAGTCAAAGCGATCTAAATATTTCACTCGGTGGACTAAATTAAATCAATTAATATTATATTTTTTGACCTTTATGTTCAAGATTTTTAATATTTAACAATTTTTGAAAATGTAGATCTAATTTAGAAACAATAAATAATTAAATATTTAATTTATTGTTTCAAGTTGTATTATTTCATTAGCACAACCATTACATCTAGTGCTAAAATAAAGATGGTTTCTAAAAATTATAGAGGGTGGTTATAAACTTACCTGCAACTTTTCGGTCCATTAATGTAAAATAAATCTTATTTTCAATAGAATTTCGTATCTAACATCGTCAATCGATTTTAATTTTATTTTTTTTAAATGAATTAAGATTTATATCTACCGCTTATAGTTTCTTTCAAAAGTCAATTTACTGTTTTAATTGGCGATTATGTATAAAATTTTTTGGTTAAAAAAAGCGATTGAAAATGATCAATAATTTGAAATATAATTTAGTCTAATCCAGACTTGTGGGAAAAATTGGCAGTGATGCATTGGGTTTTGATTTATATTTATTTAAATGTCAGATCAAAAATTAAAACATTTTTATTCATACCAATCTCCAGTTATTATCTGAAACTTTTAAAAAATTTTGAACCTACGTATCTGGGTCAATATAGGAGTAACTTCCTTATTTGACTGCATATTCAGCCTGAAATATGCAATAATATACATGATGTTCCATTTAAATTATTTTGATAACTTTGATGTGTAACTTTTTTTGGGACACTCTGAATATATTTCAAAATAATTTTAGAACGGGATGTCCCAATAGACTTACATACATCCAACAAAAAGATTTTAAATAATGTTAAGATTTTTTTGCAATATATTGAGTAACTGCAGTATTAGAGCTGCTGTTCCATTTATATATAAATCAAAACACTATCATTTCTGGAACTTAGCGAAGGGATAAGCTGAAAATATGATGGTTTCCTTGTCTTAGATTTGCCTTTCTGATGTTAACTAAGGTCAAAGCAATGAATCAACCTGCCCAATTACCAGTAAAAATGTCGATTTAAATATTTTCGGTGGATAAATAATCAATTAAATATGTATTTTTGTGACTTGTTATGTACTTATCTTTTAATTTCTGATTTATTTCCACTTAATGGAAATATTCACCTAAATTTTAAAATTTACCAATTTATTGTTTAATTTACTATTTAATATTTATTGTTTATTATAAATTCTTATTATAAATACCAATTTATTCTTAAACGGTATACAATTATTTACAGTTTTTTGACCTGTACACAAATAAATGAATGAAAAAAGATTGAAATCAATAAAATTTTATGCGGGTTTTTTCGGTCCTAATAAAATAAATCTATATTTTCAATATTTCGTCACACTCTGTGACTTCGTCAGGAAATATATTTTTTTTAAACGAATTTGGATTATATGTCTAGTGTGACTTCAAACTAGACATATACATTCATTCAAAAAACCGCATACAATTTTATTGCTTAAAAAAAGCGATTGAAAAACAACATCAATAATATTGAAATATCATTAGCTATCCAGACTTGTGGGAAAGATTGGCAGAGGTACTACCGTTTTGAAAGTATATATTTCATCTAATGTCAGATCATTATGAACATTTCTCTCGTATATATCTGTCCAGTTATTATCTGAAACTTTTAAGACAATTTTTAAGTGTATCTGGGTCAAGTAGGAGATCATCACTCATGTGACACTACATATTAAGCCTGAATTGATGTTGAATCTTACTTTCTACCGCGGTGAGCAAACTTTCATGCTTCTTAAGGGGACGTTTCCGCGCCTAAATTTTCATCATATCGTTCAAACTGTATTTTATGTCGCAACTGAAACATAGATGGCTCGGAGAGTACTATATTTCTATACACATCACAAATATCCGTTTCAATTTAATGACCTTGATTTAATTCCGTACTATAAGTTTATTTGCTTTGTATTTGGATTTACCTGAATAATCAGACTCTCGGTTTATCTTTGGCAGTTGTATTGAATTAGGAAAGGGTAGAGCGAGCAATGAATACATTAGGGTAAAAATTACATATTCGTTTTCTGGAAAGTTTCCTTACTCCACAACTACATCTGATGTAGTTGAGTAGTTGTGCATCAGTATCAATGTGGTATCAATTCGTATTGTACCTAATTGTGTTTCTACTGTTCGCTAGTTGGTTTTTCTAGTCCTGCAAGAATTCGCAAGAGATTTATTTGTTAGCATTTTTATCATTTTTTACTATTATTGTTATTAGTGTAAATAAAAATACCGTATATACAGTAGTAATTCCGGGTTTGTGTATATAGCGGTGTTATATACTTATATAAATATTTTATGCTGTGATAGCTTATCAATTTACTAAAGGTTTTGCTAGCATAAGAATTAGATACATGCATAGAGTAGTGTAGAGTAATTTTTTCAGGATTTGCAGAATGGATAGAAGAGCAAGAAATACATCATTTCGCCAATGTATTCTTTATAAAAACCCTAGACTTTTGAAAATGCAGGAACGACGGGCAAAAAGTAAAATATGATATTCAGTCCTATATATAAATTTTTTGAAATTTCGGTCTAATATATTTAACTTTTTCTAGATCTTATAGCTAATAATGGATTAATTCAAATTAGAAAAGTACCTACCTGTACCAGTTTACATATCAATAAAACGTTTGTAGAACAAACAATTCAATTTATTATTATATCAATAATGAAATAGTTCCTAAATTAGAAACATTTTATCAGACTTTTATATTTCCAGAAATAATTAATAAAAAAACAAGTTGTGTTATTTCTTACCCATAACTAGCCTTTTATGTAAAAATTAAGGTATTTTTATTTAACTTCTTAGGTTTCTAAGTATCCTTATTAACTTATTACTTTCTGTAGTAATCTGTTGCATACTGGTGAAACATATTAAAAATATAATTTAATAACAAAAATACTTTTTTGTTTCCTCTAATTTGTTAAACTGTTTAAATTGCAAGTATAGTATAAAACGATAATTTGGTAAAAATAATTTCAATTTGACATAAAACAAAATTTTTTTCAAAACAAATACGTAAATAGGCCTTAGATTAATAATAAACCTCAATATTTAGAAATTTAAAATATTTAGAAAATAATTAATAATTTCTCATAAGGTTTTAAATTTTGTTATGGCAATTGAAAATTTTATTAGCTTTGTTCTATTTGGTCTCCTGCTTTATATAGTAAAAGGCACTATCATGCGCCATAAAAATACCCTATTCCATTTGCATTGTCGTAAGAGCGAGTTTCGAATATCATTGCATGCGTCGTGTTGTAAACGTCTAAAAGGAACAAACCTATTGACATTTAATAAGCGTCATCTGTTGCACAATCGCTGAACTTCATGCATGTACATTTGCCTTCGGCATCAAATTATTGAGCTTTTACTAAAAAAATACCATACATTTTTTAATTACACTATATTTCTAGCTACTGTGTCTTTTTTATGGAACTACATGTATATATCTAGGTTATGATTAAGAGATATCGTTAAAAAAGCCTTACTTCGTCAAGTAATTTTTACTAATTTTTTTTTTACAGGTCTTCCAATTTTCTTTTGTTAATCAGCAACTGCCTAATGCAGTTATAGTTTTATAGAAATTATAATAATTTCGATATGCTTGCACGTTTAGAAATCTACGGTACTTTAAGTTAACGCATTATAAAAGCCATATGGATACAATATAGACGCGCTGAGTATGGAATGGTTTTAATCTATTTTGGCGAATGAGCTCCCACGTAGTACCTTATTAGTTTTGAGACGGGATGTCCCTCGTACTTACATCCGGGCTATGCTGTACAATATTAAGATTTTTATTGCAATATATTGAGTAACTGCAGTATTAGAGCTGCTGTTCCATTTATATATAAATCAAAACACTATCATTTCTTTTGCTTGGAATTCATAACCTGCCCATAGTTTCCTTGCTATTAGATTTCCGTAACTAAGGTCAAAGCAAAGAATCAACCTGCCAACTTACCAGTCAAAAATGTCGGTTTGAGAATATTTTCACAATAAATAACAATTACAAAAGTATTGTGACTTGTTGTGGCACGATCTTAACGGGTAACTTTTCATCCACTAATGGAAATATTCACCTACAATTTTAAACATTTACCATGCTACTGTTTTATTTACTACTACATACATATATGTATGTATAAATTCTTCTTACAAACTACAAGATACGCACATGTAATCATAAACGCCACTACAACCAAAGACAGTTTTATGTACACAACGATAAATGAATCAAAAAAAAAAAATAGACTATTTTATACGGCACGCTATTTATATCAAAGAACCGAAGCCAGACAATGTGTATTTCTGGTGTGTCATTATTCATATCTCGCTGTATGTCACCTCCACCACTACTAAACACTTTTATCTCGGACATAATTTTTCTTCCGTTATCTGAAAATCGGGCAAGCGGCATGCATGGTCGACTGTACAAAGCGTTCCAGACTGTATGAGGGGCCCAACATTTCTATTTCTGCTAATTGCTGAAGGCGGTCTCGACGGAATACCTCGATGAGAAATGACTTTCGCTTGACTGATTACTATTGGAGCACTAACGGCATTACTTTACATATATCATTCAAATAATACATTTCTACGAATGGGGTTTATTTTTCCACAAAATTAAATAAAATTGTACTGAATAATGTTTATAGGTACAAAAAATCACAATTAAACATTTTTGTGACTTCTTTAGGGAAGCAAACTTAGAGAAAATCAGGTATTAACATACGAATAATACTATAGAAAATAGTTCCTGTTGATATTTTCCAATGTTAGATATAATTATTGAATACGAAACTAAAATGGGCTAAATTATTCTAGTGACAATCTGCAAACAGATTAAAGAAGGTATCATGAAATGAAACAATATATTATCGTATGAAGTTTTTATGTGTTGGTGGAGACACAATTTATTGAAATTTTTGGTTTTCAAGGCAGCTAACAGATAAAACATTGCTATGGAGATAGGTTGTGCTAAATTGGAGGAATTTTTAGATCTCCTATATATCCTTGATCTTTTCGGATCTTATGTCTACATAAATACAAGTTAAAAATATTGGCATTGATAAATTGAGTTCAATTTTATGTTAATTCTAAAAAGTACAAACGGGTATTTAATTCTTTGAGCATCGCACTGTCTGAGGCAAATCTTACCTGTGGGAACAATCTCTGTGTAATTTTTTAAGGATTTCTGTTAAAATAGCGTCGCATGATTATTCTCTTGTTAATTGATATGTGTTCCGGTTTGCTTTGTATGCTTTTTGATTTCGTTTTCCTTAGAAATAACTTTTTATGTGATGATAAAGTGATTACCCCCTCGACATTTTCTGAAATACTGGCTACTGAGCTAGATTATCGATCTATATCGAAGAGCTAATAAGATTCCAAGACGATTCTATGAAAGACAGAGACATTTTACATAATTTTTAAGTTGATTGAAGTTGAAAGTTGAAAAGGTGATGGTACAGCTTCATCAGAATCCGGTTATTCTAGCAACGACAATGTCGCTCTGATCAATCATCTTCTTTAATCATTCATATACTGGTGTTCATCGAGAAGTTATTTTTATAAAATCATTATTTCTGGGGTAGGTGCAAGAAACGAAACTAAAAAATCATGAAAGAGCTCGAGCGTTTGTCCAAATCTCAAACTTCCTGGGTTTTCTGCATTTTTTCTAAATTCAAGGAGATCATATTTCCAAAAAATTAATTTGCGCCAATAACAGTAATTTCGTGGTAGAATTTCAGATAATGTAAATTAAATTGTAATAAGAGTGTTTTAAATTATATAGGAGCAAGAAGATACTAGCTGATGATGTATCTGTTCCCAAAAAAGTTGTCACTGATCTAATGGATGGTCTTTTAACTAATAGTGAAACTTTGTCTGCCAGCAACTGATCCATTAGAATTTCATTTCCAAAGAAACTGATGGACAAGCGCAGACATTTAGTTGGCACTCTACGATCTGATAGAAGAGCAATCCTTCCGAAGTGATGACGGCGAAACGGATAAGATAAGTTGCGGGCCCAGCTAAACGAACATAAAACCGTAATGCTGAAGTGGTTAGATAAACATAATGTATTCGTACTGAGCCCAAACCGCAATTACAGTACAACCTCGATAATCCGAACTAATTCAGCACGACACTGTTCGGATTAGGCTTTTGTTCGGATTAAATAAAACTATTGAAGAAAACAACAAATAAGCTCAAAAGTAATATTTATTCTACAAAATAACATTAAAATTTATAACTTTCGGTTACCATTCTGCCGATCAAAGAAGCCGGTGTCGATTAATCTTGCGCTACGCTCGGTCTTTCCCCGAAAGATGAATAATCGCTCTCCAAATGTAGAGTGTTTCTAGACATTTTCCTAACGATAACAAAGACATTCTAGCACAAACGATTGCATCTCTTGTGACTTGTAGTTAAAAATACATTCATTGATGAAATAAATGGCAAGAATTTTCTTAAGCAAATAGCTGTTTATTCTACCTAATCGTATAACAACCGACGTTTCGATGAGTCGCTCATCTTTTTCAAAGGCTACAATAACAGTTGATTTTTTATAACTGGAGAATTCTGTATGTATAAAGTTATAACTTACTTTAATACGGTAAAATATTGTAAAACGTTGTTGATTAAATTCTAAATTCAATCATTAAACCAATTAGGTTGAAGAAGCTAATATATATTATGTTAGATGTTAAATATCGAATAGGAGAAAAATTTGTTGTTTAAAAATTTAAAAATTAAAAAAATTGAAATGTTAAAATATTAAAATAACATGTTTCCTATTTGGAAACTGCAGTGGGAATGAATATCAAAGTGTATGGTGGAAGAGCACGCCCGTGACTAGTTGTTATTTATATGGAAAGAAAAAAAAATTCTTGTGTATGAAGTAATGTATTAAAAATCTATATGTTGGTTGTATATAGTGACGTGAATTCTAAATTACTTAAAAACCAAAAAAAAATACATTAATTGTTTTGCTCTCCCCAATTTTTTAGTATCAGCTATTAGTCAAAAGAAACACTTCACGTCGATGTTCGGAGTAGCGAATTTGAAAAGGTTTTTGTTCGGATTATAGAAACGAAAAAGTTGTTCGGATTACTGGAGGTTCTGATTACCGGATGTTGGGATTATCGAAGTTGTACTGTATTCTCGTATCTATTTAGTTCAAAAACGAAGACAAATAAATTGAACAGTCAAGTCTTACAAATGATTGGTACTTGATTTCCAAACCTCCACCACTATAGTAAACGCTCTACATTTATATAATAAAGTAAATATGTTGTTTATTTATTTAAAATTTGCTGATATGATGTGCTCTGTGATCAAATAATCGGTTAGCATGTACAGGGTGTTCCCCGAGGTAACCGGCAAAATTATATCATGTGTTCCAGCGATGATTCTGATCAAAAAAGTTCATATACACTGTAGGTAAATTACGTTTTGTTTTCGAGATATCCATAAAAGAAGAAATGTTTACCAATAGACACTTTACTAAGAAACCACATAATAACCCTGCACTTTCCAAACATGCTGCTAGTCTTTGAGCCATGTTTTGTTGCCAGTTAATATCTGCCAGTTCATTCCGCAAAGAATTTACCGCCTCAACTATTCTTACTATGAATTCTCGCGTGTCTGGTTTACCATTTTTATAAACATGAGATTTAAGGCAACCCCAAAAGAAAAAGTCAAGTGGCGTAATGTCAGGGGAACGTGCAGGCCATGGTACAGAGCCTCCTCTTCCTATCCACCTGCCAGGAAAATTTTGTTGTAGCTATTCAATAACATCCTTACCGAAATGCGGTGGAGCACCATCGTGTGGATAAAGCATACAGCGTCGAGATTCTAGTGGAATATTTTCCATGTATTCTGGCAAAATATTCTCAAAAAAATTGCGATAATAATTTGCCGTAAGACGTTCTTCGATAAAATGCGGTCCAATAATGTGATTATTTAACAACCCACACCATACATGCACAGAGAAACAATGTTGGTGATTGCCCACAATTACACTATGTGAGTTTTGCCATCAAAACCCATAGGCTCATGACCAATAGTGAGAATTTCTAGTATTAACACAAACCCTATCACTAACCAACAAATGTCAATTTAAATGCAATGCATACACTGCACTAGTCGTTTATTTCTTTTCTGCATGTAAAATGCTATCTCATATAGAAATATCATTAACGTAAGCACATTTTTATTTTTATCGATATCTCGAAAACGAAAGGGAATTAACCTATGGTGTATATGAATTTTTCTGATCAGAATCATCTATGGAACATATTATATAATTTTGCCGGTTACCTCAGGGAACACCCTGTATAAAACCCATATACGAAGTGTTCACCGACGAGTGCATTCTGCTAAAGGAACAGATGCGAAATGTATGCCGATGGTCACACAGTTTGAACGTAGAGACTGAAAAATGACCATTGGTTGACACATGGTGCCCCAATATGTTAAGTAAACTAACATAAAAATATATTTCGGTTAATATATGTTTTTTTATGGAGAAAAGGCAGTCTCAATCGTGGATTTTTGAATAAATTTTGCTTTATTGAGATGATATAATTCACAAAGAAAAATCAACAAATCTGCTTCTTTTCACGTAGTTGAATGGAGTTAAATGCAAAACTAGGAATACCTTCTATGATGACCGAGAAGGAAAATGTCAAACGGAAAACTTGAATAATGGTAACAATAAAGTAATAAAATAACTGTTAGTTAAAGTGCTTCAACTGATAATGCTAACGAATTTTAATTAACAAGGGCAAGTTAAAAATAACATTTCTTCTGTAACTTAGCACGAAATAAATGCATAATAAAATATACGTAATGGATGACTCTAACTATAAATTTAAAAATAAATCGGTATCAATATGTCACGGGCGACATATTGCAAACATAAGAGCAGCTATATCGAATAAATAATTGTCGCAACCATATGCTCTCCACTTCCTTATCACACAAATTCTACAAATTTACCTCGCTAAAATATGAGCGACGCTCATTATTTAAACGTGGAACGAAATTCCCGTGATCGCTAGAACTATCCGAGCAGAAGGAACGAAAAAAAGCAACGCAAGTGTTCCTCGGAAACCATAATTCTTCTCGTACGACGCAACATTTATTTAGACAAATAGTACACTTATCTATCCTATTTTTGGTGCGGGTAATCTGCGTGTCGCTAGATTTGATTAATTTCGTCATGCCGTTGTAGAAAATTAGTTTACTTTGCTACGGTATAATCAATTTACTTAAAATGATTGTTACCATTTAACGGTCTACGCTTTTTTCAACATGTGGATTACGAACTATAGGAATGTTTATGCGTTTCCAACAATAGTGTTAAATATAAGCGTAATTGAATATGGATATTAACACTTCATAAGAAACTTTATTAAGTAAATACAGCTATGCATAAATCGGTTATTAATGGTTATTGTAATACATATAAACACACAAAGTTTTCTGGGTTTCGTAAGATATTTGAATAAATTTAAATACGACAAATAATTAGCAAACATGGCATATGCTTACCACATCCAATGCAGGAGATATTTAAAGTAGTTGTATAGTAGGTTAGGTAGTATATAGTCGCGTCGTATATAAATATGCTAGGATCGGTGAGCTCACTAAACCGTCCAGTGGTGAACTAGAAAAAAATCTAACTAACACTGTGTCATAAAGCTTTGGCAAATATGCAGAATTCACTCAAACATATTTTCTAACGAATCATTAGATTACATGATAGTGTATGATAACGGAGTTCCATTAAATTGTAAAGTAAACTATTGATTACAACAGTTTGTGTGGGGTAGCAAAACCAGTGAAAATAATCAAAAAAAGAGGAAAACTTCCCCATTCAACTAATCTGGATAATTATACAAACAGTCCTAAAAATCTTACCTGAAATTTATTACTTGCGAACAAAAACTGCTAGGTAACAAATTTATCAAAACAAATATGCAAGTTCAAAGTTTTTCGCTAAAATAGCGACGAACAATTATTCAAGGAATGACTAACTAAACTTACGTTATAATACTTAGTGTTGTACAAACACACTTGTAATAAAGGAATTAACATTAAGGATAATCCTACAAACCAGTTCAAAAGTTCTCAAATCTGCAATTGGTACCTTTTTTGTATAAGTGATAACAATCCCGGAGAGTCAATTATGCCATAGACGATCCAAGTTACAAATACATGACTGCTAACGCTGACCTTATGGAGAAGTTAGTTAGTAACATCCAGTAATATACAGGAAGTTCGATTTAAATAAAGGGGCATTCATTGACATGCACCTAGTTCAAATGAACCTTAATTTTAGACGGTATATACCGACATAATGTTTATGATGTAAATTTGATGCATCACATTTTAGTTAGGAATACGCCAAATTTGAGATCTTCAGTGGCAATGCCTTTAGCAATATAAAAAGCTTTGATGTAGAATCGAGTACGCGACATCATGCTAGTTAGATTAAAAAAGTTGATGTGAAATTCCGGTAAACCGGAAGTCAATCAAGCGCGTAATCTAATATAATAACTTGCATTAAATTTATTTCCACCTATTATAAATTTCAGGGTTAAACGTATTTTTTAATGCATGTTTGGAAAAGTAAGCTCAAATTCTTTTGGAATAATTTTATGTCTGTTATTGTAAATGTTCTTATAAAGACTAGTAAAAAAAGAATTGTTCCAATCGAAATTAGCATTTAATGTAATATCGTTGTTTTGTATTGTCTATGATTAAACGACAATGAATTTTCATATTGCAAATCGACGATGATTGAATGAATAAGACAAAATTAGATATATTTTATTGAATATTTTATATTTTTTATAAGTATCCTCCACCACCGAGGGATAGTCCAAAAATTTGACACTTCCGATACAAGAACTATTATTCCATAAAACATCACCAAATATCTTACCGTGCAGATTTACGTCATAACTATTTTGATTAAGAATAAAATAAGATAACAAATCTACAAATTTAGTACACTTAAGTGTAATCTCAAATGGCATGTAAAAGTTATAATTTTCTTTATGTATACAGGCAATATGAGACAGGTTAAAGTCTCCACAGATCAAAACAGTATAATTAGGAGTTTTTTTCCAACACTTATAACTTATTTATGAAAGATGCCAACACTAACCCACCTCCAGGGTGAATATATACTCAGCAGATGTGCATTTTCCAGCCGTGTAGTGTGCGTGTAATAGGCTATATAGTAACTGAAAAACTTTGGCAGCACTATTCCATCGATATTAAACAATAACATCGGACTGTACTACCAAAACACGCCGCCAACAAATAATGAAAATGCATTTATGGGTATCTCCATCGCAATATATAATGAAAGATAATTTCCAAACTCACTTTAGTAGTTGATCTTTTAAATTCAGTTATCTTTCCACTTATGTGTGAATAAAATAGGAATTAATTGAAAATCAATTTATACCAGTGCATTAGTAATTATTTTTCTTAAAAATACTTCTTCAAAAAGTTAAATCCAATTCTGTGTTTTGATCTGTTCAGAAGAAGCTAGTTTGCGTTTTCTCTTTAACAAAGAGTAGGGATAAAAAAGTGCTTGTTATATGGAAATGTTTCTTGGAATAGCAAAGTCTTTAGATAGTGTTAATGCTACAAAAATAAACGACAGTCTCGAGGAAATTATGCAAGGAAGGAGTAGCAATCCGCAAGGGTTGCTGATGAAGACGTGAATTGGGTTTTCCCAATATTAGGCAAACAGTAAAAGTCGGGTTACTGTGCATAGAAATGCACTCTCGCACTCGTAGATTTTTCATGTTCTTATCAAATCTATAAATTCACGTTAGCAACAGATTAGTGTGCTGAAGATGCATTACTAATCAACCATAAACAGACAATAATTTTGAATGGGATATTATGGGCTGCAAATTATGCACACTGTCATTGTTACAGAAAGTAGAACCAATTATTTTCGCTTCTTTATAGCGAACTAATTGTTAGTAATACCCTTGATTCCAATCATTCATGGCCGATTTTGTAGTTGTTGACAATCCACACTGGGATAATTGTAATTAAAAAGTTCTAGTTCGTTGGCAACTAGAATTTTTTGGTATTTTATAACATTGGTATCATCAATTGCTTTTTAAAATATAAATAGTCCTAGGTGCCTGTAGAAGACTAGAAGTAATACAGAAAGTGTAGACTTTTAATATCTAAATATTCTACGTATGTATTTGCTTTTCAATAATTTTAGTTTCGCTCGCAAAATACAATTATCGAGCAATTAGTATCAAAAATAGCCATGTTGTATGAAACATCTACTGAAATTTGTATCTGATAATAAAACCGTAATGAGGATATTTTAACGGATTAGCTACACGATGTAAAATTATGCATAATAACAAGAAAAAGAGGCATTTATCACCTGTACGGTAGTGTAGTGGTTATGTTGTTTCTATTAATAAGTGATATGCGGACACCATTTTATAAGAAATGGTGGCGATAACGATTAATATGTTTACTCTGCGCAGTTTTTGTATAGCAAATGGTTGATCGCAAGAAAAGTTAAATAAAACGAATTCGCTTCAAACTGTTATGGACGATGGAGAGAGGATTCGCCGACAAAAACAGAATGTAGGAATTTCAAATTGATCCGCATCGATAGAACATCAAAGCATGTGTAAAACAAGTGTACGGACATAAAAGCAGCCGGAGCACGTAAAGCAGGAATTGTTAAATTTTATTATTCAGTCGGAGATGCCCTTTCTCGTAAGTTATATGACGAACCGATCTAGCTGTGCTAATCAGGTGACTAAAATGTCGAAGAAAGCGGCTGTTTTGTGCCAAATACGGTGGCCACTATTAATAACAATAAAATAAATGTGCTGATAATAGTATTGGAACAAGCGGATGGTCGCACAGTCATCAGGAATTCCAAACTACCCATTATCATTTGTTAGCGCTAGTGGTTCTCAAGATGGCTGACGCAAAAACGTCGGTCGGCATCATGAATTAGCAAAATCACGCACACTACCAACATTTTCTTTCTCTTCAGTTTTTGCTTGTTTTTCTCCACGGAGATCTAGTCGCTACAATCGGCGGTACCATTTTATTCAAATGGTCGCTCGACCTCCTTCCGATTTGAATTCAAAGTATTCTCTTGTAAATTCTGATATCCTTTCAAGCAATACTAAAATACACGTACACATACCCAATGTTTTATTATTCAATTTAATGCGGATTATCAATTGTGAATAACGAAATTGAAGTGAAATAAAACAGTAAATGCTAGATTCTTTCGAAGCAAAATCAAAGTTTAGTCAGTTGAATGGTAAAATGTTACATAAAATATTGCTATGCCAACAGGTCTTAAGAAAATAAAGAATATTCAGATATGATTTATGATTCTTAATACGAGATTTCTATTACGCTTTTATAGTTGTTTATATAGTTTGATATTTTACAATAAAATATACAGTTTTTAGTTCTTTAACCTTTACATTTAAACTGGATGGAAATAAGGTGAAAGGAGAACTCCTTAGAGAATATAAGAACTAATTTATTTTGAATTATTTTCCAAGCACTTCATAAATATACGTATACTAGTTAATAGTATACGTATAATACTTATACAGACTTATTTTGAAGCGCAATATCCGATTTCCTGATTAATATATACGGACCTTTCATATTCAAACAATTACGTATGAAATGTTTGTAAAAATGCTGATTTCTTGCCTCGTGAATTGTGATTTTTTTGCCTAGCTTATATATTTTAGGGTCAAATGAAACTCAATTCTTTTCTCTATTATCTATGAAGCTTGTGATCTAGTCAGGAATTATAAATATAGTTCCTGGAGTTTGTAAGAACTAATAGATATTGTTATAACTTGGTGATCTGGTTCCTTTTATATAATAGGGTATGTAAGCGCCACTTTTCCTGATGCACGTTGTTATCTCTGTCATAAATTATACGGTCTTAGGTCTGTGTAATAATTACAGCTATGGTACAATACGCTCACAATTTACTAAGAGTATCCAAGACAAGACGATCTCATAACTCCCGCTTGTGTACGATGTATTTCCTTTCTGTGCTATTGCCCTTCTTTAATTAAAATGCAGGTTATACATAGTTAAGCGTTTATGTCGAGCAGTCTTCCTCACGTAAAAATACTAGACAATTACTATTCCGCTATCTGGCGATAATCCGCAAGATAAAGCTAACAAATCATAAGACCTCATGACGTACCGATATGTGTACACGATTCGTTTTCGCGTATTACATATGCTTTGTTTAAGTCTTGGTCGTATTTACTACATGGTAAAGCTGCTACCGCTGTCGTGTACACCTGTTCACCTCTTTAAAATTAGAACGGTGTAGCTCTCGACTATAAATTTTAAAGGCGATCCTCATAAAATATTAATTTTGCTCGTGGAAGCGAAACGGTAACTCAACTGCGGTTGAAATTAATACACAAAGCGCTTGGAAATTAATCATTTATTCTAATCGACGCGATGTGGCGCTATTGTTCTGTTTCTTACGGGAAAAGGGAGTGACTCTTCACATTAACGTTTTCGTTCCAACTACCTTTAATATCTATATGGATACTTACCACTTTCCTTAAACGATACTCGAACGTAAAACAAGTGAAAACATGATCTGATTTTCAAGTTCAAGCTTGTACAATTAACTTCAGAGCAAACGAGCAACATTTTTTTTCTATTTATTTTATATAATAGAATAATTAATGTTTCTACAATTGGATCGTCTCTCGCCACAATTTACTTGAAGTTCAATGATCCTCGATTCCTTGCTTCTGCATTACAAATAAATATCTGCGTATAATATGTTATAGTCGGTATAACCTCCGCAAAAGTTAATGTCTTATTTCGAGTGTTACACCTAATCGGATTAATATAGGAGCTCAACCTAAATTGATCATGACTGCGCTCTAACTGCTCTTTAAAACATCGTTAAGTTAATCCATTTGTGATCAAACACGTTTTTAACGAAGAAACATATATGTGTGCTTTAATCCTTGGCTATAGTGTGGGAAAGGATACTTACACGGTTGCTATTGTGGGGTATGTCATACCCCAGACGAAATTTACTCATTATGTCAAAATAAGATTTTATAATTTAGTTATTAGGATATGTTTCATTACTTATATACTCTACTTATATATTTTGAAATTATAATTCGAAGTCTATCTTAAACTAAAAATAAGTTACAAATAAAAATCTTAACGAACTAGATAAATAGAGATTCAAAGCACTTTTTGCAAATTAAGCAAGTTATAATGTTTCCAAAGAGGTTTTATTTTTGCGTCTCTGGTGATTCTGGGACAAACGAAGCGAATATTATTCTCCGTTCCCTCTGATAAGGGCTTAATGAATAGTAAAGACATCTGAGATATAAGCTGTTTCTTATCTTAATAGCCAGAAATGAGTGATTACTAAACATCGTATCTATAATTAAAACGACATAAGAGCATAACATTTCTTTGGTATATACAATTATATATTACTTATAAAATAAGTTGAAACAAGTTGTACTAGTGTTACGTGGTGTGAATGTAGGTTCATTGCATTGTATTTGCTCGTTCTCAAGTAATCCTTCATGAAAATTCGGATTCTGTCTGTCATGGATCTGGTGTTTAGTTAATAACTACATCCTGTCAAGCAAGCATCAGGAATTGAGCAATGAAACACAAAATATGAATTATTCAACAAATTTATTGTATAGCCTTCAAAGTCGGCCCCTTCCGATATACTACACTTACGCCAACGAACGATGTTTTGATGATTGGGATATCATAAAAACATTTTTTAAGCGCAGTTTTTGGAATCGACTTCAGTAGTCGCAAAGAATTCTCTTTTATGTCATCTATCGACTGAAAACGGGTGCCTCGAAGTGGTAATTTGCTCTTTCAAACCACATAACGCCCATATAATATTCTTTATTTACTGTTTCACCTTCTAGCAAGAATTCCAAGTGCACAACACCGCGGTAATCGAAAAAATCTTCAGCATCACCTTCACTTTTGATAGACTTTGACGTACTTTCTTCGCTTTCGGCTCAGCTGGAAGGCGCCATTTCGAAGCCTGTTGATTGGTTAGCACGTCAAACTTATAAACCCATAGCTTATCACCAGTTATAAGGCGTTTTATGAATGTCGGGCAGAAATTGACTCGTTCTAACATGTCTTCAGTGACCTTTTCTCCATTGAGTTGTTGCACAAAATTTAGGTCTTTTGGCATTAGTCGAGAGGTAACGCGTTTCATGTCCAAACAATCGTTTAAAATGGTACGGATTGATTCATGAGACACAGAAATTTTAGCGACTATTCTCTCAGACTTAATCGACGACTTTCAGTCATCGTTTCCTTTATTTTAGCGATATTAAATTGAAGACGTTGACGGCCGACCAGAGCAAGGCAAATCTTCCACCACTTCTCGACCGCCTTGAAATGCACTGTACCACCCATACGTACGTGTCCTTGATAAAGTCGAGTCACTATAAGCATTATCTTTATATTCCGGATTTATTTCCACTTAGAGGTCAATAAAACAATAAATAATTAAATACCAATTTATTCCATAACATTAAACATGATAATCAAAGTAATGTCGTTTATAAATTAGATTGCAAAGATTGTAATAAATGTTATATCGGACAAACCAAACAATATTTAAAGAAACGAATTTATAACCATCAATACACTGTTACACATAACGTCACCGCTGAAACTGCTTTATCTAAGCACTCTAAAGATAGACGACATAATTTTGATTTTCAAAACACTAAAATTTTAAAAAAGGAAAATAATTATAAAAAAAGATTAATTTACGAAATGATATACATTAAGAAAGATGAAAACGCGGTAAATTTTAGAAAATTGATAATTTAAGACGCATGAATTTTATTAATTTTAAGCTCTTGACTAGAGCCATGTTTTTCCCTAGTCCTTGAACAGAATTGTTAGAGCTTGACAAAAAATAGATTGATATACGAATAATTCAAGTCATTTCAATTTCTAATGTTGTATTAAATCATTATTCCTTCATTATTACTTGTGAATATAATTAAAATTCGATATATCAATGAATTCTTTGTTTTTTTTAGATAATTTTGTTGATAGGCATGGCAATTTATATTTATATTATTAGTAATTTGACACATATTAAATGTCAATTTCTTCCACTGAAGAAGTTATTTAACGAAAACATAATATTATTATACATATGTTATGCAATAAATTGGTATTTAATTATTTATTGTTTTATTGACCTCTAAGTGGAAATAAATCCGGAATATAAAGATAAGTACATAAAGGTCAAAAAATACATATATTAATTATAAGCATTATGTAATATTTTCAACGCTTCGGCACACGAAATTCGATTTGCAACGCAAAATTTAGAACAGATTCTTTGTTCGATATTTTTATCCACTGTAAAAATCGCAAAACATGCTTGAGATGAACTGACGAAATGGGGCACTGTAAACAAACTAAATGACAAGTGATGCTCAAACTCCGCGTAAGTATAGAGGACTGTTGTTCCAACTTACTGACAAAAAGGATTTCGACAGTCCCTTTAAACGGGCTTTTTAAGTGATTGATTCTCGGTACTTTCATGACAAAATGTACATTACCTGAGTATTCACTCTAGTAGTGTTCAGTTATTTCCCGATAGCTCATCGCCCTTAGTTGAATTATAAAGTTCGATTATTTGGAGTAATCCTTTATCACAACTTTCTTCAAATATAGTATCGTCATGGTTGAATATTGCATGACGTTCTTCAACTTCTTTGGTAAATTCCCTCTTGGAGGAAAAATATAGTGCTGTAAGCTTCTTTATTTCGTATATTAACAAATGCTGATGGTATTTGCCTGTTACTCGTCTTAAGAATTCCGACCAATGTAAGCTGATACTTATCGAGTAGAGATGACATGAGTGGAGAGCTGAAAAACCAGTTATTAAAAATGACGTTTCTGTTTGTTCTAGATATTGCCTCAACCAAACATTCAACTATGTTTTGTGGTTTGTTGCGTTGTCGAAAAGAGCCTTCTAGCTGTGCGCCTACTTCAAATTTAGGCAATAATTAGTTTTAGCCTCAATTACAGCAAATATCTTCAAAATCTTATTATGTTGGTTTGTTAGGGATATATTTAAGGAGTCATACGCACGATCTAAATTATACTAACTTCTCATCTATTGTATTCACTTGGCGTATAGTGTGCTTTACCGTTACCAACAGATAGATTTACGTGAATATTTGGGATGAAATCCATTCCTTCTCCTTCAGATTGCTCATCAATAAACAATTGTTCATTGCAAAATCTACCAAACTACTTCTATAATATTTCCAATCTATTCTTAGTGTGATACTGATGTTTTGTCCTATAGATAGCTTAGTCTTAGACAGCTGGTAATAGACAAATTATATCACAACAATTGTAAGCTACAGATATTGAGCGCTAGAGATAGCTATATGGTTAATTTTTAGTTTTATAGTTATAAGTTGTAGTATTGGGGTATAGCCTTCGCCATAACACTAACTAAAGGTTTAGAGCGCTTCTTCTGTCATTTAAATTTGTTATACTCCGTGGATTAAGGATACTATAAACACAAGATTTAAAAAATTGGTTTGTTTCCACCAGTACACAGATAATTACTTTGTAAATTTTAACTGAAAATATCGTAAATAGTTCACATTATTTATAAAGTGTAGCAGTAAAAGTTGTGTTGCATAACGACATAATTCTTCGAAGAGACAGATAGAGCCAGTATCTAAAGGCAATCATATGCTACAAATAAACGTTGTGTCTAAAGATATTTAATATTTGCGACTTACAACTTCAAATATTTTTATATAGAACAAAGAATTAATGTGGTTTCTAGTTGAAAATGGAGAGAAAGTAAAAAAATAAATAACACTAGTAGTCAATTGAGGAAATCCGAAGAGGATCCCATACTCTTTATTCTTTTATACTACACGATGCACTTAACAGCCGGTGGAGTCGTACAAATTGCTGTATAACAAAACCTACAATTATTTTTATTTCATTTCCAATTGTTGGTGGTTTCCATCTGGGTGCTGCTAGAAGAACAATAAAAAATAAATGAAATTTTATTGCCCGCCTTGATGATCATTCGTGTTGCTCAAGCAAATGTAGTATAAATACATGATGAACTACTACTATATAAACGTAATTACGAGATCCATAGATAAGATTCTGAGAATAGAATTATTGTAGGTCTGTGTTGTTTCTTTTGAACGGTCAAATGGAAATGTAATTACTTCTTTAAATTAGTAATATGCGTGCAACCATTTTAAATACAGATGGTATTTGATGGCTTTCCATAGATGTTGTGCATAACAATTACTGTCTTTGATTGACTTTTATCGTGAGCATAAAGTAAGTACATTAATAACAAATAGCCTAGGGAGTTATAACTTTCACTGGATTAGATCTGTCTTTAAATAAGTAAATTCATTTGGAGGAATTAAATGCTCTACGGGCAGGTGTATAGGTACTATTATAGGATTAAGTTGCAGAAGTTGTATCAATACAGAAACAAAACTAAACAATACGAAGAAATGAAATTTATTTATTTGAATTTGTTTAATATTAAGCGGGCTATGTTAATATTGTTCTTAGGTTGCAAGTTGTATGAACGGATGATAAATTTTCTGCTTCACGATAAGACCGCATAATGCTGGCATTGTTATCTATCAAGTCATTGTACTAAAATAATAGTAGTTATCGAGAGCTTATTGTATCAATCTTCCTTTCAACCATGTTTGCAAAAACATTTGTTTTGATCTCTAAAATTACAGCTAATACTGAAATACATAGATATATGTTAACAGTATTGGCAGATGTTAATTTATTCTATCAACAACTCTAGGTATGTATATTTTATGACCTTATATACTTACCTTTTTTCTTTCCTTGGAATTCCACTTATAGGTCATAAAAACCAGAGTTAAAAATTAATAAATTTATTCTAGAACATAATAATTATGTGGAAAACATATAATGATATTATATTAAATTTCAAGCCAACTTAATCAGTTTAATTTCCATCAAATTGCAAGTTTCGCTAAGTCATTCTATTTACCACGACATGGTGCGACAACAAGCTTTATGTTGAAACTTAAAGCTTGTTGTAAACCGAGATATTTTGCTTAACAAATATGCAAATGTTTCAGTTACTACACACAAATATCGTGCTTCATCTCGCAATTACTTATCTCTGATTTGAAGATAATTACGTATGACAGATCGACTTAATGCAAATGTCAACACATAGTAATTAAGACTGAACGCTAAACGAATTGTTTAATTAGAAAGTCAAACTCGCAGTGAGTTTAAAAATAGACATCTCGCACAAATTTATATGCACAACAACCTGGACGTATATATTTGCAAAACATGATTGAATAAACTGTTTCATGTTATACAGCTTCGATAAATGCGTTTACGACCATACTTGGAGCTTTCAATCTTGTATGGAACGCGGTTTTTTTTAATTTTTCAGCAATTAATAGGCACGTTTATACGTAGCGTGATTAATATTTATAACATTATAATCTATGTTGAAAATTGCGAAATTATTAAACTTATCTTAAAGTAACTTATGTATGTTAGTCAACCTCATATAGCAGTCACATAATTCTTTTAGAAACTCCGGTAGATACAAGGTTTCTGCATTAACATCTAATTTTAATGTGGGATGTGAATAGGTACACACATGTATTACTAAGGTTAAGAATATCGTACGCACTGTTTTAATTACATGTTTACTTATTTTAATTTCCGTAAAAAGTTGTTATAAAAGTTTTATGTGTATTTCTTAGAGTGCAATTAATGTGAAGGAGTTGCGAGGTCCTTCTCTCATACAGTATATGTTATTCGATTAAAACTACCGTAAATTTTCGGGTCTATTTTAAAGTTGATTATAATATTTTGTATTTATCTCGATTTTTTTTTCATAAACATTTTCTTCTTTCAATATTTCCTAAGTTATGTCGTTTGTCTTTAGAAAAAAAGGTGTTGTATAAATTTAAATATATAATATTATTTATAATTTTAATTTCAAGTATATATTTGACTTTCTTTACATTGATTTAATCTTTTCATCCCTGATATTTCCACTTGTAGATCAAATGAAACCGCAACTAATTAAATACTAATTTATTGCAGAACATAAATTGCTATTTAATTTAATATTTAAACGAAAACATAATAATGTATGTTCTGGAATAAAACAGTATTTAATTAGTAGATGTTTTATTTGATCCACAAGTGAAAATATATCTGGTATTAAAAGATAAGTAGTTACAGGTAATAATATAAATATATTAATTGATTTAATAACAAGCGATACACATTAATAGGTTACTGCAACTAAGCATCTGCCACGCATAAAACAAAATCAAATTGTTAAACTGTCTACGTGAGTAGAGTGGTCCATGTTCCAACGTCTAATACTGGCAGGGATCGCGTTAATGGCTGGTGTTAATGGAAAAGTTTTCGCAATTCTTTGTTATTTTGGTGTCTCAATTGTTCATTATGTTTTTATCCAACATCCTTCCATCCATTCCGTGTGTTTGAAGTAATCACTTCTCAAAGTTGATTGCGTGCTTAACTGTTAACACAAGGGGTCTTCTGAGATCCCCAGATTGCATATCTTACATTTTACGTTTTATTCGTTTAAAATTAAATTACAATATCATTGTAATTGTTTTTTATTTAGCTCAACTTGAATAGCTGGGATTCCACCGAGATCGCATGAGGCTGTTTAATGAATTATTCTTGTTGATTTGTTCGTCGGTAAAACAGTAAATCAGTTATTTCGTACGCAGTAAATCAACTGTTGTGTGTGAATAGTAGTAGACGGGGTTCATTATTAGTGTGCGAAAATAAAAGCTGTCTTACGGCATGTATCACACTTTTGTCTAAATATTTTTGATTCGCAAATTAATCGTCTTGGAACCGTGCGGAAAAATAAAGTACCCCAGAGGATCTAAAACTAAACACGGAAAGTGTAGAATACCGATTTTTATTTACGTATTATGCTCAAAATCTAATTATGGTGTTATATATTCCCAAAAAGAGAATGGCTTATACTCTATCATTCCATCTCCATGATTAACAGGTATCGCAAGAGAACCATCGAAAACCTAACATAATTTTGGAATATTGTGCCTCCAAAGGAGGTGTTGACAATACCGATAAATTAATATGACAGTATTCTTGCGTTCGTGGTACAGCTAGGTGGCCCTTCAGATTATTTATGATCATATTGGATATTGCATGTTTGAATGCGTCTATTATATATACAACAAAATATCCGGAGAAGAAGTAGGAAAAGACCTAGCCATACCAAACATAAAAGAGCGATTACCAGTAGTGAAAAACACTCCACATCTCCACGTAGTCAGACCTACTCAGGCTTGTGGTGTACATACAAACAGGTGTCAAAAGAAAGGTGCTGTTTATGTCCAAGAGTACATCGGATGTTCCGCATGTGGATTGTGTATTTGTAAAAGTCATCATAAATCTGTTGTAAAACTTGCTAACTATTGTACTGATCACAAAGATTTAGAGGATACAATATGAAAATTAAAATGTGAAAGTTTTAATTTTTAACTTTGTATGGTTTATTTTTAGTTTATCTTGTGTAAAAATAATGGTTTCTTTTTAATAAAACCATTTAAATTGATATTGACGATATATATATAAGGGGTAATACATATGTGTAATAAAACTCTAACCTGTTTGTGTATCAACATATATACCTACGCCTTTCTGTCGGTTCTTACGAGGCACTCTACAGGTAATTTCTAACGTTTAAGAGGTAAATTATGCAAAAATTCAGATAAATACTATTTGCACTTTCTCTTAGCCATATTTACGTTAATAAAATGTTAAACAAGATTCAGCTCAATTTGTAAATGTGTTCAGCATCTTTGTACTTCACATAATACAAGTAAAATGTCATTAAAATTACTGATTTCTAGAAAAATCAAGATGCAACAGATTTCTTACAAAATTAGAAGCGACAAAAGCTAAAGAGACAAATTCATTTCGGATTTGTTCTCGAGTAGGTATTTCTGATTTGGGAAGAATTATTTATTATAGGATTATTGGCACGTTCACACACCGAAAATTGGTTAATTGCAATTCAATATCTATTATTTCTTCATACCATATTAAAAATAAATATTCGATGTTTTAACTTGTGATCTACGTGACATTTACTCAGGTAGGTGATGTGTAGCTGTTGTGCCGCTAACCTTCATGCTTCCCAAAGTGAAACGCACCAGCTGCCGCACGATATGCATATCTTATAATATATTGTATAAATTATAAATTAATATATAAAACTATAACGGGTACCCGGGTACTCGATATTGTTAACAACGGTTCTGCCTAGTTTCAGGTAATACAGGGTCTAGGATAATACCCGGTTTCGGGTAATACCAGGTTCTACTCGATTTCGGGTATTCGGTTTCAGATACCACATTTCGGGTAACCGGATTTCAAGCATGCGTTTTCAAGTTTACGTCTTAGTTACTTAAATACCAAGCACTGCCCATTATTGTTACATTGTTAGTTGTTAGGTAAGTAACTTCTCAAAACATTTACGTAAAATGCAACATTTTGGTGGATTCTCTTATGGAAACGTTTAATTATTAGTAAAGAGGAGGTTATTTCAAACAATCTCCTAAATATCTTAAATAAGCATCTGAATTTTGCTTCATAAATCGCATATAAAACAAAATGTTTTAGTTGGATCCCTCACAAATGTTTTAAGATGTTACTTACCTAACTCTGTAACAACAAGGGGTGGTGATTGATATTTTATGTAATTACCCGAAACCGAATACTCGATTGTGCAACCGGGTACCCGGATAATCCGGAACCGGGTAGTGCGCTGGACGGGTACCCGGTTTCTGAAAACGGCGAGTTTCGAGAGCCCTATTAATCAATCCAAAGGATTCGTGGTTTGTTCCATAATATATGAAGGTAATACATAAATAATAAATGATTTGATTTTATTTATGATAAGCCAATAAACTTTATTCTATTTTTAAATTCTTCAAAATTCTTAATCCAGAAGGCTATAACTTAATTTTTTTGGAAATGTAGTTGTTTGTAAAAGCCTGGAACTGAATTCTCAATAAGTGCTTTAGAAGCAAAATTTATTAAACAAAGTAGTCTTTGATTTATGTCGACAACATAAATCAACGAAATTCTAGAAGAAGCAAATACTTAAATTATTTTAATTGAAAGCATGAAATGATTACTTGGAGAATGTGAATCGCAATGTTTATTAGTTCCCTAAATTCTTTGAAACGAATTTCGTCATGACGTACTTTGTATATAAAACCTATTAATAAATAGTTAATAAATTACAAAGAATTTTGTATTTAAGAGTCTCAAACGAAAGACGTTTCAAATGAGAATAAACAACCAACCATTCGGTTGTATTGTCATACAGAAAAATATCCGAGCAAGTGAACCATTGCTGAACCATATGGTCAAATATAGTCAAATATAACTTGCATAGATCAACTAAATATATTTCCGTTTTGTTCAATAGGTCTCTTTTAATGGTTACAGGAACACGTACAGCTACAGACTTATTCAAGACTGAAATAATAACTGAGACATAATAGGCATTCCTATTATTCATATAATTCTAAGACCAGTATAGACTCATTCAGAATCGTGAACGAATTTTTCGCCAAGACAATTATGCGTATGCAATCACAATCGTCTGTTTTCCATAAAAGTAGTCCCGCATTGCTGCATTGTTTAAAACTTGCATGGATCCTTGAGCTATTATATCATGTTAGTACCTTATACATTACATTACTATAACTATAATTTTTCTGAAACAATAATTGCGAATTAGTACTTCTTTTTTTTTTTTCTTAAAATGCTTCTCTTTGTATGCAATGATCTCCAGTGTTTCTTTTTAATAACACTATTCAATTAAATTTAAAACTTCGTTTATTTTCTGCTAAATAAGCAGCAAAAATATATAAGAGAAATGTACCCTGTAAAAAGAATCCGGTTGTATAAAGAAAGGTGAAATATGGCCGAACAGAAATAATTGTCGGCCGCATCCTCGTCTACGGGCGGAGATAATTTTGAAAGAAGAGCACGCGGAGTGAAAATATAAAATGATGAAAGAAGAAAAAGAAGCAAGTGGAAGACTGCTGAACTGAACAAAAGGATTGTGCAAACAAGGAGTCTAATTTGAACATGGGGCGAGTAAACATTTCAAAGTGCAAATTCAGCTCTTTTTCATTGATAAACAATCGCTCCATCCGACCGGGAGTGGAGCCTCTAGCGTTAAAAACTGGGCCTATTAAAATCTTTCAGTCGAGTGAGGTTGTTTGTCTTGGGTCTCGTTAAGGCCTCGGGTCTTATGAACGATCTTACGACTTCAATAATTCAGCGGACCGAGCCGTTTGTGTGATTTGTTGCCGTATGCCGATGTATCCATGTCGAATCCGTATTTCATATTCGTGCATGTGCATACATGTAATTGATTCCTAATGCCGTAAACTGAGTCAGGTAGATTACCTCAGTACGAAAGATAATACCGACTAACGTAATACGCTGAATCTGGTTTAGTATACGAGAGTATGAAATACAGAATATCCAATCTAACTAGTAAAAGAATATTAATATATGTATTGTCTTACAGGTGAATACTACAAAATATGTTGAAACATGTAGCAGATCATTCACCTCAATATTAGTATCCTCATGAAACAGATTTTATATATCTTTCGGTCGCGTTATTAACCACCCTAAAAATATATGTGTTCCTTCTTATGTTCATTCGCGATACGTTTATTATTATTTATTATTATTCAGAGCATAGTTTGAGCAGTAATGTATATTAGAATTTCCTTCATATCCTATTTTACTAACCAGAACAAATTTTCAAACTGAAACCCTTCGATTTCTCTTGAAGTGGTGAAATGTACTTGATGCTTTGGAAACTATTTAATCATAACATTTCAAGATAGTAGTCGAAATACATATGTTACAGGTAACACCCTTTAACATAAACAAAGCAAAATATCATTGTTAAAGATGTCTACTTTATATAGCCTGTTAATCCCACTTAAACTTTGAAAGCCTTGTTTGCATAAAGGCTTTCGTTTAATTGTACAAAAAAAATTTCATATGAAATTTTGTACAGTGTACTGATGACAAGTTTCAGGCGACTTATGAATTGGATTTTTTGAGAAAAGCTATTCAGTTGCTACATGTATCACCGAGGCTAAAGAGCCTCCATTAAAAATGATTCAGAAATTACTATATACATAATTACGTACAGAAAGGAATATTTCAACGAAATAATAACATATTTTCAAGTGTTTCAGGCGTTGCTAAAGTTTAGAACTATTCAAGAATATTCTCAAATATAATAAGGAACAAGTAGTTGGCTGAGAAGAATGAAACATAAATAAAATACATTTGTGCCTTAAGATAATGTTTTTGTGGTTGTAATTATGTAAATGTTTCATACAGTGCATACAACACACCGTCCTCGTCCTTTGCCAGTGTTATAGCATAGGGTTTCTGATTTAGCTTCGGCTGGACATAAAGTACTTTAGCCTTGCAGACGCTGCAAGTACGGTTCTTTAAACTGTAGCTCTTTACAGTCTGGAATTAATTTAAATTCTAATATCAAATGGGGCCATCGCGAGGATTTTCTAAGTTGTGTACGGGATGAGGATCTGTCAGAGTCCAATTCACCCAAGTGCTGGATCAGCGACTTCTTGCGCCATGAGGCCCTTTAAACAGTTCTTGTACCCAGCTCAGAGGTGAAAGCTCAGGTCACGATGGATCTAACCTTGCGCAGTACCCGATTCTAGAGGACGTTGTACCTGTACATCTTTGATATTCTGGCGCTGACCTTTAAACTAAAAGCACTCTTCCAGTATAAGACAGGGGCCAGAATCACACGTGCGCGCACAAAGTCTCTGAACTGCCTAGAAGTCATCCTTCTGTCATGGGCTTTACCTACACGCGGCAATCTTATAGCCGCCTTTGACCGCCTAACAGTGATGGATAGTTGATGGGGAGAAGAGATTCTGTTTTTGGGAGAAACTTATGGCGGCACACTCTGCAACATGCGATACACTAGACCGTCATCTTCGGTCATGGTGTAAACAGCCGTGTCATCCCTGTACATATCCAGTTTTGTTCGAACCTTGTGGCATCTCAACAAATATGTCTGCGATCAGAGGGCGAGTCATTCATCTTAATCGCGAATGTTCTGTCGGCCAGCTAGGACTGCTCTTAATTATAACCCAATAGTGATTGACGACTAAGGGATGTGTCGTGGTACCTGAACAACATGTTTTGCTACTTCCAGAATGTACAGAATCCGAAAATCTTGAAAAAGTTTACAGTCTAGACAACTAAACATCGTTCATAAACGTAATAGGTGTATACTTTGATATTTTTTTTTCGGCAAGCAGGTTGACAGGTTGTGAACGGTAGTGCAGCAGTAAGTTGGTTCCAAAGGCTCTAATTAACAAAATCAGAAGGAATATAACCTTTACTTTAGTACAATATTCAATACTAAATGTTCTCTGACGTAATCCATGTCCTGTTGAACCAATTAAATTTAACATTTCATATGAATTTGAGCTGTTCGTATACATATGTATGGTCTTGTTGTGGATATTGGAAATATTCTCATTTAAGAAACTTCGTACGTTACAACGACTGTAAAATCTAATTGTTGCTTTTTAGTACAAATTGAAGTCAGTACTACACCTAGATTGCTGCTCAATTTTTTTCACAATCAATTGAGTCAAATAAATACGATCTCTTTGGAATGGACAACACATTAATGTATTGGATATGTATTGCATACACGAAAATAAACAGTGAAGCATTTAAACCGCAAAAAGTACCAAAAAGTTGAGAGATATGATTTATATCTCAATTTATATGATGACGATTTATATTATTTGATATTAAATAATGATAATGATGAAATGATAGAAGGGAGCTATGTAGGACTCAAGTCATGAAAACGTATACTCACACCATTTTTCACAGATAAAACAGGGAAAGAGGTCATTACTTCTATTAATTGTATTAATGACGGAGTAAATATAAATGCACGATCTTTACTCAAAGCTAGTACAAATTAGAACGACTTTCAATTTAAATAGGGATCGGCATCATATTCTCATTATTTAATATTTCTTATTGTCTGTAATACTGCTAGAACTTATTTATTCTTAATAATTGCAGTAAAAATTAGCCGCTAATGGTTAATAAAAATATGTTTTTCTTACTTGCAAAACTCTTTTCGGTAATCCAGTCTTTTGTGAAAGTTGTTTTAAATCCTTCGCATCAGGATTGTGATTTATGGCAAAGTACGATTTCATCGTCCTTAGCTGGTGATGTTTAAACGATGTTCTCATCCGTTTCGTCCTTTGGTTCGATCCCATACCGGGCGTCCCTGGCGATCTACCGAAAGACATGTCTAAATAATCGGAATTAATATCTGTAACAAAATAATGACTATAACTATATAATTGGCGGCAGTGTCTGGAATTTATTAAAATACAATTATAATTTATTTACAAATATGATGAACAAATACTTTCCAGCATAGTCTATCTATTAGTTTCATGAATAAATATTTTATGCTCGAATGAATAAACTGTATATTACATCGTCCAATATAGATTCGTTGACAATTTAACGAAGTATGATGACATATGAAAATTCGAAATAATAAGCTGCATGCTATATATAATACGTAATTTATGGATCATAATTTTAATTCAAAATGAAAATTACATATTTATATTTCTAATTTATTACCAGAATATATTTAACATTTCGCATATTTGCATTTATTTCATGAATTTTGGCATAATTATTGTTTAAAATACAAAAACATAATCAAGTTGGAAACGTTCATGAATATCAGTTTCGCAGTTGTAAACATTTAGTTCCTTCTATACTTGAAAGTGTTAGTATTATATAGTGTAATGTAAGCAAGTGTAATCTTTGTTAGGATCTTTTCAGATTAAATTCGGTATTAACTGCCTCCAACGCAGCTAAAATGTGTCACACATGGGTGTATTCTATCTCGTAATTAGTGAATTACTTAGTTATAGATAATTTTTTATCTTTATAGTGTTAAATCGAACTTAAACTTATCTTGCTTAAACCACAACACTGTTTCCTAGGTATAATTTAATCGGAAAAAGATTTACACTCAATTGGGTTAGAATTATCACTATTTCGTGTAAAAATCTTATCAATATTGTACCACTAGCTGAAAAAATACGAATTTATGAAATTTTTTTTTACTACGAATTAAATATATTTCTAGAATAGTAAATGGCATTCTTAAATCAGACATGCGCAAAGTTAACGACGTAATTTTGAAAGTTCTTCCAGATTGTTTTTAATTTTTTCCACATTGTTGGTGGCAGGTTGATTTTAATATTATTCCAAAATGTTAGCTTTCTACCATTCATGAAATAACTGGGGAAAACGACATTTCACTAGATTGTTCTAGATTTGTTCTATATGCTTACAAACTCGCAGCTTTCTATTTATACATTTTACTTTTGATATGGCGTATATATAAGCATTAGGTAGTGTGAATAAAGTAACGTCGGAAAACATTTTGAATTGACGTTTAGAATAAGTTAGAAAATTATGATTAGAAAACAATTCAGATCGACACTTGGAAGAGAAGACGTTGGACAATAATGTCTACAGGATCTTTAGGAGTAACTAACACGAGAGTAACAACGTAAGCCGGTGACAGTTACATCGTAACCCATATGGTCCAGGATTCACAGTTGCATAAACTGTTAGCCAGTGGTCTAATTATTTGGTAAGAGATAGATGTACAGGCTTTACACTGCTAATTTCTACTGTATACACGTACGTGGGTTTGCTACAATTGTCGCAATGACGCAGATATCAGCACTCACTAGATTACTGAAAATTTATTTTGACTATGAATCAGCCAGTCACACATTTTAGAAGCACTTTTAGTAAGAGAGGGATTTAGAAATAATTTTGAAAGCGAAATGGGTTCAAATATATTGACAAACCAGAAAAGAAGCCAATTTTAGCTATATATTCATGGAAATAAGTGAGCTGGTGGTAACGTACCTATTTAGTGGATTTGGAGCAGAGATGGTGCAATACCAAATTTGACACACCCTTCAGCATTAAGTATACCTGTAATAACTCCGCTTATGAGACAAACCTTGCAGGTACCTACTTTGTCCGCAAAACACTGGCTTTTATAGAGAGAATACTACAGTTGAAGCCAAAATATAGTATTCCAATACTATTATCCTGTAGCAGGCGTTCACTCTACTCGAAAACGACAGTTGGTCATGGATTTGGTGAAAAGCTAAAGCTCAGGTTTAGAGGGCCAAAATAAAATTCGGCTTTGAGTGGTTAAAATGGTTCACGTTGTATACTTAAAGTTTAAATTTCTTAGTACATATATAAAAATGATAAATTGACATTTTAGCATTTTCTAATAGGGATATATCCCCAAATAATATGGCATCCTTATACATATTACTGAAAGCGCATCCCACTGTTCTAATATCCTAGAAACATTGTTGTGTGCTGGGTGCTAGCTTCGGTGATTTGTTAAGCTGTATCGCTTGTTTGGTCATCAGCTGCAACTCTCGTGGTGTAGTTTTTGCGTATGTATCATTGTATTCAAATGGCCTTGTATTATACCGCCTTTTATAATGCCGGTCTGTTAATCACTCCCAATAGCGGTCCCAATGGTAAGTCGATCTGATTTCAATTCTCAAATATAAGCCACTGTCCTTCCGGAGAATAGAAACCAGGTTCCTATCGTTTCGCCACAACGATAGTCAGCCGCCTAACCACTGCAGCTATCGTCTCCTTAGACCGATAATCGTCAATTTAATTTTTATAGGGATACAATACAAACTAATTGCTCATTTGTAGGCTGACTACAGGCATCAAAAAGGTTATACAAAAATATCTTGTAAACCGCAGTCTTCCAAAAGCTTCCTATTCGATGTAAAACTCTATTAATTTAGTTGAGATGTTTATATAGAGCTTGTGGACTATACGTAATCGCTGAAGATATGTTAAATTTTGTAACACTCTATTGTACCAAAAGATTCAAGATCGTTTATATTTAGCAACAGCCCACTTAGAACCAATAAAAGAAACAGATAACACCCTTTTAACACATCACTTTTATTTTCCTTTATTGCGACGCTATTTCTTGTACTCTTTTCCTAATATATTAAACATAGAGCGAAACGACAAACCGTTCCAATAAAAGGAGGCCAACATGTTGCGGCGTTTTCTTTGTTTTTACGTGAATCGGAAATTACGAACGTCCATTAAGACATTAAACGTATTAAGTCCGCCCGAGGCAGAAACTCGACTATACCAATAAAAGAAAAAGAGAAGTGGAAGGCCACAAAGGAATACGATGCGAGAGAACATTTCCGAAAAGGTGTTACTTTACCCAGATTGGATGAGTATAGTCTCCGTTCTTTTTCTCCAGCAGTCCGCAGGTTTATGGATGTCCGCTCTCTAATTTACGATTATAGCGATGCTGTCATCGGTTGTCGATATAAAGGGCAATATATGGATCGGGTTTAACTGAATCGCAGAGCGGACTTGTATTTTGTAAAAGCCAGAACACGTTCGCGGACGGGCTACAGCTATGCAACTGCACTGCTTCGGCGAAAGATGAAACTACAGTTGAAGAAAAAAAGAAACCGAACAAATGCCAAGTATAATTTGTACAATCAAAAGACGCAAATGAGATTGGACAGTATCGGAAGAATGAATACACATTTTTTTCACTTATTGTCATTGATTTTACAAATATTTTACTTAGCGTATTACATTGAGATGTATACAGAGCATTCCAATGAAAACGAACCACCTTAAATAAGTCTAAAACGTCAAAAAATACGAGAAAACGCCGAGACACGTCAATTTGCGTTTGAAGGGGGAAACTTTTTACCAATATGGCAAAATCATGCCTTTCGCTTCTCTAGACCCCCCAATATGGAACTTTAAAATTTCAAATAGTCATATTACTACATTTTTCGATTCTAGATACTATTTGCAACAATTTTCGTGTAGGACAGCCTATACCTATCCTTAACACTTTAGAACATATATTCTAAAGGTGTAAGCCTACGTATTTTTTTGTGACACATTCTACATCTTGTTTGTTTTTTTTCTGTTGACAAATAAAAGAATCATATCAGGAATTTGTAGTCTGTTATAATAATTTTCTTCTTCTTTTGAACAGGTTACTTCCTCCATTTTTACCATTTCTTTTGATTAGCGAAAGTGCAACACTTTTTTAAGCACTGCTGTAAAATTTTCTTCTCGTACACGATACAACAATCATCTATTTTGTTCAGCACCATCGTCAAGATGTGTTATGACAAGCATATACCTTTTTTCTCGTGTATTCAGCACTTTTGTCAACTCAACCAGTAAACATATTATACATGCAAATGATTAATGTATAGCTCATCTATATTGATTCTCTTTCTTTTTTTTTTTTGAGAATACCTTGAATTCTGATGCAGCGGTTCGAAACTATAAAAGTTAAATTCTGTATGGAGAATATTATTTTCTGTCTTGGCCTTCCATACATCACGATTATTTTTCATATCTTTATTCGACAGTAAAAGACAAATTTAATTTCAGTTATTTAGTTTCATGTCTACCTCCATTATTTTTCTTTTCATTAGTATTTCAAGTAACGTTAAATTACTGAAAAAATTAGCAAAGAACAAGGAGTAAGGTAACTAGCATTTCTACTGAAGGGCAAAGTTCGATGCTTTTCTAACATTTATTTATTTCAGATTTAGCGTTTTAATAGAGTTCATACTGCATGATATAACTATTACATGCAGCTTTAAGTTAAAGTTTGTAGTCGTATTGCCACCGTTTGGCTCTAATGAATTGTTTGCAGCTATAGTGTTCAAAATACGGTACTATGGCTTCATCCACGTAGTGAGTCTTTCGCAGTATTGTAACAAGTAGAAGGTTCCAGTCAGTGGTTGAAGTTTGCCAATACCTCATTCTGATTTTTAAGACATATGGACACCTTCTTATTGACTTAGACGTGTTTACTTCATAAGAACTAATATAAAGTACTATTTCGTGTTATTTACTTCACAATATTAAATTGAATTTGCATAACAATCCAAAAAACCAAGAAACGCTCTACTGACCAACGTGTTTGCGAATGGTTGCAAGGTATGTTTTTGAAAGATTTGAAAGACCTGATTTACAAGTTTGTGGTAACACGTACATCTATCAAGAAAAACAATATCTGCATATCTTTTCCACGTACCACTTTCAGAAATACGTATTCCTCTCTAACGTTGTTTAAAACGGGGCCACGGAGATATGGCAAAGCTGTACAATATTCAATAATTGAATTAAATTTTTTTTTCAAGTCCTAAAAGACCTCTAATTAAATAGAATCATATAAACAAACATTTTCTTTACCGAAGATTCAATTTAATAAATAAAGAAAGTAGTGTATCCCATTAGTAAACGTAAACCGATTTATGTGATGCTTACGCATGTAGAGAAGGTTTTCTATAAGAACTAATAATAATAAATTTCTATCTGAATTAATCGTATAATTTTTTTAAAAAAGTTAACATTTAAAACCCTACTGAATTTGTAGTAGTGCAACGAAAATGGAACAGAATTAGAAAGATGGTAGAAAGACAAAGGAAGTAATTATTTTGTGAAAAATAAAAGCAAAACAACTCGGCTTGTTTTGACATATAATCAGAATTGAAGAGGTAGAAGGAATAGAACAACAAAAAAAGTTACTAAATGCAAAAGAAAACATAAATGTCGAAAAAGAGAGGCCTATAATTATATTGATCAGATTCTAGCATTGAGGATTAGATTAGATTAGAGGGCCGTGTAAGTTGTGATGCTTATCTTCAGTGCGACTTGTAAGATCTATTGTGAGTACTCAATCTTTCAGTCCCTATTTTTTGGGGCTTATAGTTCTGATACTAGCTGGTTCTATGTACCACCGCCTTACTGTTGCACATAATGTGTTCCGTCTTCTTTATGTCTTCCGAAGAGGAGGGCCGTGGCCAGTGAGTAAAGCCGTGATGGTGCTGAGGACTCTTCTGTTTAGCACCTGCAGAGATTTAGCCCTGACTACTGAAAAAGAAATAGACTTTTTTGATTGTCTTAGTTTTGGAGTATTAGCTCAGTACGAGATATTTTGTTCACTTTCCCACTGTTCAAGACGAGTTCTTATATGGCTTATGGTGAGACCACAAAATGACTTTGGTCCCATAAATCGGAACGCCGTGCCTGTCTTTGCAAAACCATCGGCAGTTCCGTTGTCCTCACACCTTCAGTAACTTAGTACCCACATCAGTGTGACAGTCTTTATTTGGTGCAGAGTATTGCGGGTGAGCAGATAGACCCAGGTTACTTTAGATTTAAAAGTGTAGACCCTTAGATCTTGAAAAGATATATATATGCGTGCACCTTGCTAGCGTATTTTCAAACATTCCTGGGCACATTGTTCAATGGCATACAATTCTGCCTGAAAAATGTTGGGCTCGTACCTAACGCTACAGAAACCTTGCATCCCGGTTCGTAGATACATATGCTCACTCCTGAGTTGGTTTTAGATCCGTCGCGTCGGTTTTAGATGCACCTCGGATGAAGCAAGACTGTAAATTCCGGCCGATACCTGGCTAGGTATGAAGGCTTTTAGAAAAAAAAAACAACTTCAGGTATTTGGGGGATTTAATATACGAGTAAGTCGTGTTGAAGTTCACCACTCTCACCCCACCAAATCCTTACAATAAGTTGTTTAAACCTGTAAACATTATCAAATGAAATGAAGCGCAATCGAAGAAAATTATAATTTATCTGAAATACATTATCCAAAAATCGTCAGAATTTTCAACATCACACGTCAACAATACTAACCAAGACTATTCTGCCTTTAACAGTTCCATATTACTTCTTAAGAAAACGAATCTTATATATATAAAATTGACTGGTATTTAATAAATTTACCATAAATTAGTACGCTAATCGCCATACCGCGAGTGCATACACGAAACAGACAACATCAAACCGAAACCAATTGAAGTCATTACAGCTAAATCAGAAGTGTTAAGTAAACGTCCGTAAAATTGACAATAAGTTATTGAACTTAATCACGTTAGTCAAGGTAATAAAAATGAAATTGTTAGTTTGCGGTGTAAAAGTATGTAATAGTGTAATGTGAACTCATTACTTGTTAAGAAACCATCCTCATGAACAATTATATGGCAGGATTTAGTGTAACATTGTGCGAATTATACCATTTTAAAAACCACTGTATGCATATAGGAATGTTCTACCCATTCTCTTGTCCGAAGTAAAAAAATATGTAGGTCTTCCGCAATTGTCACTGTTACTGTGATAAGTGATTCGATTCGGAATAAGAAAGATCCTAGTGGTTCTTATGCCGCATACGTAGGTTACGTTTTGTTCCCTTTTATCTTTGGTTTTTTTATCCTTCCTAGAAATAAATTCAAAAGCAATCCCGTGAATAGTGGGCTTATACCATTGTCAGCGCTGAATTTATTGTATCTAGTGCTATCTCGCGGTCGCATCGTCAAGTAGCTACATCGCCCACTCGGATTGTATTCTCCACTTTAGACCCGCCTTGTATTTGTTTTCTAAAATCATGGCCTTCTGTTTTATATAAGCTATTTTTCATTGTGTGTATCCAGTAACGGTGTAATAAATTACCACCGGTTCGATGTTGAATCGATCTGTACAAATAAAATGGCCGTTTTTCTTTCTGTTTATTGGAAACGTATCCACTTTTTTGTTTACTGTAGAGTTCTAAGATTTCGGTCAAAGATTGATGAAAAAATGTTTCTTAATTAGATACACATATGGAACACATGGAGGTTTATTCAGGTAAAAGCAAAAATAGGTTTCGTAGCGTTTAATAAAATAATTAAACAACGTTAACAAATTTATGCAATAAATTACTTCCCACAACTGGACAACTTAGACAACATATTTTTATTAGCTTAAGTTATATGAGATGATTAATTTCCAGCATAGTCTTAGGTAGATTTTAGTGTCAATTTACACAAAAAAGTATCTCAATTAAAAAGAGTAAATCGACTATATGTCGTTTAGCGTCTTTCAAAGTATTAGTTGCAAAGACTTTATTATTTTATATTTGATCAAAGCAAATATTAAATCAATCAAGTAGTTGGATTAAAACGGCGAGAATTGTTGAAATCTCTTCTTGTACCAAGAAAAAGAAATCGTTCCTATTTGTGTTGAACCTCTACAGGTGGCATTCTCCGCTTCTAAAAACTTAATTGTCTCTTGAGTTTTGCGTTACTGGAGAAGGATCGTCTTTCCCGGATGGTTTCTCGGAGAACGGCAAATAATCTGTCCCATATCAATCAGCACGAATCCCTTCTTGATTTTGCAAAATAATTGTTTGCAAACTCGACTATTTAATTCGAATTTTTCAAGACTGCTTTCATAGCATGCCGTTTTCATAGATCATCGCTCAAGTTGGATGCGTTCGCATTGCAATTTGTACAATCACTAGAAAAGTTTGGATTGAAATGGTGCTTCGTAATGAAGTCAGATTTAGGATCTTCTGTCGCTAAACGATGTATGCTCTCCGAATTTAGTTTTCTGTGCTTAGGAAAGTTCTCGTCAAATGAAGCAAGGAAACATTTTTCATTAGTCCAGTGGTAGAAGTAATAATATCTAGCGGTCAGCATGTACCTCAAATAACTGGAGCAATTAGTTGAGAGGTGCTAATGCATGAATTCGTAGGATTGAACGGACTTCAATTTCATTTGCAACATGTATTTTGTTGTGTTGTATGTTGCTACATGACTAAGTTTTTTTTATTGGGTAAATAATGCTGTCACTTCATTTAGGGGCTATACAAAGCAATTTCCTCTGTATTACCTTATAGTATGTAATTCCTGGACGACATTTCTGCATTCGAAAACTAAACTATTGTACTGCGCAGTGGATGTTGTCTCCTTGCTTAACTACAAATTCAGTTTTCAAATATCTGGATTTTCGCTTGTTGTCTCTTGGTTTTTACCCGTTCATTAAAAGTAATGAAAATATTACTGAACGTTTAAGATGTGCTTTAAAACTTATAATCAGAATCATTTAATAATCTACCATATACGTTTAAGACAATAATTTCGTAGATGAATGGTTTCTATATTTGATCTAAGCAAATAAATTCGTTACCCGTCATAGAAATGGCGTTAGAGTGTTGTGGTTTAGCGAGAATATGATACAGCACAGAGATTCACAATATTCTTACTAATAAGTGAATTTAAATAAACAGAGCGGTATTTAATACATCTTAACGTTTAAAATTGTCACGTACTATCTTTAGTTCATCATAAAGTCAGATGTCGATCTTGTAATAAAAGAAATTAACGAAAGCTCTACCGATATCAACAATGTGGGTTACCTGAAAATGTCTCGGATAATTTTAACAAGTATAAGATGCTATTATGAAAGTCATAACTAGGCTATTAAAAAAAAATTTAAAATTCAGTTTGAAATGTCCCTCTTCCTGCAGAATTGTCAAATTCAGTGTACGTTGATTTACGTTATTGACAACTTCTCCGTTTATATTACTTTTTTATTTTAAATGGTACCAATTTGGATTCAGCAGGGAACGCACTAACCAGGATTTAATAACTATGTTTAGACAAACCACTAAAAAACTCGTAAACAGAGACAGCAGAGTATATACATATATGCTTCATAAATCTGAAAAATAAATTCGATAGAATATATAGAGAGGACATGCAAGAAATGGAATATAAAAACTATAAAAGCCGTGTACAAATATGAAAACATACTAAGGACGAACAATGAACAGACATAAATTAAAACAACGCAGAACTAGGATGAGTACAGAGCTCCCTACTATTTTAACTGGTTTTAAACGAGGTGATGAAACAGGCAGAGACACGTGAGGGCGTTAGAACTATATTATTGGGAGATGGAGCAAATAGAAGTAACCGAATTGATGTTCCTAGTAGACTTGCTAATTTTTTTTTCTAAATTGAGAAATAACTCTACAATATAAACTATGTGAGAAAACGAAATGAAATACCATAGAGAACATACGAGTAAATAATAAATAAGTAGAACAAGTAGAAAAGTACTTACGTTCTATAACAGAGAGTAATGGCAAAATTCACAAAGAAATTAGGTAATATGAGAATAGATAGGAACGAAGAATGTGGTTTTTAGGGAAAACGTAAATTGAAGAAGGCGAGAAGCAAACGTACTAGTCACCATGCCAATAATCCAAGTAGTACGTAAAGTAGAAGTAAAAATTGTAGCAATTAGTAGATCATATTCTATAGATCATGCCATAGAAATGTCAATATTTCAAAAAAACAAGTTGCATATCCGCAAAAGTGAATATAGATTATCTAAGTATATTTCAAAGATAAATAATTCGTTGAAACTTTTCAGAAAACTAATTTTCAACTTTGTCTTCTTGATAGCAACTTCTAGTTACTTGAAATATCCTTCCGACTTACGCCAAGCAATTTGCCATTAAAAATCGTCAATTTTTAAACTGTTAGAAGACTTATTCTCGCTCATATTCTGCAATATATTGTTTTGTTCACAGAATTATATTCGGAAAGGTTTGTATTGAAAAATAAACTCGCTATTTATAAAGAAGGAGTAGTATGCAAGATTGACCTTTAAAGACATTATAAAAACATTTGGATGAGCTTTTTGTATTCATTATCCTCTTGCTGAAAGATGACGTTTGTATACGTATTATAATATTAAGAAATTCAGAGGAATGGCAGCACTATTTCGGTGAACATCTACTACACCTACTAGAATTGTATAATTTTAAATAATCATTTTAAATTAATTGGAATTTAATAAGAATAACAACCCATAAACATCAGAAACAGTAATGACTACATGTTGTCAGATTAAATTTTTCACAATTTACCAGATGATAAATGTTAATGTGAAATTTATTAATTTATCTAAACAGCTAATCGATGAATACTAAATATTACTTGATATAGCCTTAGATTATTTCATCAGACATAAAAAAAAGATTCTTACACGGTTTATTAACGTTAATTAATGTCATCAAATGAAAATGATTTACCTTTATGTTAATTATCTTTCTCGTCCAATTTAGCGAACAAAATTGGATAATATATTAGTTATATTAGTTAACAGTTTATTTGACATGTAATGATATTTGAGACACCTGTTTAAATAAAAGTCGTTAAAATTTAGAAAGTCTTAGCTAACAGTTTTTCGAAATACAGGCAAGGATGATTATATTCAATTTTGTATTTCAAGCTGCCTGATGTGCTGCAGGCACCACTGAGTGTCAATACTAATTAAACTAATTCCCTTTTTGGCAGACAGCATATACATATGTAAGAGATAATCTCCTTATAATAATGCTGACGTAGCAATATGCACACCGACTTTTCAACCAAATGAATATCTTTAACTTATTGGTTTTCCTGTTTCTACTGAACATGCAACTCGTTGATGAATCTGCCTTGTCATTGTAAATTTCAAATATAGACACAAAAGTTCAAGTCAACCCAACTTTATTAGATACTTAGAAGATGCTTAAGTGTTTCTTTCATGGCGATATCCAAAAACAGTTAATCAATCATGCAAAATTATAGAGAAAGTGTTAATAGCGCGAACAAAATATTGCATATAATTACCGGAAATTAAGAAGTTTGAAAAATTATTAAACTGTAAACCTAAAACTATTACAGTTGTCCTTTTAAAAAGTCAATCTATTACAATACTTGAGCAATACGCTATGATGCTAATCTTTAAATTCCAAATAAACAAACTACCCCTATTTATTTTAAAGCTACTTCACAATAATAACGAAAAATAGGCAAGCAAATATATAGTTGAATCAACAACGTGTTTTAGGGGCACGTAAGTCTTAAAGTAAATGCGATGATTTTCAAACGCATTTACTCTCTTCATCTCTAAATACGGCACAACGAAAACAGTAAAGCGACAATGAAAAAACCTAGCAGGGAGGAGGATTTTGAATTGTTAAAGTGACCCTTCCGGATTCGCGCAATATGGTGCGCTATAATCCAACAGCGGCGCAGGCTTAACGAAAGCGGATTGCAGTTGGCTTTGGCAGACACAAGCCACTTGGATTCACTGTCATGTGGCACAATTAATTTGCCGTCAATCCGATCGCTGTTTGTTCAAACGGCTAATCCATGTTTATGTCACTATGGTGGAGTTCTACATGCTCAACGTTAGATCTTTAATTAGCGTTGGTAAGCTATGTCCTCTCTGTATTTTGCCTTGCTTTTAATGAAGCGAGATTATAGTCTGGTACGTTGCGCTTTGTATTTTTTTTTGTCAATCGAGACTTGAAGATCTAATACTTTGTTTGATAATTGAAATGTTTGATGTGATTATACGTACATTTTTATAGTATTTATTTTATCGATGTCATATTTTCCATTAATTATCATTGCAAGTACTTAAATGGACATGAAGTATTCCTCCTATATTTTCCTACTTCAAAGATTATTATGTCATCCTAAAAGAAAACTGAATTAAAGAACATGGCACTGTATATTAAAATTGTCAGCTCTATAAGCAAATTAAATAAGTTCGTCGTAAAACATGTAAACAAAACTACCCAAATCGCTTTTTCATCATTTTAATGCATGAAATTAAAAAAATGTGGTTATGCTATATGATAAATAAAAACATATTACTTGCAATTCGTTTCTGACGGCAGAATTAATTAGATTTTTTCAAGTTAAATGATTCTTCACGCACGCTTCTAAGGAATCTGTACTGCCCATTCGTTACCAGTATTGTGTTCAAATAATATACACGGCGATTCACTAGAACTGGCCTAAGTTGGTACTAAAATGTCCCTATCTATACATCACATTTACTGCTGTAAATTGTCTATTTTTTCAATCCAATTAATGTAAAAATACTTCCTGTCGTTTGCCTTATTTCATTCTTAAATTCTCATTATCTGTTGTTCAAAACAAAGTTTCCCTTCCTCCTTTGCCCTTATTTGCCAAAATACAAAAAAATCCAGTGTGAAATATGCAGAATTTCCAGAAGGTTTTCATATTTGTCATAGACGTTAAGTTGGTAAATTTTGTATAAAATAAGATTTCAAATTTTTTGTGTTCAGTTACGCCATCTAGCGGTCATCCTAGACTTCCCTAAATAATAATAATAATAATAATAATAATAGCAATAGCCTTTATTACATTAAAACACACATATATATATATATATATATAAATAAATATATATAAACAAAACAGAAAACAGCTTTGCTCGGCAAAGAGAAGTTTTCGCAAATTACTTTTAAACAAATTTAAAGATCTTCATACAACATGTTCAGGTAAGCTATTATAGCAAGCATATATTTGGTATTGTGGGGTGGCGGAGATAATTTGCCCCGAAACCTGGTCAGGAAATTGTGAACATCAGTTCTATATCGAATCTTGCAATAAAGATATGGAGGTGTTTTCAATGAAAGTATTTTATGATATAAAGTCAGGGTTTGAAGACGTCGTCGGTAGAACATATTAAGCCAAGAGGGACTTTTCAATTTATGATATATTTGGCCGAACTTCCGTAAACCATACATATACCTTAAGCAAGCATTCTGAACTTTTTGAATGCGATTTGTAGTCATGTAATTTAGAGAAGCATGATACATGATGAGCATCTCACATAGACTCTTCGTAACCTGTTCGCTAAAGGCATGACGGTGTGGAAACAATCTTTTAAGATTAGAATACGCATTGCGAATGGAGCTAGAAATGTGTCAAATGTCTAAATGTATTATCAATAACTAAACCAAGGCACTTAACCTTTTCAACTATTAGGATATTAACGTTATTAATTTAAACGTGAAATACATTAGAATACATTTCGACACGTTTTCCTGCCTCCGAAATAATTTCCAGATGTTTCCCGGGGCCACTTTAGTCAGTAATATCTTCCTCGAAGCTGTATTACAAACGGTTCCTGAGATATGGCCAAGCGCCATTATTAGTTGGCCACCCGGTACATATTTCCCATTTATTGGAGATTTTATATTTGTCGCCATCGCTTATATATTTTCGGGTTCTTTCAGAGTTTTGTCCGTCTGTTTCAATATAATGTCGTTTAATGGGCAACAAGATATGTTTACGGTGACGTTACATTTTGGAAATGCAACTGGGCGAACTTGGACGTATTCGCAGTGCTGTTTTGAACAAATAGTAATAGAATCTAAACTAGAATCTGCTGTTTTAACCGAGGATACGTTTGCATCATAAGTTTGTGTAGAAGTATCTGTCCAAGTAAGTACCTCCATACATTTGTTCTAACTAAAAAAGGAATAATTATCTTTCTCTCTCTTAACAAACAAAGAGAAAAACAAAATTTATTAAAAGAGCCTTCGGTATCATTTATTACAAGAATTTAAAGTTAATGTTAGAATTGTTCTTCCCTAATTGGATGTAATTGAAGTACACGTATAAACGTACCTCAATACTAGTTGAAACTAATGTGTACGGTTTCCAATGTGTTAGCCTTGTTAAAGGAGACTTTCGCTTTTAGATAAGTCCATGTATATTTAAAAATCTAAATGATTTGATACCATAATATAGGTGCCCCATCCTGCTGAAATCAAATACTCAAATGAGGTACCTTGATATTTTTTGTGAGAAACAATTACGAGAAGTGGCACCAAAGCAAAGAGAATTTAAATAAAGAAAAGTAGTTAAATTTCCTTCTAGATATTCAGTTTGTCTCAATGTTGATTGTGAGTCTCTTGAGTGCAGTGAAAATGTTTGTGAGACTAAAAGTTACAGTGATGGCGATGCGATGCGATCATTCCGCAACATGAGATCTATTCATCTTCATTCAATGCACGTATCAGTTGTATTGTTTTCTTCATTTATTTATTTTTTTATGAGTGGTAAGTGCTCAGTTGCAGTGATTTCTTTAGCTGTATCACTTGTTTGACCATCGTTGCAACTTTCGCGGTGTGGTATTGTGTGTGAGTAATTGTGTTTAAGTGGCCGTGTGACAGCACTATACAGCCCTTTCTAAGGCCGCGCACTTTGCTCTTAACAGCGAATGGTTGGTCGATCGGAATCCAATTCTCCGAGAAAAATGACACCTTCACTCCAGGGATTAGTAGTAAATAGTCAGCCGCCTAACCACTGCGGTTATCAACCCGTTTAGAAAACTATTTAGAAAGCTTTATGACAAAATGTTGATTCCCATTAGTATTTCAGGCAGTTTATTTTGTAGAAAGATAAGGATTTTCCAGTGCATCAAGTGATGCATATAATTCAAATTCCTCGTTTAGTGTTCGTTACACTTCTAGGTTCTACACAATGGCGACCAATTTATATGGTATGAACTTTAACTCTGGGTTCTATCTGGAGGCTCTTGGTTTTATAAATCATTAGTGTCTCCAACCGTTATTCAAATAAAAAAACTTGTGCAAAGTTGGTGATTTGTTTGGCTTTGGAAACAGGTTTGTAGATAAACAATGTAAGTCACATTTCATTCTTTGTTGAGTAAATTAGTTTGTATAACATGACCACTTTGTCGAGCCGCTATGATGAGAACATAGTCAAGAGCTCTTGACAATACAATAAGTTAAAAAGCGGAAAGAGACCGCTCTTTCACCACCACCAGATAGTGTAATTTGTACCGTCAATTTTCGTTATGTAAGAAATCCTTTGTTTGTTGGTCTTATTTCTAAGTTATTCATCATGACAGGTATAGGATGTACAACTAATACCCACTTTTGGATTTAAAAAGAACTACGAGAAATAGGAATGGGGTAGAGGTTTCAGGCCTAGAGTACATCATGGCGACTTTAGATTGACTAATCACAGATCTCGGAGGTAAAAAAACAACTTTTTCTGAATAGTTGTTGATCTATTTTGGATAAAAACATATTACGATACATGGGATCGAAATGATGAATGAAAATGTATGACAGAGAAGAACACAAGTAGAGAGATTAAAATGTTACTGTAATCACACAAAGTGTTGTTTTCTAACATTCTATTATGCATACTTCGCAATTGAGTTCTGTCGGATTTGTGCATTTTTCCACTAAAACGGACCTACCGTAGTTAAAACTATAGCCAATCTCAAACAGATAATCTGAACTCCATTGACTTTGATCGTTGGTTAATGTATCATTTATGGACACATCGACTTAATAATTTCCTAGAATTATTCTGGCCAAAGAATCACTATTATGACAGATGCTTTTCATTGAACGACTAGTCATTCATCTTACTCGGCAATGTGTTCAATATGAAGGCATATCCATCGTTTCTCCCTTACGTACGATAATTACGAACTGAGAATCTTCACGGAATTTCATGTTCATATTTCGCCCAATCGTGGTATTTTATATTAAACTATAATAGTGGCCATAATCTGCATAATACTAGGCCCTACTCTTGGAAGTTGCTTAATGATTTCCACATTTGAAAACATTAAAAAAAGAATTAAAATGAAATATAAACTTATGTGGATGACCAAACCAGGAATTGCTATGAATTTCAAAGAGAGCTGTGTCGGTGTTAGGAAAGCAACTAGCTCTATAGGTATGTAGTTTGTCACTTATTCAATTATTCTGAGAAACAATGTAAGTATATATGGGCAAGTTAACACTTATGAAGATAGGGATGTGAATGTTATGTATACATCCATATATGTATGTGTACATCTGTGTTTTCCCGAGTTTATACTCACAAATCTAATATAATTTCAACAGAATTTTAGATTATTCTTGCAAATATGGTAATTTAATCTATTATTCAAGCTTAGATACTATTACTCGTGCAGAACTATGAGCACACGTGTTTCGCTACATACTAAACACATATAAATGCACATCAATTACAATTTCATATGCCTACTTAAACAAGACTATCGCCAGACAGCGGTATAACAGTCAGACGGGTTAAGCGCATGTATGGGTACACACAAAACGAAGAATCGGATTCAAACGAGAGCATATCTATGGGGTTCGTCCGGTATCTCGTGAGAATATCTCCCGACATAAATTCAATAAATAATACGGAACATCTTTGAGTAACATTTATGATATTAAGCATTAATAAATCTCTGTTATGCACGGCGTATACTACAAACTGCAAAATATCCTGGGGTCATATGAAAATCATGGGAAGATTAATAAATTGCGACGTGAAGACAATGTTGTGTTGTAATGTAAGTAAAACAGAGGCGTGGGTGGTAAGTACAGTAAAATGTACAAGCGGATGGACAAAATTTAATAGTTCTAGTAACACACATGGAAATATGCAAGTGTCCTGTATCGTTATGTTCAAATTTTAGGAGTCTAAAGTAGACTTCATTTCAAGTAACAAAAACGCGAAACTTGTATATCCATTTTGATTTGTTTCAAAGTTACAGATCTATGAATGTGATTGTCAGATCATGAAAAAAAACGTAATCCTAAAGTCAATAAAAACTGATTTTATTTATTTTAAAGTTCAATTAGTAATATTTTCGAAATGTCCAACTCCTGCTCTTAACCCAACAGAAGACGTACTTATCCTAATTTCATACTTATGCTATGCTCATAAATAAAAGGCAAGGAGATCTAAGTGGCCATGCAACAGGACCACCTCGACCAATCCATTTTGGATAATTGACAGTAAACCCATTTCGAACAGCAATTCCGAAATGTGATGGTGCCCCATCCATATGAAACCACATGTCTCATCAAACATTCAGTGGGACATCCTCTAAAAGACCTGGCAGTTCGTCAACTAGGAATTGAAGGTAATTGTCCGCCTTTAACCTCCCAGGAAGAACCACAGGACCAGTCAACAAGTCATCGATTAGGGCTTCCCAAACGTTAATAGAAAATTCATGTTGAAATTTCGATGGGCGTATGGCTTTGGAATTTTCTGATGACTACCTATGCAGGTTTCTCAGATTTGTAACACCACTTCTCGTAAACGTAGATTTATTTGTACAGACGACTGTTCTGCAGAAATTCAAATGAAGACCTGACTGTCTTAATATCCAGGTGGAATAAACTAGACGACATAGTGGTCTGCCTCAAGAAAACCGTGCCCGCTACGATAGTGATAGGTTTATAAGCCCTCACGTTTTAAAATTCGCCAAACTGTCGTTCGTGGTACTACTAGTTGTCTAGTGATTCGACGTACACTGAGAGTTGGATCCCTTGTAACAATAGCTATTGCTTCTTCCTCTAAGTCTGCTGGAAAATTTACTCCTCAAATAGCTATTTTTAGATTTAGTTGTTGCCATATCGAATATAGCACAAAAAATGTATGCATGTCTCCAACCGCGGCATTTCGAAATTTTGAAAATGCTTTGGGCTTGTTTTGTGTGGCTTTGTGTGCCAAAAATCCTGTGCCTTTATATTATCCGCTATTATATTAGGCTTTCTTTTTAACTGAGTTTCGTATATACCATGCCAGGCTCGTTACCTCAGCATTTGGAAATTTCGAATACGATATGATTTTATGCTAATTTTACTAACTCAGTTATGGACATTCTTTTTGGACCTAACACTCCCACCATCTCAGCATTTGCAAATTTCATACACGCTATCATTTTGTAATTATTGTATGTCGTTTTGTGTCGCAAATAGGATTTCTTTCTAGCCGCGCCAAAAAGAAAGCTTTTATAACTCGGATAATATGAAAACGAAAAATTTTCATTTTCCGGTGCAAAATGACACACGATCATATCGTATTCGAAATTTGAAAATGCTGAGGTTGTAAGGCTGGCATGTATTGGGCCCCACAAAAAGGAAAGCTTAACAACTTTACTTTACCGTGTGCCTGAAAATCCATATTTGATAATTTCAGACTGGGTTACAAATATATGTTTGCTCCTTTGTGTGTCGTGATGTATGATGTGTGTTTTGCCGGAAAGATCATTCAAGCTGACCATAAAGCAGATAATAGATTGGCATTCGTACTGTCAGCTCCAACTCCCACACTAATTTGCAAGTTATTTTGGATTCTTTAAAGTATACACATTACTTTTGACAATGACAAGTTGAATCAAATTAGTTAGACAAAAAACTTACTCCAAGAGAACTACTTTATGTTCCATCCACACGAAAAATAAATACAAACAAAAATGACTCACATAAGTAGCTATTATCCATGTCTCTACTTATTTATCACTCTGAAATAATGTACGGTGTGTCAACTGTAAATATTTATATCACTCACTATAATACGGTAGCATGCTATTACCACCTAACCCATAGAATTATGGCAAGTAGTGTGCATTATAAAACTAATGATTAATATGTTATGAAGAAATATACCTATATTACCGCTGGTCGGTGTTTCTCGTTAATGTTCTCACCATTACCTGATCGCTATCCTTCAGACTCCGCGTCGGTCTGCTTTTTCCATAATTCTACCTTTTGCAAATAACTCTATAATGACTTAATTTCCTATATCGTTGCTAAAACGATGAATATTATCTTAAACGTTTTCGTATCACTTTAACATTAATTTTCCGATGGTTTTAATGGTTTTATCAAAGATATGAAACGGCATTTAATTACAATTTCACAGTTATTTACATCTAGTCTAAAGCGATAATCAATAAGACAAAATCCTAGAAATATTAATTTGTTACAGACTGTAAAACGTCTACTTAAAAATTAGTAAACTACATTTTGTTTACAACATTTATTTGAAAAATTATAATATATGTAGATATGGACACTATTATGATTCTCAACGTTATTAATTTGAGAGATATTCAACGTGGTATGCAGACAATAATCCCTACAGACAAGCCACTAATGATTACAGAGGAAGGCACTTAACGTGATGAAGAGTTACGCTGAAACGAAGGACTCATTTCTGTGATTATGTGGTTAAGTAGCAAAAATAAGTGGATCGTATACTATCTCGTACTGGATATTTTAAGTCCATATAACGAATTTAAGATATTTGCACAAAATTGTACGACTGTAATATAAAAGTTGGAGGACTGCATATGTCGTCATTTTTCAACTTTCTTTGCATCGTTCCTGATTTACATGTTTATTTAGGAGTAAATGAATCTCGGTTACTGGTTTTACACGTTTACAAGCAAAATGATAATATATTATAGAAAGGACAAAAGCAAGAAGTCAATAAACGTAAAACAAATAACCATATTTATAAATAATATGCAATTAAATGTGCTAGTGCATTTGATAAAAAATTGTACATATAATTATGAAAACTATAAATGACAGTAGTTACTACAGTGAGAGTATGTTATTTTTCTATTCTAATTCACAACGGAATGCATCACGTGATTCGTCATGTATTTAACAGCTTCGGATTAGCAAAATAACTGAAAATTCCTTTTCCTGTGTGTTGTCAACACTTTGTTCAATACCTGAACATTTGTACAATGATAATATATGCGTGTAAGACTGGCCCAACGCTGCCACAACAAACTTGTTTCAAGTTCTATTCTTACATTTTGTAAATATATCACTCTTCGCGAAAGCTCGCTTGTTTGTTCATTGTTCTAGTTTATAAACCAATTAAAAAAGTGCAGACTTAGTGTTTAATTCACTTTTAATAATCTGATGCTATCATACGGATGTGTCGATCGTAATTAATAATTGGTGAGTTGTATCAACAGAAAGGTTAGTTTACACATTGAGGTATTGGACAGACGTTTCTAGTTCATTTTCCATTCTATATTCAACACTATCGACAAGTTATGTGTACGTAAAACAACCCCTTTCAAAAAAGTTTTAAGTTCTCTCTAGAGTTGTTTCCTTAATTTGCCTATAATCTATCGCATAATTTGGGAACTCAACGTGATATTCCTCATTGTAATCCGGAACTGAATATTCCTAGACAAGAACAAACTATATTACTACTTTGGAAATAAGCCTGGACTAAACAAGTCGTTCGCTCCAGTTTAAAATTAAAAAGAAATTAGTTTTTATATTGACAACCGTGACTGATACTATTCAGATGTTATCTGGAGTTATCCTTATGAAAAGAAAATATCTACCAATTTATGTACTTCTTTTTTTGTCAAAAGGTGCTAATAAACTGGATGAACTTTTCAAATCAACATGTTGTATAATATTTTTGTTCAATTTAGAACGATATGATATTCGTCGGATTACTAACGTCTGGTTTTAATCCTATTGACATAACAGAATTCAAAAAATCTTATGTTCTAGCACCAAATCGAGTTACATACATATATATTAACGATTTTTGCAAATGTCTCAATACTTGTATTAATTTGTCACTAAGCGGATCTACTTAATAAGTTGATCCTGAATTTGAAAAAAAGCTGCGTTGTCTTCAAAAACTAGAGCAAATAGACAGATGGACTTGCTTATAATAGTACAGGTGGTAACTTTATTATTAATGTATTTCCTGTCTTTATCAAATAATGCAAAGATCTGCACAAAGTATGAAAAGTCATATACTTAAAATATTGTAAAATATCATCATTGATGGTTCTTTATTGTTTCACTATAGAAGTAAGACAAGGACATTATTGTTATATAAAATTGATATCATTAAACAAACATTGCCATTTTTTTCTTTAGATAATTAACTGATGTTATTGAGCTCCTTGAATAAGTAAATTGGAAGTGAATTAGTAAGTCCACCTATCATTTTTTGATGCAGAATTTTAACGCATATTTTGTGTAAATTTCGTTTGACGTAGTCATCTTCCCCACAAACTTGGGTTTTATTGTAATACATAATGAAATACATAGTACAACATAAATTGTAATATAAGTATAGCACCTTATAGATTCGTGCATTACGAAAATGCTATCTTTATCTAATAGAACTTTTTCCTTACCTAAGCTGGCGGTCATGGCTTCTAAATCTTTCGGTTTCCTCTTCCTGGGCCTCCCCTTTTGTCTAGGCGTCGAAGGGGCGCCGTTATAGAAAGGAACTTTACCGACGGGTTCGACAGGCGTTGGCGGGGGCAACGGATTGTGTGGATGGTGGTGGTGGTGGTGGGGATGAAAGTCGGGACTGGGAAACGGAGGCGGATACACCGACGACGGATACATGGCAGGATGCGGCATTTCGAAATGCAACCGACATAGCACGACACCGTCGCGCATACCGAACTGGTCACCCTTCGTCAAGGGCGAATTGCAAACGGCGCAGGAGAAACAGTGAACGTGGAAGACTAACTCACGGGCCCGCATCACCAATTCGGAGGAAAGTATGGTCGCCTGACATCTGCCACACCGTTTCATACCAAAAAGTCTGAAACAAAAGAAAAAAATATCTCCAGTATATTCTATATTTGAACGTTCGCCTTTAATGGCAACACGACTAAAGAGCCAAAAATATTATTTATATAGAATTCTAATAGAGTTGATAAAGGTTTCATTTAGCTTTCTTAAATACGTCTCATGCAAAATATCATTTTGTTCATCTATTTTTGTAGTTTGTTAATTTCAAGCCAACTACATTCTCCATCATGTAAAGAACTACTTACAAACATGGATTTACGAAAATTGTAGGCGCCATTACTGTTGTAAATGTCAATAATTTTGTTAAGGTTCAAATAAATTCTCACCTTACCGTCTCGATTGTTTGTTTTAAAGGTGAGTTTGAAACGTTTTTGTGCATGTATTTTGTTACCTTAGTTACTGTCTAATCCATATTAGATTTTGTCTTACGACTACATTACTAGAAGAAACTAGATGAAGTAGAGGTGACCACCTCAGTTTAGTTTTTTAGTTCACCATTTAGCGTAACATTTGAAGTAGAAATCACTCAACTTGATAAAATTTTTGATTAGGATGCTGTTAGCTGTTACTCGCTTTGAACATCTTTATTGTTATGAGGGCTTCCGGGTTTTGACCGCGTCATAGTAAAGTACATATATACAATACAAAATAAAATAAAGCAAAAATGAAAAAGAAAAATTACAAAAAATATACAACTTACTCAAACTCAACGTTTCGCCACTAATGTAAGTGGCTTCTTCAGGAGCAAAACTAGGTGAGGGGCGCCAGAAGGTCACGGTAACTCGACGTGTCAACCACGCTAGAGGCGAAAACCTTCTGACAAGGAGAAGGTGGACGTGCAGGGGTATATATACCATTGTGCAGGGAAGCGGAACGGTGAGCGCGAGGCAACGATGCGGAACAGTGAGCACGGGTCGAGGAAGCGGAAAGGACGGGTTTCCAAATGCTGGAGAGTGGGTAACCAATATCGCGATTGAGATTTTGAGGATGTCTCTGGATCTCGATAGCTTCCCTTACCTTTCGTGGAAAATAGCGATGAGACTTGCTTACAACAGATACCTGATCAAAACAAATTTTATGGCCCGTATCTATGAAGTGTTCGGCTAAGGCTGAGTGTGTTGAGGAACGTGACTTAACGTACCGTTGGTGTTCCTTGATTCTAGTTTGAATAGAACGTCCAGTTTCGCCAATGTACACTGAGCCACAGTCACAGGGAATTTTGTAAATACCTTTATGGGAGAGAGCAGGGCGAGTGTCCTTGGGCGAAGGAAGAATTTGGGAGATCTTGTTTAAAGGTTTAAAGATGGGTTGGATATCTTGCTTACGAAGAATTCTACCGATGTGATCTGTAACGCCATGGATGTAGGGATGAACGATGGTACTTAGCTGATTACTAAATTCTGGTGCTACCTTAGGAGACCGTGGATGAATGTACCTATTTATGACCCTTTGTATTTGCCGGAGGTATAGCCATTCTGTAAAAGAGCAGTTTTTACATGTTTCAATTCTTTGTCGATGTTGTCGGGTTGGGAAATTGAGATCGCGCGATGTACTAGAGAGCCGATTACCGATTACTTTTGTGCTAGATGATGATGTGAGCTGGCATGAAGATATCGGTCGGTATGTGTGGGTTTCCTGTACACGGAGTGACCTAAACGACCATTTGGTAGACGAGTAACTAACACATCAAGGAAAGGCAGGGAACCGTTATTCTCAATCTCCATGGTGAACTTGATGTCGGAGTGTTGACTATTGAGGAAATCCAAGAAAGTAGGCAGAGTGTTTTTGCCATGTGGCCAGATAATGAAGGTGTCATCCACATATCTTAACCAAGTTTTGGGTTTTAAATTCGCATGTTCTAAAACAGTGGTCTCAAAAGCCTCCATGAAGATATTAGCTACAACCGGGGAAAGTGGAGATCCCATAGCGGCGCCGGAGGTTTGATGATAGTATTTTCCCTGGAAGGTGAAGTACGTTGAAGTAAGGCACTTCTCGACTAACTTGGCTAAATCTGGGGATTGGTTGTCCTAGATCAATAATTGGTGGATTATAGCGACGGAATCGGCGACAGGCACTTTAGTGAAGAGTGAGGTAACATCAAAACTGACAAGAAGATCTTCGGGTTCGATAGAGATTTCAGAAATGAGTTTAACAAAGTGCCATGAATTTAGAATGTGAGAAGGAGCATTGCCTGTGTATTTCTTAATAGTATGAGCGAGGTATTTGGCCAAGCTATAGGTGGGCGAATCTGTAGTGTTAACTATGGGTCGAAAAGGTAGGTTTTGTTTATGGATTTTTGGAAGACCGTACAACCTAGGTGGCTTGGATTCCTTGGGCAGTATCCGTTTCTGTATGTCAGAAGGAATGTCAGAGGATTTAATTAATGAAGAGATTTGCCCTTCAAATTTCGAAGTGGGGTCACGTAACAACTGGGTGTAGCTACCATCTTGTAAGAGATCTGACATTTTGGACACGTACTGAGACTTGTCTAGAATGACGGTTGTGTTTCCTTTGTCAGCAGGAAGAATTACTATGTCTTTGTTGGCGCGGAGAGAACCTAGGGCTGAACGTTCTACTTTGGATAAGTTTGGCTGAGGAGGTTCAGCAGAAGAAAGACGTTTGGCTGTTTCAAAACGAATAATATCGGCATTTTCTTTAGGGAGTGTGCGAATGGATGATTCTACCAAAGAGATGATGTCCTCTTTTGGAATGCTTTTGGGAGTGACAGAGAAATTTAAACCTTTGGATAATACTAGAGTTTCAGCTTCCGACAGGGGGTGTGACGATAGATTTTTGACCGTTTTTGATGATGAAAGGGTTCCGATTTTTTTGTTATTTGGAGCAAGCAATTGAAATTTTCGAATATGATTTTCCTTTATGCGTTCTGAGGATCTTTGAGCTTGGATAGAAGAAATGCGATCTAAGAGGGACCAATCATCTTCAGACAGAGTGTTGGAGAGTTCTAAATGAAGGGAAAGAAGATTCCTGGATACAAGATCTAATTCGCGACGGCAATATTTGATACGTTCGCGGATGAGTGCTAAGCTGGCTCGTCTTAAGATAGATCGAGATACTGAAGTGCTGATGTGGTGAGAAAGTTTGAGAAATTTTGGGACAACTTGGTGGTCGCGACAGCGAGACAAGAAGGTAAGGGTGCACAGAAGGGTAGATAGTTTGAGGCGTAGCTTAGAAAAGGTTTGGGTTTTACGGAAAATTTCCTCCCCGTGGAGGTTTGTTAAATGATATCGAAGGCTTCCACGGTCTGAGTCTCTGTTATGAGGGCTTCCGGGTTTTGACCGCGTCATAGTAAAGTACATATATACAATGACGCGGTCAAAACCCGGAAGCCCTCATAACAGAGACTCAGACCGTGGAAGCCTTCGATATCATCTTGTTTTATTGTTTATTTATAAAGTACATTAAAAAATATCACTTGCAATTTTTTTCAATTTAGTCAATTAATTCGGAAAGAAAAATTTTCTACATTCATTTACTTTTTTATCTGAAGTAAGTGCTAATTGCAGGGGCTTCGTAAGTTTGATTAGTTATAGCTTCTTTCATAGTAAAATAACAATTTTTAAGGTGTTTTATTGTCAGAGGAGGAGGTGCAGTTTCCCACCAGGTATTCCGAATACAAATTTAGGTAAATGTATACCTTCACATGTTAGAAAACTAGAACGTTTACACCCCCCGGACGATCACCGGGTAAATACAAAGAGTCAACTATATGACCATAAACTAACATACGTTTCAATAGAAGTGCACGTAATACACGAACTTGACAGCTTCATGGACCCCAAATTTTCCGCTGCGTGGTTTCGTATAATCACACCACCAGTAACAGATTGTGACGTTCTAATACATGTATTACTATGAGAAGTTTAGGGGTATTAGATTGTCAAAACACAGCGGGGTGGGTAAATAACTTGGACAGGCACAATAGAGCACATATTGCGGGAAAACAACTAAACGAAATACTCAGTGGCAACTAATAAACCTATCTCAAGGATATATGTTGTTCATGCATTACATACTGTAAAGTTGAGAACACTTTTTGAAGAAAACAAAATAAAAAAAAATATATTTTAGGGTATGTGGGTCAGCTGTTTATTGGAAAAGCTCCATTTTGCTTACTTTTATTGATATTAGTTACCTTGTACTTAGCATTTTGATGGTACCTATGCTTAATTAAGTAAAGCAAATAGATATATAAACATGCGCCGAAGAGATTATTTTTCAATTCATTTTTCTCAAAATCTTATCTATCTATTATACACAGCCTGTTTGCGGATTGGACAATAATCCACAGTTTTTCTTGTTAGGCAGCTAATTAATCTCAAAGACAATGCAAATAATTAGTTTAAAAACGGGGGCTATGGGATATTTTGTCTCTTGTTACTTGTTACAGAAATAATTCCCGTCACCTTTGTGAATAGATAATAATAATAATTCAAATTATGTTACAGAGATAATTATTTCTATGTATTATAGCTTTTAAGATGCTTACAAAATTTAAAAATAGTGCAAATTTTTGGGCTATGTTATATCGTGAAATCGAGAAATTGGACCACTGGCTGGGTTGGTCGTTAATGTATACAAATGCTAAATAATCGTCAATTTTAGAACTTTAATACAAATAAGTTTGTAGGAAAAGTGAAATCATCGGATCCCAACCTCAAACAGAAGTCAAGTATCATTTTCATTGTATAATGCGTGTATAAACAATTTGATTTCGATCTATTTTCAATTTCGTAGAATTTAAGGTATTCTACCACCATATTCTGAAGCTAAAATTGTTCCAACACCTCCTAAGTCATAAGTTGTCATTGTTATTTTCGTCTTAAAATCGCTTCTAGTGATTCTAAATGTGTTTGGTATTATGTGTGTACTTGCATGTTTAACTTGTATACCAATATATACGCTGATATTACAGCACTGTGAGCAGACATCACCAGCACCATATTGAACAAGGTAAACTTGCAATTATAAGCAGTTTATTAATTTTCCATAAAAATGTTAAAATTCAACAATTAAACAATATAATAAATTTGAGAATACCAAAATACGTAAAATATCCTAGTGCTTCGTACTACCCATTTTATAAATTATTTTTTATGTGTGGTGGGTGCTTATTTGCAGCGACTGAGTAAGCTGTACCGCTTGTTTGGCTATCACTACAACTCTCGCGGTGTAGTTTTGTGTGTGTGTAAATTGTGTTCAAATGGCTGTGTGACAGCATAATACCGCGTTTTATAATGCCGCGCTGTTAATCACTTCCAATATCCCAACAGCGAATGGTAAGTCTCTCAGGAGAATTGAAACCAGGCTCCTATCGTTCGGCCACAACGTTAGTCAGCCGCCTAACTACTGCGGTTAGCGACCCCATAGGTTATATTGCTCTTAATTAACCACCAAACAAGCAAACCCATTTGTACAATTGCTCAAATTTGCATCTCTTAAAAATTACTCACTGTTTATTTCTTATATAATTTGTATGTAGTGTACTATTGAGTGCGATGCTTACACAAGGTACTAGAGCTTTGAATTTTAAAAAACAATTCAACCACTCAGACAATATTACAAAATTAAAATGAGTTGTAGTAGCAGTCGGTGGTGCAATAGCCCAAAAATATTGTACTTTGCACAATTATTTAGAACGGTAATTAACGATACAAGTGATTTTTGTTAGAACCATACTTACTACAATAAACATAAAATAAAGTCCTAAAGAAACCAAATTTACAATGTTTAAGTAAACAACATTTAATTTGAAACATGTTGAAATATTTGCAAATCTTGCTGCGAGGAGCACCATTCTATTGAAACTAAGCAGTTTTGAAATTGTCATCAACCGCTTCTCCAGTTCACCGCTGTTCAATCGCTTCTCCAATTCATGATTTAGTTAATTTGATCTACTAACATTATTTGGTACTTTTTGACTCACAAATTGCTTTTCATAATATCACCTATAACCTTTCTACCAATAGTCTCTGCCTAACTGCTAAGCTTTTAGGAATTCCAAAGTGAGCTTTAATCATCTATTTGATATTAACATCACTCCGATATTTGCAATTACAATAATTTTTCATTAGAAAAGTCGCGTGCCCAATAAAAATTGTGTCTTGTAAAATCAACATTTCCATCACACATGCTCATTATGTGATTGAAAATCTCAATACCTCTATACTCTACAGTCCTTTTCATTTCTAAACTAAAGTGTCAGTCTTATTATGACAGCCTTATATTCAGTGTTTTGTGGACGAAGTACTGCTTCTTGTGTTTAACTATCTACACTAAGCGATCTAGTGAAGGTAATAATAAAACGTCAGTATTATTATCGCCTTGAAAATGACAGTGTCGTTGTCTGAACGCGAGGACCTCATATTAGCATTTTTTGTCTTTTTCTTATATATAGGTTCCTTTTTATCTGTGGTGGGTGCTAGTTGCAACACATAGTAAGCGTAATGAATCGAGAAATATACTATTAATCCCTAAAGAGCGAAAGTCAATATAAATTACTTATCCTAGACTACAGATCTATACCTTGCAGGTATTTTTAATAGTCACATTAAAATTAAAGAAAAACTAAGTCGAATGGACTCGTGATTAAGATTTTGGAACGCGCCACACACAATGAGAGATAAATAACGTTTTCTGTTAGACGCTGTTCTATAAAATTTCTTTCATCTCACATAAGCTGACAATCTTAATTGTTTTATATTGATACGCCCATATACGATAATCAATCATGCGTGATACATATATTCGTGGAGCAGTTTCATATAAGTCGCTACAATTGCCCCACGAGTGGATTAAGTAATTTTGAACAGCATCGGATGAGATGCAACTATTACCGCAGTACATTGTAAATGCGTCTGTAAGCATAGATGTGTGTACGTCTGCATAAATACACAAAGGTAATATGGATGAGTATATGTATACAAAGTATGCGAGTGTATCCTGTACACAAAAGCGAAACCACATTCATCCACTTCAATGAATTCACCCGAGCATACGTTACACGTTATACTCGTGTTTTCAACGTCAGGGGTCCTCTATTATGCCCATACATACATATTGAAAACGGAGGTCCTGTGCAGTATTACACATTTATTTCGTATGATCGTATTAAAGTTCCTTTTGATATTCACTGCAAAAGGGAAGAAAGGTATAAAAGGTTTGTTTTTGTTACATTTTCGCTGGCCTTTATATTTTTTACCAGCAGTAATGTCACAGCTAATGAAGTGTGCAATGCGATTTTTATTGAATCCCCAAGTTTATTATTATGTTTTATTTTTAACTTGTTTCGTTTAACCAATTGGATGTCTTCAGTTAGCTCGCAAATGTCCCAAAAAGAACCTCAAATCGGTCCGGTTCAAAATATCTCTCCTCAGTTTGAATCTATTGTATTAATCTAGAAATATTCAATAGTACTTTTCGACCCAATATCAATGGAAAATTCTAGTATTAACTTAGGTACGATGACTTTGATTTCCTTTAGTGTTAGAATCGCTGGTTTTAACCGCTGAAACTTTAACCGGGATGTTGTTTCGTAGTCACAGAGTATATACTTGGCAGTGTCAGTACTAAGTTAACAAAATTGGCATAAGTCTTGATTTGGTTGGCCAATGTTTTTTAGATGATATATTGAAGAGTAATGACAAATTAAGAGGCCCGTAAGGATCGTTTACGCGGATCTACTAAAGCCAAGTAGTTTGACAAGTTATTTGGCAACAAGTTGATAATAAATTCTTCGATTGAATTCGTGTGTCTGTGTGTTGTTCTCCGAAGGAAACCATTTTCCATTTTACTCCGTTGTTGGACTTCCTGAGTAGGCATTTGAAAATGCCAAAAAAGGTCTGCTCTGTCTTTGATTTCGAATTGGAGTGTTTTTGGACCTATGTATATCAGGGAAATACTCTTGTTTGTCGGTAGTATTCATGATTTATTTTGATAGGCATATTAGTTCTACTTAATTGTCAAATCTACTAATAGTTGGATCACTCTACTGAATTCTGCAATATATGACAGGCAGTAGTGTACAAAATAATTTTGCAACATTATATAGATCTGTGTTTTCCAGTGGCGAAATTTAAAATTATTCAGAAAACTCAAAGTAGTTCCCCGTTGACAAAAGGTGTTAGGCTGTCATCCACCAATCTTAGAAACGTGGTTGAACTTTCCGTAAATTTCAAAGATAACTGGCAGTACTACAAACACTGTAAGCAAAGATACCAAAAACTGTATTTGCTGTAAAGCAACTTCATGCTTATTATAGTTCAAAAATAGCTGATTCATTCTAAAAATACTACAGTAATTTTCGTTTACTAACAACAGTACAAATTCTTTAAATTACATTTCTACTTTTAGCGGGAAAAGCAAACATATTGCACATATACTGCTATTTTAAACATAAAAATTCAGCATGGAAGTGATGATATTTCTTCGGATAGATGAGCATAGGTTTTCACGACTGTCGCTTACTGCCTTCAAGTCTTCCGGGTGTTGTCGCGTAGATAAGTTTACACTTAACGATTCGCTGATCATTCTGTCAGCTTCTTCAGAAGGTTTCTAAAGACTGATGTTGTTGTTTTCTGCTCCTTGAGAATGATCGCTAATCGTTACATCAGCGAAACTTTAAGTGTAAACTCATCTCTGCGGCAAGAACCGGAAGAATTCAACGCAGTATTTGTTCGGATGTGTTAAAATGTGTATTGCTTTTAATTATACTTTTACACTTTTAATTTAGAAAATTGGAACCTCATCGGATACGTGGTAATACACACAAATGGATAAACTGTTATCTGTCAAGAAAGTAACTATTCGCTGAAGTGAACGATGTGAATTCAAGAACAGTTAACAGTGGCAAGGCTCTATGCTAGGTCCACGTGTGTTTCTAGTATTCGTGGACACATTTTCCGCTATAACGACACGTAAACAATTGCGATATAGGAACATGTATAATAATTTATTGATTTTAAATAAGCACAAGACACCTCAAGTTCATGTCCGTGCACACGCTTGGATAGGAGATACGTCTTCATTACTTAAAGTGAGAAACGAGTCAATACAGCAAATAATGCCTGCCAAACCTTAATGAGTATTAGAATAGTTAAGTACCTCACAATTAATATTGTCATTATCGGTTTCATAGTATCGGCAAAAAGAACGTTCTCACAGTACACTACAGTCGCAAATCAATAACGTATACAATACATCTACATGGTTGATCGTTGTTGCTTGTATAACGGCAAGTAGGTACATCAATGAAAATTAAACAGAATTTTTTTTTCCAGCCAGAAACGCAATTAGATAAACATTACTTACAGGTACTAATCATTCTGTTATAGAATATTAGAATCAATAAGTTTCTTCAAGTTCGTGTAAAAGGTAAAGCTTTAAAGAGGTAGTAACCGCGAGTAGGTTAAGTATCCTTCAAGAATAAGATGTTAAAGTGTAAAATTGACAGATTAGAGTGGTGAAGAGTACTTTTAGTAGCCGGCGACCATAATCTCAAGATTATTCGAGCCTTTGTGGTCGACAATAGGCCTTAACTGTGTTCCGTTGCCCAATAATAACAGCAACTGGTTATTGTGTAAAAAAAGAAGTACAGAAGAAATACTTTCAAACCATACAGTTACGTCCGCACTTGGTAGTCATTCTTACAGGGCGGCTCTGCAATTCTCATTCCCAACTGTGGGTATTGTGTACAGAACGCAACGGGGTTCCGTCCCGGATGCCCCCTGCAGACGTCGGACACAATGTCTAGCCTATAAGTCTTTTCATCGAGTATTTTGTACTTTTACAAATCAAACAAATGTTTTTTGAATACACGTATACACATTGTACACATATACATGCGTATACATATGTTAGATGTTTGTTTCCCCTTTTTTTGTATTTGCGAGAAATTTAAATATTTGTTTCACCCTGTGATATCTGTATCTGTCTGCGTGTGTTTTGTAACACGCTGTGATCGGTAACGCTATAGCACGTTTGTAAAATGCCATGTGGGAAAATTTTTATGATACAAAAGTTGATATAGATGTAGTTATTCGACGATAATCTATAGTAAAGAAACCTCTTTGATTGCCTGTGAAATAAATTTGTTATATGCAAATGAAATAATAGAGTAATAAATAACTGCCATTTTTAAACAACAAATAATTTCTTACTTTATAAGCAAGTAAAATTTACTTTTCAATGTAGGGAAGTATTTGAATGCCAAGACGAATCTGAGGCTCTGTACAGCTTCCGAAGACTGAATAGAGTTTTTGTATCCTGCAATGTACTAATGTATATATACTATAATGAATTAAACCTGAATATTCTTCTTTAACATTTCAAATAAATTTTATAGTTCGGAAGATTATTACGTAGCTAAGATTAGTCGTTAAGGTAATGTCATTAGTGCTTGTAAGCGGGTCCATAGCCGCAGTGGTTAGGCGGCTGACTATCGTTTTGGCGGGTTTCAATTCTCCCGAGAGACGGTGACATTTTTATAGGAGAACTGAAATCCGGATAGACTTACTATTAGCTTTTCTGAGTAAAGTGATAATATAATAGTCATTATAATAGTCGGTACGATACTGTCACAAAGTTATTTGAACGCTATTTACACATACAAAAACTACACCGCAAGAGTCACTGCAACTAAGCACTCACAACACATAAAAAATTAAATTTTAATAGATCACAACAAATACTGAAGTGATATAAAATTTGGTTTCTTTCTCTTCTTTCTACGTTTCAGGCCGAAGACAGAAAATTGTATTTCCCGACTTATCAGCGCATAACAACAAAGATGCTCTAACATTTGCTTTCCATTTCTGATGTGATGCTAGGGCTAAAAACTTTGTACAAGGTTGTAGAAGAAAAATACTGCTTAAAAGTCATTTGTCATTCGGTATTCGGTTGATGATGAGAGCCTATGTGCTATCGAAACACGTGACCCGAGTCATCAAACGTTGTGGCGTTGGTGTTACCGATATTTTATCCGCAACTTAAAAATCAGAACTTTTTTTCCAGATCTGATATTTTTAGTAAGTGTACAGAACAAAAGTTCTGCTGCGCAAATTGTTGCATTAGATAACGACTGCCGTTCTTTTTGGTAAATCTGGTCGTGCAACATAAAGTCTTCAATAACGTATACGTTATTGAAGACTTCTTGGATACTGGAGAATGTTCCCTTTGAACAGACAACATACGAGCTTTTACTTTACGTTGAAGATGGAGAAAGATTACACTTTACTATTTAGATTAATAAGTGCCAAAAACATATGCATATTTACACAGATTAAATAAAACATTGGCAGAGCAGTCTCTCCTTCCAAATACAGGTCAGCTTCATATTTCAGTAGACATGGAAATTGATACCATGAAAAATCATACCTATGCCGGGAGTTCCTGTGAAGATAAAAGTTGTTGGTTCTGTCTGCATTTTCTCGTATAGGTTGCTTTTGTAAGAGTAAAATTAGTTTAAAATGTTTATTCGCACCACAGAATCTTAAGACATAATCTAAACGTGAGTTAAAATGGGCAAAACATATCTTACAATAGTTGGTTGTTAATCCTAGTAGTCTATATTCGTAATCAGTCACGAATGTAAACCCAATATTATTTCCTTTTTCTTACAGTCAGAATTATTGTAAAATTTGAATTTTTATTATTATTTAGTATTAAGAACTCGTTCGTTTATTGGGAACTACTTCATCAACTTCAGTTCTGAGACAATTCTTGGTATAGAGGCAGCTTTTTCATATTAAACGAAAGCATGATTGGTTTATGGGAATACATCTCATTCGTTTCGAAACTTTTGGAAAGTGTACAGTTATTGTAACGTCAGTTCTGATTAGAAAGACTGTATAGACGTAAATGAAATACAACTTTAGTACGCACTGTAGTATTCATGTTTTACTTTAATGTTTTACACTTCTTTGATTTTGCATATTCATGTCAGTCAGTGCGTATGAATCTTAGGTTGATAGATAAGTTTGAACACAAACAAATATAAGAACAACAAGATACAGGTAGTTCCTAACAGAATAGTAACACGTTAGCAATAAATGTGATTTTCAATAAGTGTTAAATCGAATTAAGTTTGACGTACATTTTTTTTCGCTCGGTAACTCATTATATATGGTATGACCTGTAAATGATGGCGTTTTGTTACAGCAGGTCTTGTGACGTCGAAAGTTTGATAAATTGTTGACCAAGTACTCTACAGATTTCTAAATGTAAATTGACTGTGTAAACTGGAGCATTTCATGGAGAAGAAATACACTGGCAGTGAGTTTAGTCTTTTTTCTTTAACTGTGTTCCTTAAATAATGCAAAGTGGTTGCCTGAGATGGCGCGGTTTTATTTTTGTTTGTTTGTTGCAGTTGATCAATAAAACAAAACTGTGGACATGACTTTGTTGGCAGATGGAGTGACTTTAAATATCTTTGGGGCTCTGTACGCTTTCTATTTCACTGCACAAATTCCTATTTACTTCCACGATCATACTTGATTAATTAATGTGAAATTTGTAGCACCCATGTTACACTGATTTTGAAGGGTTAAGGCAACTTCAGAAATAGTATTACCACTATAATTCTGCTAATATTGTAACCTTTATTAGGCCATCCCCTAGCACAATTTCCTATTTTCCACATTTTTTTCTGGAATTGTGATCTACAATGTTATCTCTGCTTCCTCCAAATTCAGTTTTCCACTTTTGAATCATTCATAACAAAGTTTCAGAATTTCTATAAACGACCACCATAGTCAGATTAGTCACATCACTAATAGATCACCCATAAATCGAGAATACATTGAACACCTCTTGTATATTCGTTGATAATTTTGGATTACACGTAGTGATTGGGAAAGATTGCATTAATATCTATCATACTGAAGGTCAAAAAGGAAACTGATGTTTATCATTTTAGATACCGGACCAGAATTCCAGTAATGAAAGGTTTTTCAAAATGCTTGACACCTATCAGGGTCCAAGATGTAGTTACTAATTAATACTTACACAGCAATTGGTCAAATAAACTAATGCAATATTTAAAAAACATCTTTACAAACGGAAAACATTGGCATTACACTCTTTCTAATGCAGCAATCTTGGGTTAGGTCAGACAACGTTAATAAAATCAGTAAATAGCGTTTAGCATACATCCAACGAATGCTATGAATTAAAAAAAACAACAGTGCGTAATATATCTGACAAGTAGTACAACGTACATATGTCTTAACAAGCTGTTATAACTAACTTAAAGGAAAGGGGTGTGGAAACATATAATGTTGTACAGCAAAATAAAAGTAAATTTGATCTGAGCAAATCTTAATGTATACAGTCACAGTTTTCACATGGAAGGTATACCCAGAATAAATTGTTTCCTGTGGAATTAGTAATATGGTATTTATACATTACATCTGGTGTACGTACAACTATTGAACGCGATCACGTTAATCCGAATTGCGTCACTTAACCGTAAACGATTCAAGACGTGTCATGTACAGTAACTAATTTAAATGTAACCCAAAGCTTACATTTTCTAATAGTATCCACTTCCCTTTAATGTTTATTAATGAGCAAACGTACTTCCCACCCACACGATAACCACATGTATGCTAACATATATTCACGCACATACATGCTCGTCTAGAAATAGGTACAACTGGTGCATCGGCTTGACATATAGTCGATGACACGGTATGGCAATGTTAGTACCCAATATTAAATTCTTGTTAATATTGTTTAATAATGTTCTTTTTAAATATTATTTGCAAATAAAAAAATGATTATAAACTTTATAAGTAATTACTGCGTAGATTTAAATTTATTGGTAATTAGTCATTAAAGACATGTAGTGTTATTTTCAGATAAATTTCTTCAAAGTATTTGCATTGGATTCTTGTAAATATCCCTTAGACTTCCACAACTTTTGCAGCAAAATATCTTCCTTGTATTGAATTTTGAAGAGCCTTAGCTAGTGAATACAGGAATTTGAGTAAACTATACATATATGTTTTGTCAATATAATTATCTGAAAACCTTGTCTTCGACTATAACATCGGTACCAAAGTATCAAGTAACAACGGACGGAAAGAACAACCTCTACTTATGCTAAAGCGAAACGCAACCGAACTTGTAATTTCGTATCATTTCGACGAGTATACGAAACGTTATCGGTACAAGATCGACTCCGAAAACTCATTTTAGATAATCAGGTTCAAATGTTTGAAATTATCGCCCAGGTCCGCAAAGTGCACTCCCCGCCGCGAATCCGGAACGTATAATTTCGTTTGTTTTTCCACATCAAGATATCCGTGGGCGGCCGACGAGCAAACTTGCGCTCGCTCTCGTCATGCCTCCGCTCCTCTTTCTGCCTGACGCCGCCGCGTCCGTCACACCGACACCTAATTTAGGAAACATAAACTGTGAAATCCTGGTGTTCGTGTACAGTAACGCAATTGTTATTCCGGACAGGAAAATAAAGGACAACTTGCATCGAAAGCTTAAAAGGCGTATTCAGCATACTGTGCTTTTTATTGAGTTCTGACATATGTATGTACATCAAAGCTTTTTTTTATTTGGAATATTACAATCTCTAGCAACTTAGTCTTCTGTAAAATTCTAACATAACTCGAAAGAAATAATGATTGCATTATAATTTGCATCATATGTGATAATTACAGTAAACTTTCACACAGTACCGTTAAAAAGTCCAAAGATATTATGAAAGGTTATTCGGGATGAATGATAATCCGGTTTACCGAAATTCTACGTCAACTCTTTTAAATTAAATAGCATGGTATATTTTTTATCAGTTTTTAAAATCGTGCATGCAATAGTCGTTTTTGAGCTATGCGATTTTTTTCAAGGGCCCACTGCAACGTTAAGTTAAAAATGCTGTATTTTTTAAAGCATTAAGCCTAAGACGTAATATTTGGCCTGCTGTTAACTGAAATATGAAGCATCAAATTTGAGTCTTTCAATTAGATCTCTATATACAAGGCCAGTTAAAATTAACGTTCATTTCAATTACATTCACGTCAAGGAAACTCACTTCTTTTAAATGGAACATGTACTATGTAGGCGGTTACTTAAAATAACTTAGAAGGAAGAACTATCAAATTGATAAAATAATAATAAAAGAAAGCCATGAAACACATCCCTACTACGAGAATATACAGCAAGAGCTGCAGCTGTAGTATGACAAGCAGTAGAGCTTAGCAAGCCGCTGCAGCTGCATCCACCTCATAGAAAAGCAAGCAGGGATTATTCTAGATAGAAAAACAGATATTATTGAAACAGTAATAAATATGGAATCATGAAAGTCAAATGACAACACTATATTTGGTCAACCGATGATACAATACTGGGTAGACCTGAAAAAATTACTATACTTACCAAGGGAAAGCAGAACATAGTTTAGTGATTCACAGCGAAAATTCTTCAATATTAATATCTGCATAGCATAGTTGGAAGAATTTTATGTTGATCTGCAGCAATATTTTTTTGGGAACTTCTTTGTTCTTTCTGGACAGTTATGTTTGAATACTTTTCTGAGCCACTGGTAAATACATATATAGGCTTTACAGTTGCTGTTATCGGAAGACTAATACGAGTATTTACCTCGAATTTTGCATGATATGTAATTTAGCACGAAAGTATCTTCCTCTAGATTTCCATTAATACTTTGTTAATGTTGTGTAGATAGGTATTGAGCCGCATTTTACAATTTTGTTTGCTACAGTGTATCAGACCAAACAATCACCAACAAATTTTAACATTTATTGAAAAAAACACAAACAATATGGTTTACAACGACGGTGAAAAAGCAAGACAATATGGCTACGTTCAGGTTTACAGACTCTGACACAGAACAAACGAACTCAAGACTTGGAACAACATACTAGTCCATTTATTGCATAAACATCTACCGCTAAAATGTGTAAACACTGGATCAAAGTACATTATAGAAACTTTCAGGAATGTTTGTAATACCAATATTATCAATTTTATAATGACTCACAAAAATGAATACCTGGATTTACTAGCTAAACAATGCAAGCTAAATCAGAACACCAAATAATGAGGCGCTCCTAGGACTACTCATTTGGAATAGTATTAAAAAAAGTAACTTGCGATTCAAAGAAGAGTAGCAAAACTAAATATTTTTGTACAAAAAATGCAGGGAATGTGTTTAATAATTAATTATTATGATAAGCAACTTGCCTTTAAACGAAGGTAAATGAATATGTAGATAAGCAAATATATTTTCTAACCTACTTTATTCATAAAAGAAATAAATAAAAATGAAATTACAAACAAAAACAACTTAACCTAAAACCGAAGAACTAGAATCGAACTAATACATTTCTTTTAAATTGAACTAGCAAGAAAACCGAAACAAAAAACATAGGGGTTCAGATCCCTGGTTTCACGTAAAAGAACTCTTGCTTTATATCAGGGTTTAATATTTTAGTGTGCTCGATTTTTATAGGCGCCTCATTGTCAAAATTCGTTTAACAGAAGCTCTCTGATATCTTAATACAATAATAAGAATCTCCAACCTATGCCTATAAAAATTCAACACATTGCGTGTTTCTACAGATTTATGATGAAGAAAAATATATATTACGTCTAATAATATACTTTAGTGGCAAACACAATCAATTGAATGTATTTTAAATACATTTTTTTAACATATTTTCTAAGCGATCCGGATTCAAACTTTGTTTACTGTACTTCTTGTACATATGTACATACGTTGGTGCATTCCTACTTATGAATTAGCCATTGTTCTTTGCCTCTTGGCAAATTACTAATTAAAGTCACGTGAAATTTATACGGATTTGCGATACGCACATGTGCAACACAACGTTTTACAGTTAACAGCCAAATAGTGTTAAGAGCATAGCCAACTGCCAGCATTGTGTTGTACTTGTTATAAAAGCACAGATTTTCTTTAACTAATTAAACGGGGTTTATGGTGCAGGCACTATATTTTGGTAATTGACCGTGATATTTTCAGCTCAACTTTTATTCTTTTTCTCTGGTTTATGTCGACAAGTGTATGGAAGTGTTAAGCATTATGAACAGGAGTGGTTTCTCGCAAAACAGATTCCTTTAATATATACTACGCCACATAAATAAACAAACATCCCATAAATGTATATCTTAATAAAATTTTCGGGAAATTGCAGTAAAATACCATTCTAACAATTCTTATAAGTGGACGTAAATCTGTTGAACATACTTGAAATTAACGAATTAATGGTAATCTCTGACTTTTTATTGAAGAACCTGTACACTTGACCAAGTTTTAAGTGTTAATACTCATTTCTGTATCAAATGATCTTATGTAATTATTATGCTGCAAAACTGGATTTACCGAAAGTATAATTATAACACAAGATTTACTTCCATGACAGATAGTCTCCACACCATCCTGCCTTCAGCAAGAGCCATTATTTCACTTTATCAATTGCATCTTTTGACCATTCGATCATTCGAAATCGAGAATCTTGATAAAAACCTGGATCGTATGACTCATTCCAGTGCTACTTGCCTTTATATCAGCCAATTAAAAGTGAACAAAGAGATGGTTAGAACGATATATTTAAGCCCAAAAACCCAAATGCTAAAATATTTTCCGCGATAAATATTATATAAAGATTTATTAAATAATTAAACCTCTCTATCTACCACCAATTTGCATTTTTGACGAGAAACGCTCCACACCTGTTCCTATCCGAAAAGCATAATATTTACGAGTATTAGCTGAATATCTTGCTATGACTGACAACGCAATTTCTAATATTCTATTAGGAGCAAGCACACTTCGAGTTGATTATATTATGTAACTGTCTTCCCAAGAAGTGCTTTTATCAATTCTATTTATTTCTGAGAGAACAGTTTAATTTCTCTTGGACCAACTAAATTTCATGAAAGGCCAAAGCAATCAACAGAGCAATTGGAAAAGAGCAAAATGAAGCGAAGATTGCTTCTAGTCCTCAGCATTTTTCTATAAATTCCTTTCGATATCTTACAACAAGGACACGACTTTTTACATACCTATTAAACTAGGATTAGCAGGTAACTTGTAGTACAGGAATAGTATCATAAGTATGATTATAAAACATTAATGAATGTGCGAAAATTGCGATTAAGAATTTAAATATAGCCATTTAGCTGTTTGCGGACATATTAATTATGAATATATAAAAGAAAAACTAATACCGGTAATTAACTTTATCTCTGTATCTCTGCTTTACTGAACACTTGACACATATAAAGTTAAACGCGATTTCCTGCATTCCATAAATCATTTTCGGACATAGTAACATTTAGTCGAATACTTAAGTCAGTATACTTACTTGTTTTGCATTATTCTAGACGCCGGAGGTTAAAAGCACGTATAGCGAGCATCAAGTTTATATCGCGCGATGAATGAATTAGCATAAAGATCCGCTTGTTATTTCTAGTTCAGACGTCATTCAATCATCATAACGGGCAATAAAATTAGGCGAAATACTGTGAATTTTATGCATATATGACGGAAACATGGCCTGGAGAGCTTCAAGCTTATTTAAAATCACATTAATTTTGTTGGGAAGTACTTGGAATATATGTATTAGTGTTGCGAAATATGATAAGTTAGATTTTAAGGATTAGAAATATTTTAAGTTAATACAGATAAATTCAGAATGTGAAGAAATTATTAAGACGGATCACTCGGAATTGAATAAATTTGTGTACATATGTTATCTAACACGTATCAATTTTGATAATGCATTCGTCGTAGACTACGTTTTGGGGACTGTGACACTTGTTGGAGAAGTCGCCCATGATTCGGGTGATCAGTTGTCTCTTCTGTTGACACAAGACTGATCCCGTACGATGGCACTTCTCCAAAATAGCTAGGATTGTTTTGTTATTTATGTATTCTTGTTAAATTGCTCCTTGTAATATTCTCTAACATGGCATAGTCTTGGTCCATTCTGAAGCCCAACTGCCTATGACCAAAAATAATGCTCAATGATAAAAACCTCCTCGGTTATGAGAACCATAATTATAACACAAACCCCAACACTAAATAATCAATACCTCCAACTATTATATTTATACAACAGATAAACAATTGGTTACTATGGAAACGTAAACCACTAATAACCGTTCATATCAGTTACCTTTGTATTGCAGCATAGTGTACTTAGATGAAGATAGAACTAATGCTAACCGAAAACTGCGTACAATTGGAGAAGTAGAAAAGGCTACTATTCATATTTATACCTGGTGCATGCCAATTCAATATTTATTTTAGATGCAATTAAAAATGCAATTCTTACTGACAATTTGGTAACTAAATCTAGATATATGAATGTAGTAATCATTGTAATTTGTCTATATAGCAATCTATTATTAATGCGAAGGTTGTGGATGCTGTTGGCGTAAAAGTATTTGTCATTCTCAATCCTAACGAAACAATTAAACAATGAACCTTTATTGACAACAAATTTATATGTGTCTCGTTCCATTTGAACTCGCGCGCCTTTTTATGTTTCTATTTTAGCATTACTATATTACAGATACGGAAATGCGAGATTCCTTCGTGTCCAAATACGATTTGTACCCGTTCGGTATCGATTTTTTTTTCCGGCAAAATTAATTGGAATCGCATGTGAACCAATAAGGAAACCATTCAGGAATATTTGGCCATCTTTTTTTTTTGTTCACCACTCGAACATGGAACTGCTTCGGCAAAAACTGGATTCGAATTTGATTGGTTGAATTGTGTATTGGCGACTGGTTTTTGTTTTCTTTCACAGAACAACAGATACAGCTAACTTGATTCTTTCGAGACATATATTTATTGCGGTCTTTCGATAACTCTTCGGCGATTTCTTTTCCTTTGTTCGCTCTACTGTTTTCTTTTTCGAATCGTTTCAGCATCTCTCGCCACCGAAGTATGTCTGCTCGAATTTTTCTTTTCTTATGTGAGAACAAATTAAAACAATTAAAAATTTTCTGTGGAAAAAAAGGTGAAACGTTTTAGTGCTTTTTTGTCAAGTTCGAGGGACCAATAATCCTTGATACGTCCAGTAAAATAAAACTCAAACCTCTATACTTACTGCAGTATTCACTTGAATTGTTTGTATATTTAGCTACGAGGTTGTTTATTTGCTATTTATTAATCTGTACGTCTATAGCAATGCAGGTTTCTCTCGCTGTGGTTCGAATATTTTTCATGAATAATATATGTGAAATAATTGTGCATTAAAGTAAAACGTAATGTTTTTAACATACAGATATAGATGTGTGGTAAATGTATATGTAAATGGAACAGCTTGAATATTCATGTATTTATTATTGGTATAAGATATTTTTTCATTCTCGTATGCGTAGTATGTAGATGAAATGTAAGAGAAATAAGATCAATATTGTGTTGACGCTTGCAAGTAAATTGTTTCTTATAATATGTTATATTCGCATGATGCCTAGCACCATGGATTATATTATATTGGCTATATAAGCTTGTAATTTCTGTATTAGGCTGTAAAATTTGCGTTCTAGAAGAAGCGTCTTTCTGCCATTAGGACAAGCATAGTCAGCTTATGCAACTGTGCAACAATTTGATTTTACGGGGTCTATAAACCTGCTATCAAATTTCTTACTCTATTCCTCTGTTTAAGGAGTCTTATAAGTATCATTATATATGAGAATAAACAATGCTATATACCGCAAAATAAATATAAATTTTTGCATATGAATCATGCACTGCTGCTTCGCTTAGATTTAAAATTAATTCCACATAAGAAACTTATTGTAATAAGAGTTGTCCCTGCTAGTTATTCGTATGACAAAACAAACAGTCTAACCCCAAACGTAAATACCTTAGCGCGGATCCTTCAAATATGGCATTCTAATGTCAGCATGTTCCATAAGCATGCCAAAAATCCTCTGCTCCCTGTGAGCTACCGAAAATTGCCTAGTAAAGTTTCCGGCCGAACAAGCAATTCTGATTTAGGAAAAGTCTAAGGGCAGATTTTCAATTCATCCAACTTACAATGAAGCTTGGGAAATTGTTTGCGCTAATGCCTTTAATGGGCGCTGTATTTCTGAATTTCGAGGTGGAGTGACTTGAAGTTATTCGCTAAATGATTGGGTGGCTTTTCAAATCACTTCTTTCCAGTAGAACTGTCTGCATTAAGACGTTTGACGTGCTCTCTAAACGACACGCATCCGTGCTGATGTCCCTCAAGGGTCCTTATTTGGGTCAGAACTCATTCTAATTTACACCAGTGATATACCAACGACTATCAATACTAAGCTGACTGTATACGCGGATAATGCCGCCGGGTATACCACCTTCAGGAACGATGTTCCGATTTGTTGATAGCTCCAGCGATCTATGAGTGGAGACTTTCTATCAACGTCGACAATTGCGTCTTCCATCATCAGCCCATCTTCTATAGACTACAGATGCGGTGTCCCAGATTGACCTTGCACATGAGGCTAACGTTTAGATAGGTTATTTGTAGCTGCGACAATTCTAAGAATGTCTTCGATTCTGCCTGCTCTTTTATCATCTTTAGGTAAATGAGGGGAAAACGCTTTAAAACGGTGAAGTGGTTAAAAGGACCACTCCCTTAAACATTAGCGGGTTAAAGGAGCCTACTAGCCTTAGCGAGTGTAGAAGATCTAAGATTACTACACAAGTTTTTATCTATTGTAGAAAGTACCAACGAAGGAAATAAATAAATATCATGGTCGATACAGCCACATGCAAGGTTTCTCTTTATGGTTTTGGCTACTTTCGGCAATAATTATTACTGTTACATACCGCATGGAAATATTGAACTCAGATATAGAAGACACATGAAATCTTGAAAGATAAGATGACATTGCGCGAGGAGAGCGGTATAATACTGAATGCAGAAGAAGTAGTGGACTTGTTTAGAATATAATTGTCATCTTGCCAATTGCTCTTTATGTGATGGTTCTTCTTCTGAAGTCTGATACTAAATACGACGGTACTGATGTCATTTATCATGTTTAGAGAACCGTGTATCTGACCTCAGATGATAGAAATGTTGTTTTTGATGCAAATCTTCTCAAAGTTTAAAGCAATCGACATTTTAGAGCATAACATACTAATGAAGTTGTCTGCGTCGAGTGCCTGTGACCATCACATTGCGACATTGCGTACATGCAGTAATGCATTATTACTGCTTCATTGATCCCCAAAATCTCAAATGTGACTTATGCAGTTGTACAAAATATGACGTTGGAGTGACCGTACTAATTTAAAAGGAGGAACCTGTGTATTTTTAAGATTGACATTGGACAGTAAACTTAAAATGCCTTGTGATAATATCGCCAATCTACTAACGATAAGTTTAGACATATATGCAATACAAACTATAAAAGAATCTTGCTTAAGGTTATACGTATAGGTACCAATGCTAATGTGTTTATATTACCGAAATGAATAATTAGGAAGATCTTTGACTTCCCGTACACAAATCTTTTTCCCACATTTTGTTCTAGAAACACAAACAAATTAATGTTACTGTTTTTCAAAATTATTTACTCAAAATCAAATTACAAACAGAAAAGTACAACATAAAGTTTTATTTTTTATTTTCATTACTTCAACAATGAAACTGATGCTTTCTTCAATCCCAAATTAATATCTGAAACGTTAAACAAACAATTTGACATGATTATTAACCTATGGTTGTGTTTCCTAGATATTTGAGTTAGACATGGTTGTTGTAAAGTTTAAAAAATTACCGCCGACTTATTAAATATATTTCTTTGTTATTATCTGTGGTGTGTAGTATGTGATAACCCGTCATACTTGTATTATATCCGTTATACATGTTTTATTGGCGAATATGTAATCCATGTAATTAGCGTAGGTCTATACAGGAAACTGTGAAACATATATCCTAAAATAATATTCAACTTCTGGCAGCAGTGCTGTCAAAGCCCAAAAATAGTTGCCAGCGAAAAGCACGGCATGGTGTTTATCAACTTACGTCGCATCTCATACTTCTTGCTTGGAAAAAGATATCGACTTGTCTTACGATTTTCACATGTTGCTCTTTTTTCGTCAAGCGTGTTCATAGGTGTGCTGTGATAATGTTCTTAAAAATCACTATTCATTAGTTAACTAATATTGTCAAGCAGATCTGAAGGAAAACAAACAATGTGAGGATTAAATAAGAAAGGTAAATATTAGAACTTCTGTAGTTCAAAAGAATATACGTCAGTTTTAATTTGCTAGTGTATTGATCTAAATATTTTACAATTAATCTTACTGAAATGTTCGTTAACTACTCTAAAAAAATATCTTCCTATGTATATGTGACCTATGTATACAAGGATTTCAAAATGGAATCTTATGCGCAATATGTATGCTTGACAACGCGTTTGACTGTGATATTATCTGAAAAGTACTACGTAAATGTGTTGTATACAAAATATAAACAGAAAAGGAGTAAATATTTGTTCAAGATGGAAGGCAAAGATCACATTGCGTCACTAATTGTAATATACCAATTAACCCAAAGAAATACCACAACACTCACAGAAAATATATGAAGCAGTTCACAAAACATAGTATAAAGCGTTTACTATAACTTGAGACAAATGGCTTCATCAGTTGAAATGCTTTTAAATATGCACTTCTCCACAATAACTTCAAAGGAAAGGTTACTCCTGTGAATTTTAGATTACAGGTACACAGGTACATACATACGTTTCATTGATGCATCTGTAGGTCTCTGATCTTTTCGTCATTAAGATTTTCTCCGATGGAGTCATTGAGTGTCTATGTAGGCTTTCGATTTTATTTTACTTATAATGTATGTGTATATCGAATCTAATTTTTAAGTATAATTTCTCAATAAAAAGACATTTTAGGGTATAGGGAACCCAAAACAAAATATTTGCAAATAATGCGTAGAATCGATTACATTGAAAAAAATTATACCATTGTATTTAAAATAATAAAGTTGTGTTTTGTTCAGTGAAAATGGAATATCCTGTATAAGTGAAAGTAATTTTAGAACATGTGCCATATCAATTCAAGTAACCTCCGTATAATGGTTTTTCAGAAAAAATATCCACAAGGGGAGATATGGTACTTGGACGCAGTACAGAGACACCTGCTGTACAATTTAACATCGTCCTCTTCCAATTATGCTCTTTGACAATTTCCATCTCCTCTCCAGCGATGTTGCTATTTCTGATATCTATTGCAGAAGTTTTGTTTGGTTGTTCTGAACCTGCGTGCTGACTCATTGGATATTGCCTGTTGTTGCATAATGGTAACCGTTCAACTTCCGCTTAAGCGTTATTTCAGCACTTAAAATAATAATCTTACGGAGCCATATCGGGATAAGTCAAAAATTATTTAACTGAAAACGATGCATGATTGGAGACATGAATTAATATGAGGATTGTATTTAACCCTTGTACTACCAAGGTATTTTATAACCTTCTTTTACCAAGGGAAGTTACGAAATTACCCAACATTTTTTTTTGATACAAAGTATTAAATGAATGCAACATATTTTTAAATCGACAATAACATGCAAATACTACAATTTCACATAATTACAACTACACAAAAAAATGTTTTCTTATAACACGTAACGTGGATGCGATGAGCAACACTACATACAAACTGAGAATTGGGAAAGTACCTACCGTACATTTATGATATCTATCTACATCTACTGGACATAACAGTAAGTTATAATCGTGCAACTGGTAATATAATATTCTAACAATGTGGGCAAAATCTAGCTCAAACTCTCAAATTTTGATGTAGAACACGTAATACATTATAAAACATTTGTAATACTATATTTGTTCATACAAATTTTAGAATAATGACGAGATTACCCCACAAATTCTTTTTGCAATAAGAAAGAATATGTTGCGAATTTTATATATATAACTAATGGAGGATCATTGTAGAAGTATAAGAAACAATTACATGATATATAAATAAAAAATAACTACGAGAAAAGAAAATTTGCGTAAAAAACGACTCTGGGGTAATGAAAATATTACCCCTCTTGGTAGTAGAAGGGTTAAATATCCACGATGCGTTACATGTTAACATTCAGTTTCTTTGGTTTTTTGATGTTCTTGTTGTTCATCTGATAAGTTCCCAGACATCAGCTATATACAATTTTAGTAATGCAGAATTTCTTGAAATGCGTCGAAAAGTATCCATGCTCGGGTTTACCTCATGTGTTAGCTGTCTGCCTCGTGCTAATGGAAAACGTTAGATGAAAGTAAACGTTTAATACAGCATTGTTGTCTTTTATGTGTGGTGGGTGCTTAGTTGCAGTGATTAGGTAAGCTGTATTACTTGTCTGTCTATCACTGCATCTCTCGCGGTGTAGTTGTGTGTGTGTAAATTATGTTCAAATGTCTTTGCGACAGCATCATATCGCCTTTTATAATACCGCGCTGTTAATAGCGAATAGTAAGTCGATCCGGATCTCAACTATTTGAAAAAATATCACCGTCCTTCCAGAGAAATAAATCCTGTAACTACGAGTAGGGAGTGCATCGTTAACGATTTTGTTTAATGATGATTTTTATCTTTAATCATTTGGTATAATAGTCGGCTGTAAGTTCATTAACTGCATCTAGCCAAAGTTTACCATCTGCAATTTTTATTAATTTATTAATAAAATTAATTTATTTTGGTTAAAAAAGTTACGAAAACTTAGTGATAGTTAACAAATTCAGCATATGTGGACTCTTCTAGTCAATCAGTGTTGTTTGTTGATTTACAAAGCGCGCAACATGGCTCATAAGTAAGCTAACGAATGTTCCTGCTGGTGTTAAGTCCAAGGCATAAGAGTCTATCTGATACTTCAATATTTTATTAGGAGCGTATTGGTTTCAATAAGGATGAGTACTATATATCATTGCACTAAGTAATAAATTTAATTTCGGCATTGTAGACTGCTTAATTAACGAAGGGATCAGAGGACGATGCAGTATGAGAGTAGAAAAACCTGTGGATATTTGCGGCGCCTAATCTCATGGACATATCGCTTTCATGTTTTGGACTAGTCGTACAGATGAAGACTTTGGGTAGTAACCTCTGCTTACAGCTAAATAATAATAAGACAGGATTTATTTCACTTCCATAGAATAAATACAGAAGTAGTACTTATGGGTCCGTGAAGTTAGGCAGACTAGGCTACCATCGACTTCACGAACCTGTACTTACGCTTACTCTACTTAGGGTGGGTTTATCAATGTGAGGATAAAAGTGTTAGGTAAGTAACTGGCAGATATTGCTAACTAGCAGATAAAATTTAGCAGCCTTATCTTGCAGATAACTTCTATTTAACACTCAATAAACGTTTTATTGTAATTATCTTACGAATAAAATTTGATAAACCCACCCTTACAAGGCAAATCTATTGTAGACACATGTGTTCCTTTCTATGTTGTCCATACAGCTATTCGAGGCTTTACGACACTGCTCGTTAATGAAGTTTTTGAGCTGTCTAGAACAATAAACCAATAAATGATAATAAAAGAAATCTAAATTTATGCTTAGTGTCCAGTGACACTATCAAGGTAGTTTCTACAATAAAAATACAGAATAAATGTACCTAATGCGATAACATAAACCAAACTTATGCTTAGTGTCCAGTAGACACTATCAAGGTAGTTTCTACAATAAAAATACAGAATAAATGTACCTAATGCGATAACATAAACCAAACTTATGTACAATTTGCTAGGACATCTGCAATAAATCCAACGAAAGAAATCATTTTCCAGCTAAAGATAATTATTGACATAAAGAGTTTGTAATCAGCCGATATTAAACTAATAGAGAAGCACAGCGCTATGGCAACCATGAAGATTTGGGCCTAAAGCTATATCCATGTATTGATTAAAAAACTGAAGACTATTTAGAGTTATATTACTCCTTGATATATTTTACGAGGGCAACAGCAGTAATAAAAATATTTTTAATTCTAATATTATTAAAACAGAAACTCTTAAAACTATTCAGATTTTACCAATATTCATAAATAGTTTACAAGTATAGCGTATGCATTTATATAAGCTCATGGTATGAACGAAAAACTCTTAAATATAGGGTATCACCTGAGATTATTACACTGATTCCAGTGTTTATGTAAATGACAGAACTTGCTTATATACAGAAATATCCAACGACATACAATTAATTCCTAAAATATTGCAACTGGATACGCGAATTGTGCATATATACGTCCATAAGTATCAGCAGGCGTAGATAGGTATGTAAATATTTGTCATACCTGAATTTTTTGAATATAAAATATTTATACGTTTTCATGCAGAGTTGAAGTGTGCAAATGCAGTAAAATATAAAAAGAGACAAGGAAAAAAAGTAAATAATGCTCGCGGTTGAATGTCATTTGGAAGGTGACCAGGTAACGAAATCATAAAATTAAGAATAAAATACAGGTTAGATGTGACGTTTAAAGTTTATTTCTCATCACAGTCTAATCCCGATTGACAAACCGTCCTACACTCGCCACTAAACTCAGCGAACTTATGTTGTACATTAGTGGTAAATGGCCCAAAGCATTTACATAATCTATAAGTGTATGCGGAAAATGTTGATAACCCAATAAAAAAAAACAAGGAAAAGAAATGGTTGGGAAACAGGTGTTCAATGTTTTTATAGCTGCATGCAAAATAATATTTATGAAAATTCATTGTGATTTTAATCAAAAGAAAAGTTCAAAGTAAGGTTGTGTTAGTTTCTCTACATCCACTGCTAAACATACATATTTACGATATGCTAACAGTAAACTTATATCGTTGATAAAGATGTTATATTTGATGGTGTGGCTACACCAAAGAATGAGAATCACTGACTTTTTAAAATTCTAGATCGGGCGTGTCAAATTTAAATACTAATGAAACTCGGTAGGCGTTTTGAAGTTTCGCTATCAACCTTTTCCCGTTTAAGAATTAAATCAAGAAAACCGAAAACTTGACAGTTTTTCGAAGCAGCATTTCATTATTTCAGAATGAATTTCAGAAGAAGCAAAATTAGCTCAAGTCTGTGCATGTGGTACTTACCTCCCGAGTTTCATAAACATCTGACTTTGATACAAGTGAATCTCTCTTTATTAATTGTTTTATCCACGACTGTACGTTTCGTAGCATAAAATTGATCACGCATCTAAATTTGGAACAATTAAAATTTCAATCTTTGATACGAGTTTTATGTCACCTTAATAATTGATCTGTACGTATGTAAGGCTAATAAAAACCTTAGCGAACCACCGCCTCCGTCGTTTCTATTAGCGCTAACGAAAGACGAACGTTTGGTCATTAACATAATGTTGACGGAGTTGTGACCCGAGAATGATTGTACGGTGGCGCATTAACAAATTTCGACGCAGATAAAGTGCCTTAAACTAGGTACTTTATGAGACATTGTTATTTTTCGTTTTTTCGAAATTCGTGTACTGCCTGCTCACGAGTTGTATGTATATAGATGTTTTCTATTTTTATGTCCTGTACGAGATGCGTTCGATTGTGAGAAGAAATCCGTATCTGTTTTTACCTAACAAATAAAGCGTCATAAAATAAAAGATATTGTTCGATGTTTAGAAGTAAACATTGCATAAATTTCAGTTTGTGTGTAATTCTAAAACTTGTTTGACGTGGTAGTGTTGGTTTCGTTGCGTTCATTTATTTTCAGGTTTACGTATTGTTTCGATAGGATAAAGTAGCCTAATTTGTTATAGTGCTTTTGGGGTAAATGTAACAAGCAGTGCCAGCAAAATATTTCTATATTAACACCAACCTGTGAAATATTGAAAACTGAATTGTTGTGAAATGTCTTATCGATCAAACAGTTGATCAAAAGTTGAGTACGTGGATGCAGCGGCAGCGGTTTCCTAAGCCATGTTGTTAGACTTATAGTACTACTAGAGTTTTGTTGTGTATCTTTATATATATGTGAAGTGTTTCATGGCATTGCTACTGCTTTATCCTGTCACAAGCAAAATAACTCTGTTAATTGCATTCTAAAGGGAATGGTAACTCAAAATATACCGATCTACCCCAAACTACTGCTACGAAATCATTCCGGTGAGTTCGAATACTGGCCTGGCAATTCTTCAATCACTTCACCACTCAATTAATTTTCCCATTTCAGCTATCGAGCTATACCATCGCATTGACCATTGAGAATGTATCGAATATCGAGGATCCTGAATATTTATTATGCACTAATAGATATGAATGAAAATTTAGAAACTAAATGTGAATTTAAAACCAGCGAAAGAAAATTAAAAACGGAACATACTTCAATATCACTTTCTGATATCCTGACACATTTGGTCCAGAAACTTCGTAATCTGCATGATTTGATAATATTCAAAGTTGCTTTTTTGTTTCTTCAATATCAGCACAACATATTTTGCTAACAAGATAAAAGGACCTATTAGCGAAGGAAAGCACAGCTTTTCAAATACAACATTACAAGTATTTCATTAATATTTTTTACAGATAGATACATTTGAGGAGTTATTATGCAAACGATACTATATACTATCTTTGTTCAATCCACTGTTGTTGTAAATAATCGCAAGAAGTGCTTGTAAATATTTATACTTTTTATACATAACCTTTGGAAATAAATGTAGATGTATGTTAACTTTATGTTTTCTCACTCGACATCACCAATAGGATTCATCTTTTTGTGACCACAGCAAAAACCGATAAGATCTTATGTAAACAAAGTAAAACGTGCTTGAGGTGTTTTATTGCGTTAATCTCGGAACCCATAACTATGAAGTTAAGCTGTAGATGTTTACGGACCGATAGGATTTTATCCGTTTATGTGCACCAGTAAAGCAATTCACACTGCAAGTTGAAGCGTAAAAATCACTGGAAGTTTACTATTATTGTAGCATTTAATTTGTGGTGGAGGTATTTTAACGCCATCGAATGCAACGTATTATAACAACGATTCCAGTGAATCTAGTCCAGGTAGTCGCATAAAAAGTATACAGAGTCGAACTCATGGGTCGGTTACATTGGCGTTATATGGAAGATACAATGCGATACCAGTTTAAAGAACAACATTTAAAATTACAATACCGCTTATAGATGCTTCCGTATCCTAAAGATAACACGAAATCAAGGAAAATGTTAACCATAAAACAATTTTAATGACTTTGTGTTGTAATCATAATATCTAAATATTCCATATCCGTTATTGTACATTGTTGCCAAAGCGTTTGTGAAGTTGTTGAAATAGATTTTCGTACCGATCAGTCTAGTTCCCCTCACAAATAATCTGTGGGGTTCGGGTTGGGATTTAATCTTTTCGATTACGATTTCTTTCTACTACAGCTTTGCCTTTACACCGCTATTTAGTTTATTTTTTGAAAAATTTTTTTAACAATTGATATGCTCAATATACTTTTCATGGAAGCTTGGATTACGTAATGAAATTAAGTTTTCAAAGCTTTCTTCCTGGATGGACCAGCGTCTAATATTAACCTATAAGATGTCTCTAATGGTCCGGGGTTTTTTATAGTGGTTACTTTGACGCTCAAAATTAGTGCTTTATCTATATGTGAAAATGAAGCAAAACGAATAAGATCGCGATATCTAGGACATGGGTGAGTAAACGCAGAGCCCATTTTTTTGGTTTAATAAATGTTCTGTAAATCGTAATGAGAAAATTTAATATAGAGATTTCCACAATTTTTAAACTAGGTACAAATATATATTACTTCGTTGAGTTATTCACAGGCCAGCAATGATCTGCTGCTCTCATTTCGATGAAATTTAATGTTACGATCAAAGGTTTATTATTACTCAAGTTGGTTGAGGTAACATATCCATTAGAGGTAATTATTTCCTCCATACTTTTATTACCTTATCTGATTGCTTCTTTATCTGCATAAAAGACTGTTGCATAAAAGATTATTGCACATTGTTCAGGTTGTAAGTTGCAGGTCAAAAGACTCAACGTTCTGCAGCACCCTGGTTCGTTACTAATGTGCAGATCCATAGAAATCTAGAAGTACCACTTTTGTAGGATCATACGCTGACGCTGGTCAGGAAGACCCTCGAGGGTGTTGCTCAGTCCCGTTGGTCCATGTAGTAACAAAATGAACTTTCACGTTAGCTTCTATCATGATGCAACTCAACTTAATTACTATATTAATATACATATATATCACTACCCAGACTTTTCCCATAATATGCGTATATCTATATTGTCCACGGAGTCTTACTTTCTATTTTGAAAAGAAGGGACAATCAGGAGTCAGAATTTTTTGAAATAGGGATTAAACTCCCAGACGTGGTGTCAGGGTTGCGATCTTTGTTGCACACAGAATTGTTTGTGGATGTAGACAAATTCTCAAATATGTACGCCAAGCGTAAAATATTTTCTAAATATGTTGACCTTCCTTCACCAAGGCCCATTTCTGTGTGGTACTATAAAAAATGTTGACTTTTATACTGCAGCCTCTTTCTCTAGTTAATTTTATCTATTAGTGTCAAGTTCGATTCGTCTATACATAAAATCAGTTAGTTTGTTTGATTGCATGACTTGCTTTGGTTATTGTTTTCAGAAAACTGTTGTGACTGTGTATCGGACAAATTTTACTACTTAAAGAATTCGTTCTAGTGCCATTAACGGTTACGCTTGAACAGATAAATAATATTGGCATTCAAAAAGTAAATGGTTATGTTTTTCTTGAGTGATAAGCTCACATTTTTTTTTGTTATTGCACTCGCAAAATTAGGCTTTTATCTTATTAGTATTTATATATAGACCCGTTTCGTATTAATGTTACCTTTTACAACAGCCTATACTGCAATTTCACCAATTTCCAACTAATCTTGTAAAACTGCGTGAAAAAATGTTAGCTGTGTGAAGCAAATTGCTCGAATGCTTACAAAAAATATTAATTTTGATATAGAAGGGTTAATTTTTTTATAACAAATTCAATTTTGCTAGTAATAGTAAGCATCCCTCGATTTCGCTTATAGTCAAAGCTGACCAATTTACTTCTGTAAGAAGATAGATAACAAGGCCGATCCTGAACGAAACCTCACAGTACGCCATGTATATTTACAATCGAGAAGAGAAGAACAAGGTAAAGAACATTATGTGTTTTTTTCTTGCATTGCTGTAACTGCCGTTTATATTGCCAATAAATCTACTATTTTTCTCTGTTATAAGCTCGAAATAATAGTATCTGTGTGTTGTAGGTGCCGCTGTAACTTTCCTTCCAAGTCAACATAACAATTATTTAAGCTTGGTATTTTTATATGAGACAGTAAGAAGCTACGGCGCCTGTGGATACTACCGATCAGCAAATGAAAAGTCGTGCATGAGCAGTTCATTTTGTACGTGTGTATTACTTGAGGTAATTATTTCAGCTTGGCGTAAACTTGTAATTCCAAATTAACATTTCTTACCCGCAATGGTAAGTAGAGTGTTAAGTCGCGCAGAAGAGCTAGACAGCATGAGAGTTTTTACACAAATTGCAAAAGTAGGATTCCGTGGTGCATTACTTTGTTTTTTCATAATAACCGCTTTTGTATGCGCTATATGTCAGTGTATTTTTGAATACTAATATGATAGCTAAAAGTTTTATTTTGTAGACTACGGCGAAATTACCTAAATAAGTAAATTTATTAGAGATATTTTTATTTTATCCATTTTTATCGAAATTGTATAAGACGAATCAATAGTCTTTCTGTATCTGTTAATCAGTAAATATTGATGGCTCAAAACTATGCAGTGTACTGGTAGGATAAAGATAACAATAAGATAAAAATGTGACTCACACAGAATTAATTTTTCGAACAATTTTTCATTGTGAAATAAATGCCGACTGCCATATTAAAAATACATAAACTAGTATATAGTCAACAGCCTGGGGACCAACTTGGCGCAATTCACACCATATACTGCGTTGGAAAGTGGAACAGCTACCAACCAATAATTTACGAGTTTTTCGCAATTGCGCTTTTTACTGCATAGTATACTAAATCGCTACACATATACATACAGACAATTGTTGTCATGATAATATCATAGAAATGAGGTTATATAAATCCAGATTTTTTTGTCTGCAGCTGCTTATCGCTAATGTCCCGTTTATAAGTTTGCTGGTCTGATGTCCAATATTATGCCGCACCCTTGAAGGAAATAACATGCTGCAAAAGTAAGTTCCTATATGAATATTCATGAGCGCGCTAAATAAAATACAGAAGTTAATTTAGTTTTTGAGAACTTATTCAAAAACGAAACCGAAGTAGTGCAAGAAACTGAAGCACGAAATGAGAAAAAGAAACACTGGAGAACATGTACAGGAGGCACCGAGTAATGAGCAAAAAACTCGTTGAAATATCCTCATAAATTTCTCATGTATTCATCATCCTAGCGTGTGTCTTTCGTCAGCAAACGAGATGCTGCTTTTGCCTCCGTGGGTAGGTAATTAGTCGCGTTAACAGATGAAGCTGAAGCTACCACTCCCACTCGTGTCTATGACTATGATTATTACAGATACAGCAGCCCTATATATCCGCAGGTACAAACTGTAGTTTTGTATTACGCGTACGGTTGTATTTACGAATTACATTAAATAAATAAATTTCTTATGGTTTACTTTTTTACTCATATCGGAAGTGCAGGGATTCATTTATGTAAATATTTCTATATTTCCTATGTATATAAAAATAACTACTTTAAATCTAGACCCTTCTTGTTGCCTTTTTGCGTTTATTACGCAACAGTCAAATTTCTTGCATGTATCGAGATATACATATAAAACGTGAAATTACTGCAACTAGTAGGAAACTACTGTTTTTCATTTAAATTAAAAGAAGAAACCCATATTCTGCATTAGTTGCAGTAATTTCACGTTTTAAATTCTACAACTGTCAGTGTCAGAACTGATCAAGTTTTAAAGTTTTATTGATATACATACATATATATACACGGTTAGTATAAAGTCTTAGTGAATTCTGTAAAACTTGCGGTCTAATACTGTTGATTTATTCAGTTATTAGTCCCTCTAATTCTTATAAATAATTTGATCTATTTTTATATACTTGACATTTTCATTGACTCCACCAGAAGAAATTAAGTGGCGATAAATCTGGGGAACGGGCTGTCTGGCTATTCAATTGCTCCTCTACGTCCAATCTAGCGTGCAGGAAATACCTCGTCCAAATGGTCACGAACATCACGCGCAAAACGTGGTCAAGCCCGATCCTGTTGGAACCAAATAGATTCGTTTGATAGATTAAACCTATTTGGAATTGGAAATAGCGATATCGTTTCGCAATAAATTTAAATAGCTATTACTATTTCAATTTTCTCTTGTGAAAAAATGGCGTATTGTTTAATTTCCAAATATATCAGCCCACACATTCACTTTTTATCGGTGCTACGTATCGAGTGAGGATCTTCCGTCCACCAGTAACGACATTTGTGCCTGTTAACCGTACCATTAAAAAAAACGTTGCTTCGTCGAAGAAGACTATTTGATTTACAAAATTTGGCTGTTCTGTGATTGATGGTGTCATTATTTCGCAAAAAAATGTAGCCTGCAATCATCTTCCAACAATTCATGAACGGTTTGCATTTTATACGGTTCATTTTTGCAGATTGGAGGATTTTATAGGCAGATTTTTGTGAAAAGTTATGAATTTGTCCCAATTCCTTTGTCGAGATATGGCTATTTTCTTGTATTGCAAGTAGAACATTCCAACTGGTATAATCATCGGTTGCTGTACTTGGACGTCCAGTCTTGGCAAATCTTGTATTAGGTTAGATGCTTCCTACTTCTGAATTGTTGAGGGTATTCTATTTAAAAATTTATAACGAGAAGTATTTCCGGTAAAACAGGAAATACAAAATAAATATGAATGACATGAATAAATTTGCAATTTTTAGTTATACAGCGATCCAATTTCAAACGTTACGCGACCATTCCGGAGCACTAACCGTGTATATACAGAGGTTGCTTTATTAATTATGGGAAATATTTTAACTGAAGATGCTATGTGTCAAATAATGACCATTGACCAAAAATAGCCTTATTTTCGAGATCAAGGCCTTCAAAGTTCCAGATAAAAAATCGTTTTTCCATCTTTAAGATAATCTACTTCTACGATGAAACTAAAATTTGGCATGGCGATTTAGTATTATTAGATGCTTCTTATGATGGAATTTTCCGAAATTAGCAACATTACAGCAAAGAGAAAAAAATATCCCCTTGTGTTAACATCAATAGAAATTTTTTGTTTTCTGATGTACAACCACAAAATTAGCATCACTTAATAGACCTAACGCCAAAAATAAGGTCCTCTTGTAGAAACTTTGTAGTATGCTTGGTTTTCGAGAAAAAAACGAGAAAGTTCGGAAGGGTTAGTGGCTAAAAATTGTTTAAACAGCAAAAATCCGGGTAGGCCAACAGTCAAATTCTATGTCACTGGCGGAATTGTCATTTTAGGACAATTTTTCGATTATTCTTTAATACTTCCTATGTAAACAACATATTCATTTTTTTCTGGAACTTTGAAGAGACCATCATCCCGAAAACGGTGCGATTTTGAATAAAGCTATTTTTGGACAATGGTCATTATTCGATACGTAGTATCTCCAGTTAAAATATTTCTCATAATTACTGAACCACCCTGTATATTCCTAAGAAGCAAGTAGTGAAGAATCTTTAGTACTACTTTTAATTAGTACTATATCCTCAAATATTCTATTTCTATTTACCATCACATGATTGACTGAATGATAATGATTGAAAAATTGCACAACTTGTGTAAAATCAGAATATCCTGATATTCTTGCGCTTTCTGCTATAAATGGCAGCGTTAAGCAAATTTTGTCATTCTAGTATTTTTAGTACTTCTGTGTGTTTATATGGCTGCTTATACAGCATGCATATTGATATGAACAATACATAGTTAAGGTTATTTTCTGTGGAATTTATTGAAGCGTATCCCGAATTACCAATACTATGGAAAGTAACATGTGACCTATAAAAACCGTAGTTTAAAAACAGACGTCTACAATGTTCTCATAGAAAAGCTTAAAAGTATTCTATCAGAAGCCAATAGATAATAGAAAAAGTTTTTACTAAAAAACCGACGCGTTTCTTCAGCAAAGCTGTCATTGTTAAGGCGATAATAAAACTACGCAACAAGATACTACACCATAATTGTGGTACAATATGCTTGGAGGTAAATAGCCGTAAATAACTATTGTGTATGACACCAAATTTGTCCTCGCCAGAAATATAGTATAAATTTCTTCCCATTTTTCCCTCAATTTTAAAATATAAACGCCACAACAGTTAGGTGAAGGAAGTATATTTTATTTAGATTAAGTTGGCAATTCTGTACCAAGTCAATATTAGGCTAATTCAACTAAAATTACAATATCAAAACGACGCTGTCGCAAACTTCAGCTGCAGCAGATAATGATAATTCAATAAAAACAGCAGCAATTCCATTTTTGTAACATCTCTTGATTTTCAAATCATAACACTTACCGCATTTGAACTTCATAATGATCGAGAGCATAGATCATTTTGTTTAGGTAAATATATAGCTAACTTTGCTCTTTTATGGAGATAACATCAGATATTTATTCCGTTTATGTCATTTTACATCTATATAAAGTTTATGTACTAGAACTAATCTGGTATGAACAACGTCATAAAATGTCGCATCTTGTACAGAGGGATTTTTATTACTTTGCGGATAATCCAAATCAAAAGCGTACAGATGCATAGAGCCAGCGTTCCGGCATAAAAGAACATTTCAATAAATTTGTGCAGGTAATTACCAAAAAGACGGCGACAACGGCGGTCAAGAGGAACACTCCAGGCGGATATTTACGATCAATTATTCACATATCCGATGCGATGGGAATAAAAATTGTTATGGAGTGATAAAAGTTATTATTTATTGCGCGATCGAGAACGTCGTTAATAATCATATTTAATGCTCATACATTTCGTTCGTGTCCGGTGGGTATATCATAGTACTTTATCAAGTAGCTGGTACCATCAGATATGGAAACGAAAGCTGTGTTAGGTGCACTCTACTCGTATAACGCTTGCTGTACTGCTGCGCCTACAATTTGTTTGATATCAGTTTACACGATATCTCGCTATCTTTACTGCCGCTCGCGAAAGCTCAAGCTTACCACTCGTGGGTGGCAAATCTAGATTCTACTGAAAGTTCTTACATTACAAAAAACGCAAACGCATAGTAAATTAAAATATCCGTTTTTGGTATTGGAATACGTTGGATCTCGTGAAAATTTAATAGGAAGTCTATTCTCAGTATAGTAACCGCTCCTTTTAAAAGACAATCGCGGAAACAATCTATAGACACTTATAGAATGTACAAAACTGTAGACTGGCAGTTTTGACATTAATGTTGTCTACACTTCGAAATAATCTGAGTGATAATCAGGGAAACTACATGATAGGTACTCTACTCTGTTATGAGATTACAGACTAATGCTGTGACTTTTTGTATAAATTGTACCAGAGTTGACGACGAATACATGTTTTTACCTCAAACTGTATTGAATTATATATAATTCAAATATATTGAAAAATGATCATTATTGATAAAATTCAGGTTAAGTATATGTACATATATAACATCCTCTGTCTACAATTTTAATGAAAAATTATAATCTTCTGGGACGAGAAACTACGGAAGAGGATTTTTCAAACCAAATATCTCGATCTGAAAAACTAAATTATTAACAAACCGTGTCCGATAGCAAGACATTATTATCTCAAAGGATAATTGTTTGAGAATTTGAAGAGAAATAATATATTTAATAAGACGATGAGTTCGTCCTTGAATAAGAAAGATAATTATCCTATAAATGATACTCGCTCTCAATTTCACGAAGTACTGACAGAAGAAAAAAATTAAAAGCAGTTCCCTCTGTGTAATCACGATAAAGAAATTATTAAATTGCTGGAATACTCCGCTTGGAATGTTTTGTTGGTTTTTAAGACAAAATTGAGCCTGCAGCTACGTATAAATTGTTTTCATATAAGGAAATACGTCGATCAACAATATCTCTAGCTTTTGTAGCGGATTATGTCTAGCTTAGGAACGTTATTATTGCAAAAAAATGAACATGATTTCTAATAAATGGTAAATTCTATAGAAACTACTAAGGCGTGAACGGGTTATAATAATTTAATTTATTATATTAAAGTTGACGGGAATATAGAATATACACCAGACGTTGGTATATAGATATTGGAAAACCTGCCTGTAAAGGAATTTTATGGGAACAGTAATAATTGCGTGACTAAACCAGCGATAGAATAAATTTTGTGACATAAATAATAATTTAATAGTTAGTAGTTTGCTGCTGAAGTCGTTTGTAGTCAGGATTGTATATTTATAGATGGTAGTTCACTATACATATATGTATTATAATGTAATACATACATTACATAAATTGCATGCCCAAAAAATATAAATAATAAATATTATGTTCATTAATGTGTTCTAGTTTATTGTTACATCACTAACACGTAGATTTACACAATTTATAGATACATTGTATAAAACCATTGATTAATTTATGTGTCATCTACTATATACCGGGTGTTTCTGGGAGGTGGCTCGCCCCTATGATTTCTAAAATATTTGGAATAGAGAAACGAAATTTAGGAATTATCTACGGGGCTTTAATTTACATTGACATAGTCAATACATTCTTATCACTTACGCTTTTACCGGAAATGACTTTGATTTTCGATTTTTAAATGGGACTACCTGAATATTTTTCGATATTTTGATTCGGGATAACATTTTGAGTACAACTGCAGCAAAATATATTTCTTGATATAAATTTTTTTTTCAATTTTTTTGCGTTTTCACAAAAAATAAACGTTCGTTCAGTATATATATGTAGGATATCAAAATGAAGGTACTTCAATGCTCTTTCGTGTTGATTTAGCGAGCCACCCTCCTCCCATTTGGAAAAATTATATTAAAACATAAAAACTAAATTTTGGACCTACAAATGCGCTTAAAAAACTGGGCATATGGTAAAAATGAAAAAATTTGTTCGTATCATGTTTATACAGTAACACCTCAGCATATTAACTGCAAAGCACTCTCGATGAAAAAAAAATGAAAAAAAAATTTTATATCAAAAAATAACTTTTGCTGCAGTTGTACTCAAAATATTATCACGAATCAAAATATCGAAAAATATTCAGGTAGTCCCGTTTAAAAATCGGGTAAATGTCGGAAAGTGATTTTCTTCGGTATAGAAACATTTTGCTTCTGTATATTTGGTTGCATAAACGAATATTCATATATTTTTTGAATAAAAACTACATCAGATACCTACATACATATTGATGATTATGTACTTTTTCGGCATGCCGATTCAACAAACTGATAAATTAATATTAAACACAAATGTTTGTCTGTCGGTAGTTTAGTATGTTTTGAAAAATGTATTGGAGATACAGTATTTCCAAGTGTTTAATAATAAAGAAGATAAATGTACGTCTGCCGACGAAAAATAATTTTGAATGTCTTTTCGCCGTAAATATTTTTAATACAATTAGATGCTTTAATTACAAAACATTGGAATTGAATAGAATCCCAGAGTAAACGTCTAACACTCCTTAAATGATTTCTTGAACTGTAAATTCAAATTAAGCGCGAAATTTTAAGCGTGGAATTTACTAAATACAGGATTTAATTTAAAAAGAAATTTAATTACTCTGAAGAAGTTCATCAAGGCAATAATCTTTCTTAGATAAAAAGGGCTTCATTTACTAAATGGAAATTTCCCGTTGAGAAATGCACGTTTAATTTAAAGCGATAGAACAATAACTAGATATATCTATGAGATTAAGCGTGTTTGTATTCCTTGTTATTTTAAAAACTGCTAACTAGAGGGTCATAGAGCTGTGCATTATTATATTTGGAATTATGTTAGCTACATAAACTTGATTTTAAAACCTAAACGCTGTTAATTTTACAAAGATAATGATAACGTCTTCTAAAAAGAGCACAGCCGAATGTCGAAATTAAAATATTTAAGCGTTTTCCTGTAGGTAGGTACCATAACATACTGTTTCCTGTCTAAATATTCTTAGTTAATATAGCATATGTACTATGGCGGAATTTATAATTGAGAATATTTTCACTGCAACTCGACTCTAAAACTTCTCCAAGCTGTAAACGAAATTGAACGTATCATTTATGAATAGGGTATTGAAATATGATGAATACAAAAGAACCGCTGACACAAGCAGATAGTCGTCGCATCTGTTATAGTATTAAGAAAGAGTTTTATATTTAATAAATTTTGTTTTGCAAACAGTTTTCTAATATTCGACTATCTCATAATGTTTTATTTATATACATACTTGTTTTACCTTCTAGTAGATAAGTATTTATTTTTCGATAAATAAAATAATAGAAAAGTTATGCCAGAGATATAGTGCTAGCAGAAACTATATGCGTTTAAAAAGCGTTGTTTAGGATATTCATAATGACGTTGTCTAGTTTGCGATTCTTTTTAAATGTAACGATTGCATACCTAGCCAACAAATATTATTATCTAAATATTCAACAAAATCCTATTCTTTGCATATATGTAATTAGGAACAAAAGTAATAAGAAGATCGCTTTGGAAATACATAAAAGGTAGATAATAATGGGACTCTCATAAAAAAATAAACACGTGCCTATTGAAACTAAAAATTGCTGAACATGCTAACCATGCTTAAAATTTCGTAGTTGGTGATTCACACTGATTTTGACATTTCTTAGGAGCTATAAATAAAGTTTTGTTTGAGATAACAGAAATTTAATTTATTTTGTCAACTAGTTTTGTAATAAACTGCCAAACCAATGTGCATGACCATAAAATATGTCTGCTTTAATTGCAATTTAATAAGAATTAATAATTAAGCTCTATGCATATATTTCTTCAGTTATTACTAAGCATAAAGACTAGAAATTACGTTACTAAATTTTAGTTTTTCAGTTTACTCGTATTTACAGAAATAACCATTTAGAGACATATCTACATACATATGTATGTTGATATGGAGAAATAATTACAAAGAATGTCATGTAAATACATTACGTTGAGATGTGCTTTCTATACGAATTTTTCTACGTTTGATTTTCAGGTAAGGATATAATTATAACACATTTCATCGCTTTCACTATACGTATTGAAGTAGGTACGGCAATATTATTGTCAGTAAGTAATAACTTTTCTTTTCGTCCTTCCAATTCACCGTGTATAGTTTGTTTTGATACATGTTTCGTATATCTTTTACAATTAATCTAGTTATTAAATACATATACATATGTATGTATGTGTGTATATAAAAGTAATAAATACTTTCCATTACAAATGTAACAGATATGAAACATACAAATAATACAATATAATGGAGATATATGTAATTGGAAAACGTCAACACAATCAATAAAACATCTTACAAACTAAAATTCAGTAAAGATTTTAAACTCTAATACGATAACAGATGCGACGTAAATCTATTTGTGCAAGCATCTCGATTGTATTCGTTGTATTTCAATACGTCTATTGATTCGACTAGAAGGTTCATTTTTGCTTACAGATATCAGTCTGTTAGAGTCGAGTTGCAGTGAAAATATTCTCAATTATAAATTCCGCCATAGTACATAATATAGTGCTGTGATAACATATTTGTCTTCTACATATAAAGCAGTACAGAACTCTAGCATTCAATCAAGCAACGTGTTTAATCAAAACTACTTCAACATCGTAAATGATGCACTTGGAACCCGAAAGTTGTCCTAAAAGTTACTTATGATGTAAACTAGACAATTTATGTTAATGTCCTTTTACAGTCTTGCATAATTTTTTGTTCAATACTTGAAACCTGTGTGTTAGGATTTCCAACAGTTTACTGAAAAAGATTTCCGACAAATTCGGTTTCCTACTAGGTTTTTTCTACAGCCTCTGAGAGTGTTACAAAATGGCAATAAAACTTTGTAAAAAAAAATTAGAGAATACATTTTTATATCAAAACTCGAATTTATTAGCATGTATGGTAAAATAATGAAAGTTGAGCATCTATCACCCGACTTGGAACACCTTTATTTTGAAAACAGATTGTTATAGCTGTTCTGATCACTCATCCAACCCTCCAACAGCGATGCTCTATGAAGTAATTGAGACTCGCAGGAGTCCTCGTCTCGTTAGAGTTATGGACCATTACTGTTAGATGTTCTAAAATAATCTAAAAGCTACAAGAGGACGAGATCTTCTTGAAACGCTTTGATAATGCACGCTATGTCAAAGTGGGACAGTATCCTTGAGACTCATGACGAACAGTGGCGACGTCCAAGCTGTATGTAACCAAGGTTTGATCGTTTATCATAAAGTACGATTACAAAAGAATTTAGTTTCTTGAATAAAATTTTATAAATAAACCGGTACCTACGGTATAGTTTCTATAAGGAAAAATTATTCAGCATTTAATACAATTACCTAGTTTCGGTAAATTTCTGTACCAAAACAGGTATGTTTTATTAATTGTCCTTAGAATAATAATGTTCAAAGTAGAATACTCATTTTCCTGTTATTAACAGTAGCACCCTGAAACAAGTACGCGTATAGCAAAATTTATACGTTTGGAGTAAAGGATCATATAAAGGCAGCTTCCGTATGGATGATTTAAAAATGACTCGCGCCTAACATGGCAACATTAAAATTATAAATCATAAAAACAGTTAAATTAGTGTAATTTTATGTTACTACTACAAAGTCACCCATATGTTTTAAGCTTTTAAAACGATAGCTTTCCACAGGTGAAATAGTTTGATGACTTTTGCTCACGTATATGTATTTTTTATGACTACAACTTTGTTGGAGCATTTTGAATAAATATTTCCAAAATTATTTGCCTTTTTTTAATATTGATTATCAATATTCATGTTTGCCTAAAATATTTATAAGAACATTTCATGCATTTCTTAAACGATTGTGAAAGGTCCGTTCAAGAAAATTATCTTCTTTTTTTGTTACTATTTTATGTCATCTGCTGTTGGTCCGTATACATCTTTGTAAGTCTCTTATTTCCTTCCTTCTGTCTTCTTCTCATATATTCCACGTCACTCGTCCCGTCATTGTCACAACCTTCACTTTTTTTCCTTTGAGTCTAGTTAATGCATCAAATATCTTCACTAAATTAACTCGTACCCACCAAACATTAAAAAAAAGTATTTAAAATAAAAGCAAAATAATTTTTTCAGTCCAAAACATTGCTGCTATAATGGAACCCATTCCAAAGGAGTTTCTATGAAATCAATCCACCAATAATGTATATGTATGTTGCTAAAATGCAGATCATTTGCTACCGCTTATATGTTCCAGCCGTTTCCCAGCTAATACCGTAATATTTTGAAGTTTACTAGTATGCTGGCTTGCCTTTATTATTGCCAAGAAAAATAGAAGAACATTTGCTTGAATGATTCGCGGGTGTTTAGATTATCGTTTAATTTGCAATGAACTTCGATCCTTTAATAATGAGTGTCAAAACGTGAAAAATTGTCCGGTAATACTAGCTTTCATTTTCGTATTCGGATTCAGCACACTGAATAATTAATTAATGCCTATAATTTCATTCTCATCTTTTAAATGAGGAACTATAAAATTCTGATAGCTATTGGCTACCTGGTTTCGGTTGAACATCATTTTAGTTATTTTGAAACTGTTATCTTTCTTTTGAAGTTTTTTGTAATTGTAAAATGACGAAATAGACAGCAAATAAACTACGAAAATCATCAAATTTAACTTAACTCTAATCCACCGAATCTCAAGCCTAGAAATAATAAAGTATTAATCTTCCTAGAATAAGAGCTATGTTTTAATTTCTAATGTTGGCAATAATTGTGTTGTAAATCTAACAAAATGGTTATCATTATTCTGCAATATTCCAATGAAATGTGATAAGTTTCAGATTTTCTTGACGAAGACCCTTTTTTACTAAAGAAGGCTACCAGATTTATAATAAAAAAAATGTGTATTATAGGATTCTATTGCATTTAAGAAATTGCAAAAGAGCCCGCGGTTTTCATCATATTAGCATTGAGCCGTCGACATAATAACCGGCTATCTAAACTTGCATATATATATGTATATCGATATCATGTGTTGATCTGTATCTAACATCCTTTTTCCTACGGAATTTTCACTATCAGTGGTTTATAGATTACCCTCTGCTACGATAATACGATTAATAACGGCTGCAAGTATTTCTTATAGCCTTCTTTAAATTGGTAACGGCTATCAACATATAGTCAAACTTTCCAACAGATTATATAGTTCTGAAAACTGTGTTATAAATAGATTTACTATCAGGATTCGCGAATATTATTTCCGATAAACTTTAAGACACGTAATGTTACAGTAAAGCATGCTGGATAGTCAAGCAAATAAATGAAATACTTTCACTTACATACTAAGCCAGTTTTCCTGCACGACATACCTGAAACAAAAAGGCACAAGCGGTTAAACGCAGGCAGATAACATGTATTCATTGTATAACAACATCAAATGGTTACAGTGACCTCTCTTTCGAAAAACCAAAAGCATAGAACAATCATAAAATTAAAACTACGTAAAATTATACTATAAGTCGCATTTCGCTGTGTAACACTTTCTTATTGTAACGGCGATAGATTTATCAATATAAATACAGCTACAATCATTGCTTTGGTGCAGCAAACAATTTTAATTTGTTTTATTCTACAGCTGTTTTTGAGATTCGGAGTTAGACGTTTTAATGGAAGTTAAACATAATTAAATATAATTGATTGTTAGTAGATCAATTACATAAAAAAATCGAAGTATTTAGACTCAAACGTATTACTAAGTTCGCAAGTCAAGTCATCCGATGATATATAACATACAAGTTATCATCTCGATACAAATTTTTATTTAAGCACTTTCAGTGGCTGAAAAATTTTATCCTTTTTAAACACTACATTGATGTACAGTTATATATAATAATGGAGCCAACATTGATCCAACTACTGTGATTCTCAAGACACAATGTTTAACAAAAATAATAAAAAAACGGGTCGATAGCCGGAGTGGTTAGGCGGCTGACTAACATATCGTTGTAGCGAGTCGATAGGAGCCGGGCTTCAATTCTCTGGTGACATTTTTTCAGAGAGTTGAAATCCGGATCGACTGAGCATTCGTTGTTGGGAGTGAGAGTGATTAAGAGCGCGGCATTATAAAAGGCAATATGATGCTGTCACAAAGTCATTTAAACACAATTTGCACGTACAAAACTACACCGCGAGAGTTGCAGTGATAGTCATACAAGCGGTACAGCTTACGGAGTCATGCAGCTAAGCACCTACCACACATAAAAAACATGTCGTGAACTGTACCTATTTTAATTTTATAAATATAGTAAAATAAAACGAAAAGCAGAAAAAAATTCCGCTCACATAAATGTAATATCTGGTGTGGTCACGAACTTTGGTCTTGAACTACAGGCTGACAACAGTCTAACGCAGTCTGACATTGCCCTGACGTCTGACGACAGTCTAAATGATTTTGTTCACCAAAGTCGGAGAATAGTCGCAATTCTAATTGCGACCACGATGGTTAATCAGGCACTTTTATAGCTCTACAAGACTGTATTTTTATATTTTTTGTTCGACGTTTCGTTTTTGAGAAACCATCATCAACTTCTTTCTTTATATGGACGGAGAAAAAAGTACACCCTGTATCTGATGGAATTTTTCGTTACGAATTCAACGATGTATCACACATTATACATATTTTGTAAATTTATTTAGTGTGCCGCTAAGAACTTTTATTTACTTTTCGATAACTTGTAAAATAAAGTCAGAAAAAAATATAAAAACGAATAAACGAATATTGAAAAAAAAACACGTTTTCCTAAATATCTCAAAAACGAAACAACTTAATTGAATTAAATAAACGCCATGTAAAAGGTCACTAGAATGCGCAAGTTTTCCCCAATTTAAGCAACTTTGTATCTCTTACCGTTCCCGAGATCCCCATGCAGTTTATTCTTATCTTGGACACAGTGTATAATGTGACATTAGAAACAACAAGTATATCTGCATTTGTTTGTGGAAATAGCCTGTAATAGACCTATCCTCCAATTGCTTTGAATTACGCTTACATCATTCACTATGTGAATTTATTAAATCTAGTCTACTTATATACATTGATACCAGTAAGAAATCATAATTTTTCTTACGTTCCTGCTGAGCATATACCTGAAGTAAATCAAACGAAACATGCAATAACACATATCCCACCATTACATAATTGTAACCTGAAAATTGGCCATATTTTTTCATTAATTTCTCTTAGTTCCTGTTATAATGACAGGATGAGTTCTCCTTTCTGTGCTGGACAATTGCTTCGTATAAACTATCGTAAATTTACAACTGTAAATAGCAGCTGTAGATAAGCACTTGCTGAATTTTACCACTACGACTATGCTGTATAGATATACAGGTTCCGTCACCATTTTTAATGGCGTAGAAACATAGCGGATAGTTAACTAATTTATGTTTTGCAAATTCAAAAGGCAGAAGAGTCTAATAGAGATGGAATCACTGCATGAGTTATACAACAGTATTTTTACAAACATAATATATAGTTTGCTCCTTTTGCTGTAATATAGATCCACACTATACTTACCTGCATACGTTACTGCCAGTAGACAATTAGACGTCTCGAAATCTGAACTACTCTTCCGTAATTTATGCGCGCGTAGAATCCGTGTAAAGTATGACGTTTGTAAAAACAGTCGACAACTACAACGTAAACACACTCGAATATTTTAAAACAAGATCGCGCGGCAAAACACGTAGGCCGGAATTATTCTAACTTTTGACGACCGACTTGATGAATGGTAGCATGCGACGCGCCCAAAAATAAAGCAGACTTCTTTACAGCCGGACTAATTTACATTTCAGTCTTTATTTAGTCTCGTCCTATCTTTTTCTCGCCGCATACAAGCTCTCGTTCTCAATTCGACTCTTCGTACGTCCATCCATCGTATTGTATCGATGAATATCGACACTTGTGTGTGTTTCTTCATATGGCTTCTGGCTTCTTTTTCCAATGCATATCTCGATTCAGGTTCGTCCAGCTTTTGTTTTACGCTTAGTATCTAGTTTATCGTAAATCTAGTGCGTGGACAAATGTAACGATTTTGTTTCTCTAGATCTCGACGGAGATTTCTGTATTTCGTTACGTAATCACCCCGGAGGGACCGTTCAAAACTAAAGATCCCGTTGCCATTATGATCTTGTACGTCTCGCATTCACGACGTTCGGAAATTTGAATTGAATGCTCCGGAAAAATTTAGGGATCAATTTGAATTTAAATGTTCGCCTCTCGAAGTCTAAATTGGTCGCGTCCATAAACCCGAAACGTACGTATGTAAATTATAATTGATAATGGTCTGTGGTTCGAGAGGAACGCGCGATAATGTGTGATGGCCGACGATCCTCAACATTTCGGGTCATAAGCTTTTTCGTATAATTGAAGCTGAGATAATAAACAAGATCTTTATGGGATGAAGAGTATGTAAGCGTGTCAGAATTAAATGTATTTATCGACTATGGCCCGGGAAACTGGTGCACGAATGCTTTGAGCTCAACTATATACCGTACACATATTCCGAAACCCTTCAGAAATACAAGTGAATATATTAGGTAAATGAGGTAAAAATATTGTTGTTTGAAAAATATCTGCCTCTTAGAAATTTATAATGGTTCAGATAAGGTCGAGAGATGGTTCGTGTTCATGTACAGGTTCGACACTCAGAAAAGCAACGACCTACAGCGAATTTAAAGGGAATTTTAGTAGCACTTTGGTGGAAATGCAGATGAGAAACTCGCCGATATATGTTGTAAGATTTAGGATAGCAATATCGGCGGAAGAATGCTTGTGTGTTATAAATCAGATGGAACTGAATGCCATTCATTTATACCTTATTTTGTAAAGTTCAAATAGATTGTCTGGAAATTATCGCTGTGTCTAGCGTGAGTAATTCAGTTTAGCTGACGTGTGGGCTTTCAATATTTTGCAAATACACATATTTAATACAAAGAATGTGTATGTTTACAAAAGAAAAAAAGGGATAAAAGTGAATTTAAACATTTTTATCAATTACAACTGTCTGCAATAATAATTAAGGTATTGATGTTAATCGCATGAAAAGGTTTTTCATTATTTTATTGTTTTTAATAAGTTTTCACATTAATTCAAGCCTGATGCGATAGCTTGATGTAAATTTGCTAGTAATGTTCGTCATGGTATATTATGAGAACATCGAATTTATCCAAATACGGAAAAAATGCGCTGAAAAAGTTATTTGATTTTCATATGTATCTAACTTCGATGCAGAAATAGGCATAGAGATAAAATTAAAAAAAAAATAAATTTATTCGTTCAATAACATTTCGTAAAAGAATTAGTTATTGCATCTGTAAATATGCAACAGTATCAATATGTATTGAAATATACAGTTACCCGCTATCCAGTTAAAAAAATCGCTTGCTTATAAATAGAAGATGAAAAAAATTTCTTTCACCAATTAACGACAAGAACAGCTTAAATCTGGAATGTATTTCTCTAATAAGTTAGTCATGAACAAAGTTACTTCATCTTTCGTGGTGAAAGTTGAATTAAATTTATATCACTAAGGGTGGGTTTATCGATGTGAGGATAAATAAATTAACTTGCTTTATTGAGTGTTAAATAGAAGTTATCTGCAAGATAAAGCATTTAGTCCAGCTAATTTTATCTGCTAGTTAGTAATATCTCAGTTACTTAGCTAAACTTTTATGCTCACATTGATAAACCCACCCTAAGAGAAAGATTATGATTTGATAATCCAAAATTTCAATTGATTATCTGCAATGGTTTCAAAGTTATGAATATTTTACTGTACGAAATGTGCGAACCCTCTGTAACGCGAGTCACATGCAATTTTCGCCTCTATTTCGTATAATATAAATTCATAACTTAGAAACCATTGCAGATAATCAATTTAAATTTTGGATTATGAAATCATAATGCTTCTTTTAGTGATATAAATTTAATTGAACTTTCGGAAAAGAGACGCATTCATAAATATATCAAAGTGTATTTATGAATAAATTGGCTGAAAAATTGTCTAATAAAAGGTAAAAAAGGTATAATAACTTATATTTACTGCAGACCGTTGCGTATGCAGCTGGCTTATACGACAATAATACATATTCTTTTGTATTCAAATGTCTACGTATTAAAGATCCTATATTTAAATAAAATTTATTGTATTACTTGCTTTAACTTACAAACACAGATACTTTTGATTGTATCCTTAACATTTATAGGTTTAAGGAATATGATTTTTATCGACACATGACAAATTAAACACGCGATTTATTGCCAGAAACAAAATAAAAACTTTAAAACCGAGAAAATACTTCTCCATGAATAGACCATTCACGCATACAACTATATATTTTCTACACAATCCTAATGCATAAATGTGCTAGCTTGCATTTTTCTTACATTTATAACGGGTCCATCCACATTTCCACCACGGTTAAAGGTGTTGACTTTTTGGGTGTCGTTTTGTACGTACTACATACATAAAACGTATATTTTTCAACTTAATTTGATGGTTATCGAAAAGAAAGTTATGGATGCTCGTGCACATACAAAAGCTAAGTGTGTGCTCACTACGACAATGTTTCTAACTTGTCATTCTCTGAATAAAATAAGTCCGTGTTAGAATTTCAATGTGGTTATTAAAATGTCACCGAGGTGCTTCTATCTAATTCTGAAAAATAAACTGAGAATCAATTACCATCACGGGATGTCAATATTATAGTAAAGATAAAATCCACTTCAGTATTGTTAGTTTGTTAAATATCTGTTTTTCTTAGGATATATAAAATTTCTAAAGTTAAACTTGTAAATAATGCAAATACTTAATATCGATATACAGTTATGGCCACGGAAATTAACATCTCTTGATAAATAATTTTTATTTTATTTACTTCAATAATTGAGACTGCCACTTATGTATACCGTTCCAAAATTACTAAGATGTGTGATAAGTAAATATGGCAAATTCGCCAGTGATATACATACAAACGTTCACAACTATTTTCACTTGTGATAACATCTTCCTAGCCATGTATTAATTTTTTCGTATTTTCTCAATTTTACATCCTTCCGCTTTAATCTACCCTTAGTTTTTTGCCTATGGCGAAAAGTTGTGCCTGTGGTCATTATCTTCCCTACTTTTAAAACTTTGCAGTACGTTCTTAATCTTCATCAAAATTGAGATATGATCTACATAGCTTACTGTGTGTGTGATGCTCAATAGTAAATGGTGTTTCTATATTCACTTTGCTGGTTCTGATAATGGATTTCTATACCACACTAAGCAGTGATACGGAAATGGAAGTCCCTTACCTCAAACCACTTCTTTGTTCTAGCCTTTCGTGTTTCTGAGAGCTATAAATGGAGGGTGTTTTATTTTTACACACTCGTTCTTCAAAAATGTTGTCAGTATATTTATGCAATTTTGTTCTTATACTTTTGCTCTTGTCTTGCAGGTTGTATCCAGCAGATAATTTCTGCTCTCTTAGTTTTCCACTTTTAGATAGCAGATCTATTACTGCGCCTATATACTCTACCAGCCTATTCTCTTCTCTAATACAGGGTGACAACCGAGAATCGCACGATTTTGAAATAGGTGTTACACAGAGCATCTTCAAGATAATAGAGATTTATTAACATCAAAATGAAGTTTACACAATGCCATTTAAGATGTGTATCAATTATGGAATAATATGTCATTGAGATGGTGGCCACCGCTTTCGACCCTGTGTCTGAAATCGTTCATTGATGCGTTGGCAGTATGTGCAGTGGCTCCGTCTTGCAGAAACCACACATTTTGTGGATTTATTCCTTTTCTGCGTCGTTTTGGCATTAAAAAATTGTAGCAACTGAACATGGTGAAAATTAACGGTGACTCTGCGCCTATCTTCTTCAAAAAAGTGGAGAAGCTTCATCGCTTACTAAAAGTTGTAGGTCCACATTTTCTTCGGTAATCACTTGCATTCTCGTAGCCAAATCTGAACAATTTGTATTTTGTATGGGTGAAATTTTAAATCCTTATGCAACATTTTCCTAACCGATTGCCGATTCATATTCAATTCAACTGCATATTTACGGGCAGACCTTGAAGGACTCCTATTGAACGTTTGCTCACCGTCTCTATGTTTTCGGGCGTTCTTACCCAAACATTGTGAGCCTTGTGATTCTTTTTCATTATGTTGGCAATTCTTCTCAAATTATTCACCCACCTGATGATGGTGTTGCGAGATGGAACGACCCCTCGTCGACCAATATTAAAATGAGTGCGTAATAATCACTGCGTAGTAATGACAAATCCGTCATGTCGAATAAACGTGTCGTATACAAACATACGATGTTCTAACGTCCACTGCTCCATGTTTACTAAAATGGCTAACTCTACTGTGATTTACATCAAGATAATTACATTTGAAATCAAAATAATGTATACAGAAATAAAACATTACTTTTGGAGTTATTTTCAAATCGAATTAAAAAAGATCAAACTAAAGTCCTAGCAGTTCCCAATGAAAATCTATTGAATCAATTCTTAACGTAAACTTAATTTATATTATTTAAGGTAAATATTCAAACTTTTGTCCAATCTTCGTTAACTTCTTGCTTCTTATTAGTATGCAATGCAAAATGTCGCCCGTTGAGTAACCGTAGTAGTATTATTTGTGGGTCATTTGCGTAACGGCCTTGCACACCATGTGCTCAAAAATTACTAGGCAGACCTGCTTGGGTACAACGGAAGCCATGAATACAACGCCAACTAGTGTTGTCAAGATACTGCTCGATATGCCCTCTCTATATCTTAGTACAGATAGAGACATTAAAGGCACCACTCAGATTAAAGTTAAAACCAAAGTTGAGACTAACTCGTACTCAATTCTTGAACCTAGCTCTAGTTTTACCATACTATTTATGGTAACGGACAGGGTTGACAAAACATTTTGCTTTGTGGAACCTTTTAAAATAAGTGACCTACTTGTTGTTGAGATTAATCATACCAGCACAAGCAGCCCGATAGTGATAGACACGTAACCAGCTCTCGCAGTGGTTAAATTCCACGAAATTATCTCAGGAATCGTTCCTACTTGTCGCATTATATTGCACGGGTGGATGATGAGAAACACAGTCAAACTGGTGTGAACTTCTGGGTATTGAAGTATAAAAGGAAACCGAAACACCGAGAGACTAGCAAGAAATGCCTTAAATATATATCTTTTATAGGATTAATATCAGCTTGGAAGGTTATCAATCACGTGATAAACACAATCTTATTACTATTGGTGGAGACAGGAAACTGTCCAGCCCTTAACGGGGGCCAGCCAACAGCACGACTAGGAATCTACTTACTTACAGCAGCAAAAATTTGTCGCCATCTACCGAGGCAATAACCAGACATTGCCACGTGAAAAAGTACATAGAGAGTAGAACTTGAGCGTTGCATCTGATCCCATTTTCAAAAGTTATTCACGCCAAACGGAAGCTTGGGCTCATCAAAGAGATATTGCGATTCTACTATAAAACAGAACTCTTTGCGGAATTGTAACAGAGGGCAACCCTAGAACCGCACAACCATATTCTACGTATACGAAACCCTTTTAACTGAAATATTTTCAAAAAAAATACGTTGGATGAACTATCTTCTTCTACCACATAACGGGAAGGAAGTGGTAACTCAAATCTAACAAAATTCCATTTTTACAATGAGCTTGTGATCGCTGATGCTACGACATGGTTTCGAGCTTCTAATAGGACACTATAAGAAATCCGTTTTCTTACCAGAGCATGACTAACATATCTGAGTTAGTTGAATAATGCTGTTTCAATACTGTTCCTTTTTAAGAGCCTATGCTGGTATCTATCTATGAAATCATGAAACTAGTACAATTGGCCATACGTCACTTTTTACACCTGCTTTATACAGAGAAATAACCTCTTTTAAGTTTCCTACAAGGTGTGCAATCAAAAATATCAGAAAGTTTGGCTCGGGTAGAAGTCAGTAAAATATAAATACAGATATTGCATAATTTCTGAAGCATATACATATGCAATAAGCAGTTGGTAAAACTGAACCTGAAGAAATAGATCTTGTATATCTTGCATAACACGTATGCAATACCTATAGCCCAATACTTACATGCATAGGAGAAGGAACCTATATACACTATATACAGTATATTTAATGCACGAATTCGTATGAAAATTTTTACATATTCCTACATAAATACATACATCTCGGTAGCACGCCGTGTATGCTGCAGTAGCACGGTTGGTAGTTCCTCGCAAGCTAGTAATAAATATGAGAGCAGAGAGTCGCTGATTATGCAGATTGGTCGCATACAATGGGGCATTGTCTTTGGATGCGAAAGGGGCTCCACCATCCGGGGCAGGACAGCCGGACAACCTTGTGATTTGTGGGGCTCCGCGGAACACGACAACTGAATACGTCTCGCTTCTGCTGAATGTAAAGTGGGATTTTTATTTTCTCTTCAATCGCGAACCGGGGCAAATACAATGGTGAAATGTATTTTAAGATGGCGGATGATTCTTTCCGTTTTTTGTATTAGCTTTTTTCCGATGTTCTTCGTGTATATTTAGTTCTAGACGAAGATGTTGTCTAGTACTACCGTTCTGTTGAATTATTTCTTTCATTCGAATATAATATTTATTCATTCATAAATTCTGCATAAATATTTATAATCTCTTAAAATCTCAATCAAAGTATTGTTACAAGATTACAAATTATTCCTTGTTTGAATAGTTATGCCTTGTACAATTTGTACTCCATACCTTTATTATAATACCTCCAGAAGAGCGAAAAGAAAATAAACTTAACACTAGAAATAGAAAGCTTTCAGAAGTAGACTTAACTGTAATTGTAGTTACTCGCGCTTTAGTATAGCTCGAATAACAAACTGCTAAAGAGATTATCATAATTTTTCCATTAGAATGACTAATCGTTCAATTTCAAATCAACGAAGTAATTGATTTTCCTAATTATGGATGTTTACATCCGCATTAGCATTACTTTTCCATCAAAACACCATAAATCATAAATTTAATAAACGGAACAATAAATTGATTCTGCTAGGACTAGCTTTTATATACATACATTACCACGAACTAGGTTCCAGAAGGGGTAATGTAAATATGCAAATTGTATAACTACCTGCGGATTATTCTACTATTTTGTAACTTATGTGATAATTAAGGAAGGAGCTTGAAATATTAACGAATGATATACATCTGTTTCTGGTATAATTAATCTTATTCATTTCATACCTAACAGGACGTTCCTGTTTACAAAACTTGACATGGTAAATAAGTGTATGCATATCCGCTAAATTTATGTTTAACAAGAACTCCTCAATCCTCAATTATTTGCTTGAACAAGTGGTCACTAACGGGAAAATAATGCGAATCCAAATTTTCACTTCTTCTAGAGAAGTTATCTAGAGAACGAATTCTGTTTTATTTCCTCAACTCCTGTTTCTGAGGAATTCCATATTGTTAGAACGTAATTAGAATACAGAACCAGAACAGTTTAATTTCCGTATAGACACAATATCTATCATTCAGGATCTTAACACATTGAAACTTCTAACACAATTCTTACAATGTCGCTAATTAATATAGAAAACATATAACATAAATGACGCAGATTGTACAGTACTATTCATTAGCTGCAAAATTCTACTGAAGAGTTTAACGAAACTGGTTAATACTGAAAAGCTAATATTTATGGAGCATGTTGCACATTACAACGACTTGCAACACCACAGACACCACTTGACAACCACGGCAATACCCGAAAGATACATCTTTATGGAACAGTGGCCGTGAAAGTCTACATTCGATTATTGGACTTGCATTCTTATTTTTATAAAAGCTTATTTGGAGTTGAGAAACTAAAAAATCAATGTTGATTGTTAATTTTATAATAATAATCAATTAACTAACTATAATGCATCAACCTCTTATAATATTGTCTCTGTGTATGTACGTTATTTTAGGAGAAACGCAGCTTGAATTCTTTAGTGAAGTGAAGTATCTGGGTATTTTATTTGACCAAAAACTTACCTGGAACACTCATCTTCTAAGGACGTCGAAAAGGACCACAAGAGCATTGTGGACCTGTCGTCGTCTTTTTGGGAAAATCTGGGGTCTGAAGCCTAAAATGATCCTGTTCACCGTGATGGAGGTCCCACTCGATCTGATTAAGCGATAATGGGCGCCGTCAGGTTGGAAAGGAACATGATCTTCAAATCAGGAGATCTAGTGGGCCATCTTGAAATTCTACAAGAATTAGGACAGCTGGCGAAAGTAAAAGACTATGTGACACCTAGGTTTGACTTAGACAAATAGTTCGAAGTGGTTATACAAGATCGCCAAACGGGGGAGTCAGGCGAATCTAAATTACAGGACTCGTCCATACGCTGGTATACAGACTGATCCAAAACAAACACAGGAGTGGGAATAGGTATCCATGGGACGAGATACAATGTCTCGGTCTCCTTGGGTACAAGGCCAACAATTTTTCAGCCAGAAATACAAACCATTAAAGAATGTGCCCAGGAATGTTTGGAAATACGTTACCAAGGTGCACGCATTTACATTTTCTCAGACAGTCAAGCAGCACTAAAGGCTCTAGTGGTATGTATATCTGAGTCGAGGCTAACCTGGGACTGCTTAATGACCCTCAAAACTCTAGCCCAAAGGACAGGGCACATAGTTACACCGACTTAGGTACGAGGACACTGGGTGTGCGAAGGGAACGAGACTATCGACGGTCTTGTAAAAAAAAGCGCGGAATCTCGATTTATTGAATCAGAGACGTTTTGTGGCCTTACCAAAAGCCACATAAGAGCTCATCTTCAACAGTGCTAGAACAGACTAATCAAAAAATCTCTCATTGGACTAACACTCCAAAACTAAGATAATCAAAAAGTTCATTACTTTTTAGCCACTAAGGCTAAATCTCTGCTGGATCTCAATAAAAGATACCTTAGCACCATCACGGCTTTATTCACTGGCCACGGCATGGGCAAGGTAGACAGTGACAAATGCCGATTCTGCTCCGAATACATATAGTGAAACGGCATAACACATTATGTGTGACTGCGTGGCGATACTCCGACAAAGGCACCGTCACCTGGAACAAGCACACTTAGAACCGGCTGACATCAGAATCAAAGCCCCCAAGAAGATCCTGAATTTCTTCAAAAGTTTGCAGATCAATTCGGACTAAAAAATATGGCCTAGATGGATTGAAATGGACATAGAGAGTGCCATGATTAGGAATAATATTACCTTTTTATATCGAGCTGAGTTCAAAAGTGACAATAACAAATTTAAGTTAAATGTTCTGTGAAGGCTACCTGCTCCTAAGTGGAAAGCTCTGTAAAGGAAAACAATAAGGGCTTCCTATACAGACGATATCAAAGGCAGCAATCTCTGCTCTTTCAAGGGAAGGTCAAAAGTAAAGAAACAATGATTTATAACGGCAAAAATATGGCCTTTATAGATTCTAGCAAATACTTTTTACCATATGATGTCATCAGCAAAAGCAATTGAAAAATCTGCACCATGTTTGGAAAGTTGAATATGTATTATACATAGTACATAGTTCAAAAGTATTTTAGAAAAAATATGTATAAAAAAGTTTCTTGTAACAGAATGTTATAAGTGAAAGCAACCCTTCTATTAATTAATGCCGGAGTAATTATTACGGAGTCACTGCAACTAAGCACCCACAACAAATAAAAAAAAATGCCTACAATTAAGAATACAAGGAATAAAATTAAATATAGTGATCTGAAGACAACTTATCTGTCACTTAGTTTCCAATGAGGCATTTGTTTACTCTTAATCATTTCACCATTTTACTAGTATGATACTTCTTAAAGGACGCGACAAATGTATATCCTTGATATGATGCCCAACGAAGTCAATAATATTCACGAGACGTACAGCGAAACAACCGCAAGTAGAACTCGAAAAGGATACCTTTTATAAGTCAACTGCAAAAATGCTTCTTTGTACGCCGCGCATTTCCATATCGGATAGTCTGAGAAATATCTTCAAAGCCGCGACGAGTCAACATCGGTATGATAAAATACAATAATTAGGATGTTGCCGATATAAGCCGAACAAGATGTTGTCAAGACCGCAGGTTTAAATCGAAAAGAAAATGCAATGTAAACGACGGGGCGTCGTTATAGCAATAAGAGAACTTTTATTATAGATATTTGCATACTACATATATGTAAGAAGCATGTAAATAGATACAGAGATTGTATGGTTATTTTATTTGCGTGCTGCTATTCGAATATGTTCGACGAAATGTATGGACTAATGTGAGCTTCTATTAAACCTGCACTTACTATTACTACATAGTATTACCGTCATTCTAGTTGCGCTTCAATGTTGTTGCTGCAAAGTTGCTTTCAAGTAAGATGTAATCATTTTAAATGACAACTATTTAATAGAAGCAATAAAGATTCTGGGATTATTAAATTGCAACAACTGTTGACTAAATTTCGAGATTAATAAAGGCATATCGGACATATTTCTCACACTTTTTTAATTTTCATAAGTTGTTTATAAGTTCAAAAGACTGGTTTAAAAGCAAAATGCTAACAATTCGGCGTAATTGAAATGGAATTGATATCAAGCATAACTCTAGAGTAAACGTACTTAATATATGAAAAGCGACGTGCGGATTTGACTGGTTATTTACTGCACTTTTTAATAACAATAATTGGTTAATTATTTACGTATCATATTGTACTTGCATAAGTGAGAAGAGAATAGAAAATAGTGCATCTGGATATGGAATGTTCGCTTAAATAATTAGTCAGTTATGAAAAGCTATACCTAAATCAGTTCTAACAAAAGGTGTCTGTTTAAGAGGGATGCTCACTTTAGAGGGATTATGTTCTAGAGCCTTATATCTGTACTAAATTTTGTGATTGCCATCATAGGGTATAATTATAAAGTGGGACAGGTTCGGTTGAAGTGTCTACTTGAGGAATTTGTGACAAATGAGGAATCACAAGATATTGATGGTGATTAAAGTTAGTACAACATTAAATTATAGCAAACAGTTGACGAAGGTATCGATAGTGTGCTAGGTTTTAGCGATGGCGTTAATATTAGAGGCTAAAAAACGGCATAACGTTTTGAGAAAAACCTCTGCGAAAGTAATAGCAAAACCTAGAAACAAATACTTAGTTAGTGAATATTCACCGAAACAAACGTAGATAAAACATAGTTGATAAACGCGACGAAAACCAAAAAACATTAATTTTTCGTAGCTGGTGTTTCTTGGATAAAACGATAGTTGATAAAGTTTTTAAAATTTTAAAATATTGACGCAACGAACAGTCCGTGTTCTGAAATAAGACCTTCACCAAAAAGTGCCAAAATGATTTTTTTTCAAGACAGGAGAATAGAGCTACCACCATCCCTTTACCTCCAAAATTTATGTTACCTGCCACAATCTGGTAACTCATACACCAACTAGTCTAAGACCCCAAACAAACTTTAACAAAACAGAGGAAAGAATATAACCCCAATATCGGCAAATTGTTTTGTAGCCGTGTCAAAAGAAGAGAAACTTCCATCCGAATCTAAGCTGTGTTGCTGAACTGGAAATAAAATCATGAACTTCCAAAACACACATAAAACAAACCAAAAATATATTTTATATAGTCGGATTAAGTAAAAGTGGTAGATTAAATATTGAATAGTTATGCAATAGTAACTGAATATGTGTAGAAATATTTGGAGTAACAGTGTCTATTATTCGGTTTCCATGGTACGAGCACCATAAAAGGGAGAACCTCTTTTAACAATTTAGCACCCATTAACAATTTATTTGATTTCTTCAATAAAAATTTGCTTGCTTTTTCATTTTGGAATGTCTTACTACAAAAGTCGAAGGTCTTCAGGGGCCTCTGTAATTTAAATATGAGTCTATGATCTTTGCTTTAGTTTATGCTAAAATGTTTTGCACTGGCAACATGAAGGAGTACGTTGGACTTCAACCTACCGGTCCTTATAAGATCTCAAATTCAGCACACACTATTCTGAAAAGATTATGTTATTTCGGACACTAAAAGGAACATAATCTTATATAACTAGTTCGCTAGTATTGAACTGGTTTTTAGTTACCTAGAACACCGCCAGCCAAGTAGTAGTAGAAACAACTAAAAAGAAGCCAACGAGCTATTCCTGCCAACTTCAGAAGCAACACAATTTATCCACCAGAAACTTTCATGTTTGATTTTTGTAATAATAAAACGTATTTTCCTACATATATATAAATGAAAATATAATTGTTTATATCAATTATGTATCATGATGACTAAATTGACAGCGAATCCGGTGAGCAATACATAAAAGTTGCATTCTTTTAAAATCTAAATGTTTCGCAAGTCTGTATTCTCTACATGATATTAATAATTACTCATTTAACATTGGAAACTACGCAGTTACACCACTAAAACAATTCATGTGTGGCGAAAAACATAAAGCTAACCGAGTAGGTGTAAGCAAAGATGAGAGCGTATACACCTAGCGGAAATAATTCGCCGCCTGTCACAAATCATAGTGGTTAGTTCCGGTTTCTGATGTTGGCGTCGCTACTGACACCACTTCATTTGTTACGGTTGTTTAACCTCTGTGTCAAATTTTTATTTGGTTACACCAACTTAATTAATTGTCATAAGGCTTTACAATGAGCATTTTACGTTAGGCAAGCAAAAGTAAACATCCTCTACGGTCTGCTGGTTCGCGACGTTTCCATTGAATAATACATCAAACAGACAATGCCTGTCCACAGGCTGAATACATATGGGGTGATTACGTTGTATATCGATATTGACAACCCTTGTTTCAGTCATGTGTGCAGAAAATATAGACGTGGATGAACATGAATTATCGCAAAAGCTTCTAATAATGGACGGTAGATGTTTTAGGTTCTATAAATAAATAAGTTCCCTAATTTTTGTAAGAAATGTTTCTCCAGATGCAGTACTGATAAGACATAATTATGTCGGTTACTATTTGTGCTATATATATGACATTTTATGAAAACCCCAAAAACTCATATTGTGTCAGAAGAACGTAAAAACATATCATATTCAGCTCCTACTTAGAACGTTGTCAAAAATTATGAATGAAACTTTTTGAGTCGATGTACATCGTAGCAAAATGGAAAGTAACCAAGGATGTCTTACTTAACGCAACGATATGACATCATAACTGAACACCTTGTATATTTGAATATAATATCACAGTAAATTGAATAGAATTTTTCAGTATTATTTAGATAGCTTCCAACATAAGTTGTAGGTAAATATAGTTTAAAAGAAGTCCAATACATAGAAAACTATGTGTATCAACGGTAAGATGTACAAATAATTTTATTTTTGTATGCTTGACAACACAAATTTAGTTAAAAAAATATTTATACGGTTTTAGTTATGATCGAAGCAGTATTTAATTTACAATCTCTCTCTTCTCTCAGTTCAGACTCTAAGGTCTTCATTCCTCTCACTACTGGTCTTTTCTTCATTGGTCTTTTAAAAACTTTGCCCGAAAGGGACATATTAAATATAGGGCCGAATTACAACCTAATAACTATCTCAACATTTTTGGTATCGATAGAGCAAAGAACTCGTGTCACAGGGGCAAAGGTAAAACAAATGGTTTCTTCTGTTATTTTGATTCCACAATATAATGTGCCTGCTCTACAGTGGATTTTAGGAACAGTAGCCCAGTTCCACTGTAGCAAGGATAGAGTCCTTGCATTTGTTCTTCTTCAATTGCATAATGGAAACATAAGCCAGAAAATCGTGTGTATTCTCTTTTTATTTTTCCTTCCTTTTATTTTTTTGAAACAGTTTTAGAAGGTGGAGTGTATATTAAGAAAATATATGTATTGAGTTAACTAACCAGCTAATAATGTTACTTCTCTCTGTCACACTTTGTAATATACGTTCATGCCTTAATTGTTTTCAGTCGTGTTTTTCAGTAATGTTATCAGTAGCAGTATCCACTAGATGGGAAAATATAATTTTAAATAATCCCAGATTTCTTTCCAAATGAATAATCCTACTTTATCAACGACACAATTTTTCTAATTTATTTTCCGCCAGAATGCGCGCGACATCTTAAACACCGCCTCACGAATCCTCAAAAATAATTCATATGATCTATAAAATATAACTCATGTAAATAATAAACATGTCCGTTTTATCAACACGGGACAACGTGTAACTTGATATGTTTAAAGCTGAAGGAGAAAAATCCAACGACAAAAAAAGTAATACACCGCTTAAAGGAAGAAAGATAGAAATGGAAGGTGAGCAGTAAAAATTAAAATTCCCATATATAAAACTTCAGGTATACATTTTTTCGAGTATTTATAGAGTCGTAATAAGTTTGTCAGGATCATAAAGAATCTCGAATTATCTGGAAGCAGGTTATACAGCGACAAACGCCTCAACATATAGAATAATATAAGTAAAATGTTAACATTTCCGAGCCTGTCACTATTATTTAAATTTACAAAATTGTTAGAATGCTTAAGCGAATACGCGGTGTCGAGATTGTATAAAAATAAACGAAGGTACTATAATACCCCTAACAGATGACTTGACATATGTGGGTAGAAACAAATGTGTGTACGTTTCTTAAAGATGTAGATAACAGAAAAAGGACAAAATAAAATAATCGAAGTATGTACACAATTAATGGGTCGTAATTTTAATTTCTGCTATAAAAACTATGGATATTTATGTTTGTTTTCAACATTTTGTTATGTTTCTTTGACAAAGTAGTAATATATGTTTGCGCTGCATATCTAATTATTGTAATGATTTAAATAATTTATGGCGCATAATTTTCTTAAAGCTTAGTTTAAATTGCTTGCTCAGGCTTAGGTATGTACCGTTACATATTATTTTGTAAAAGGACCGAATGTTTCGAAATTTTCGGCAACATGTTTAGACAATTTTAAAAGATGTCGTACTAGTGTGGTTGGTTGGGCCATGTATTCATCCAAAAAAATCTAATCTGGAAAAAGTAGAGAGGCAAACTTTCTCTGTCGAAGCTGGAGCTTTATATCCCCTAGAATTATTGTTTGAAGAGATAATGATCTCTTGGACAGAATGGTTTGATTATTTTTTGAAAGATGTATTACTATATATGAATTCTAGCCATCGCTTTTTCACTTAACACTTATAAGAACAATTACAAATATTTTGAGGCTTATGTGAAACCCACAAGCAAATTTTGAGCACACAAATTTTTTCAAGTATATGTATTTCAATATTTCAATTTGCAGAAATTAGAAGGTTCGGGACAACTCGTTGCTTCGTTCACTTGTTTTCAGAGATTTTCTTTAAAGTGACCTATGCAACCCTTTAAATAAATGTTGATTTCTTATAAACATTTTGAGATTCCTTCAATTCATATGGGTAATTACGGGTTAGTGATATACAGGCTAACAACTTGAACTACGAAAGCCTATTGATAGGAGAGGGTGGTGGGAGTTAAAATTAAATGTATCCATTTTACTATTGCCAAATTTTTATTTGACAGGAATGTCAGTGGTTATGTCAAATACTTTACCGAAACATCAAACTATCCTAATGGAATACACAATTAATGAAAAAGTGCAAATTATAAAGTGGTTTTATAATTTGCCATAGTATTTGACATAACCACTGACATTCCTGTCATACAAACAGTTGACAATACTAAGATGGATACATTTAATTTTAGCTCTTACTACCTTCCCCTATCAATAGGCTTTCGTAGTTCAAGTTGTTATCCTGTATGTGTCAAAGGTGTGACCATTAAAACTGTCAGACCTTATGCAATATATGCGCAAAAAATAATACAATGGTGGTTATAAAGACAAGCGATAAATGTTGGTAGTGATAATAAAAACACAAGTGCAGGAAACCTGTTAATTATGCTTGTTTGTTAACGGATGTACCAGGACATCCGAACTACAAAAACGAACACTGATGATATCAATAAAATGTGACATATTCACTTTCCAGTATCCACGTAGAAAGAAACTGCCGCTAAATACTATAATACATAGAAAACGAAATTTTTAAAATTATGACTATAGTTAGATACAGCTTTAATTCAGTAAATGCCCGAAATTCTGTCCTTGAATCTCTAAAATATCTCACTGCTACTGATGCAGTCTTGTATGACTGCTCTTGGACTCTGTTCTTGCTTGTGGACTAGTATAAATTTAATTTATTATAACAAGCAAACCACCACATCTGATAGCCGGGCAGACCACAAAAATTGTTGGCAATCCAATTGTCGTAAAATGTTGTAATTATAAATTAAATATCCTTTATAAGTCAAAACGTAATCATGTTCATAAAACTTTTTATTGGTTTCCATCAAAAGTATATTTTGTATCTATACTCAAATATGCCGATAATCAGCGCGTACAAGAACATAATATAATCAAGAATCTTCCTGAAAGCAATGCCGTTGAAAAGCAATTCACAGCTAATGTATTGCCGTCATTGACAAAACCTGTGTCTTATCATCACAAGAATGATTGACTTAAAAAATGCTGTTAAACGTAGGAAAAGACTTTCATTTGAAATAACTCAAAACGTTTATAGTCAAATATAGCGAGTATATTAGTAAATAGTCTTTGATAATTAATAAAGGATCGCAAAATTGGGCTTCTGAATTTAAAATTTATATTTTTTTAGTATTTTTCGCAATTGGAGTTTGGTTAAGTTTCGTTTACACCTTGTATGAGATGTAATAACTATTGTATACTACGGTGACTCATTTTCCTTTAGTTTGCAAAGAAGCCAAACAGACTGAAAAAACGGAAAACCAATATGGGGAATTATATGCCCGTCTACGGACGCAGCATTTTGAATTATAGGAGGTGTTTCGAAGTATTGAAACACCTCAGAAGACATTTTCTTGTACAAAAATGTAAGCATGATTTGATATTATACTTGCTATACATAATTTTTGATACTTGATGAGATAAAGAAAAGCAAACTTTGAAAATCATTACTTTAATAAGAAATTATAATCAATTCCTTGCCAGTCAGAAGTCAGTTTGTTTTGTTAGGAATTGCATCTATATACCAAAGTGTGCCTTTATTTATATTATCAACAACAAAAACGTGGATATATAGAAAATTTAATGTCCGACAAAAGCACTTTCATTCTTATACAAGAAAATATTGTGATACACAAATGCCGCATTAGAAAATATTCTTCATTGGACAAAATAAACTCAAATTACTAAAAACTATCGTTTTTTGAAAAGAGACATAGTATTTCTGATGCGAGCATTAGCAGATAGTAATTCTAGATCGATAATTATTGCCTACCTATAATTTTTTAAATATTTGCGATTATTTTATTATACTAAATAAAATACGTTAATTATGCTAGGCTTTTCTAGGTTTCAATGAACATTTGAAATTCGAAAGTGTATTAATATGGATGCATATAATGCTATTTAAAAAATTGTTTGGAATAAAGTAGTAAAAATGTGTACTTGTTTGGTGAAGATTAACGTAAATTCTATGAGTTTAAATAGAATTATCAAGCAAATATTAATATTTAAACAATTATAAATATTTACTTCACATATTTACATATACATTCATCCTGTACGCCATCCTATAGTGATAAATGTATATATTATAAAAATATATTTATGATATGGTAGAAAACGTATCGCCCAGATTGTTAAAAAGTTTAGTTTAAACATATATAGTACGTATTTTATTCCAACAAAACCTTCTTTCTGCATTTGCTAGATATTTTTTGCGATATTAGTCAGTGATGACATGCCTGACGATGTTTTCTTCCATATAATTTTTTTATCAGCAGACTCTTTATAGTTGTGTATATTTCGCTCAAAAAACGTTTACGTTTCTTTCTCTGAATATCTACGACAGTTACGAATTATGAAACTAAAAAACTGCATTATTCAACAAGGGGGATTGAATAGCATTTCTTTTAGTTGTACATGATATTTGAAACTGTAGAGAAGGATACTAGTTACAGAATTTCGTTCGATAGAATAGAGATTTTAAGATCTTGTTTTCTAGATAATTGTGTGTGTAGTGTAATGAACAAATGTATGGTAATCAGTGCCTTGGTTTTAATTGGAAACATTTTCTTTTTAATAATATGCAAGTGTTAAGTGCGTGCCGAATTAGAGGAGGATAATTTCTTTGAGATTCATAGAATTGGACTCGGCGAAGATTACAAGTACTCAAGGTATGATTGGAATACATCTTTTATATATCTTATTGATGTACTAATATGTGGTAATTGTTCTATCTATTACAGATCCATACATCTTGAATTCAAGGTGAGTGGCTAGTTTATGTTATTTAATAGAATTTATTGTATTAGGTACAGAATTTTATAATTATATGAACGGGAAGAAAATGATCTTTCCGTGTTTATATATGTGCGTTCGGTTAAAAGATGTCCACCAAAATCGGTGACTCAATTTCATTATTCTTTAAAATACTTGTTCTTATTCACAAAAGTTTTATTTAAATTTGAAATATTTTCTAAATAGCTCTTGCGGATCCTGTCTCTACAGGAATTTTATTCGAGTATAAACTTGCCGGCGCTGCGCTCGCGAAAGTTGAATAATACATGTACATACATACATATATTTATGTAGTTATATCGGATAATATTTACTTTCAATTTTTTTTTATTCAAGCATCTTTACATTAACTTGTGTTATTAGTGGATACTTTGTGTTAGTGTAAAGGTATATCTCAGGAATATTTCCTTAATATTATAGCTACAGGCCATCCGATTTCAATCCAACAATCGAAAAAATTAGTTTTTAAAATTTGAATATTGGTTGCTAAATTGTTGTAATAGAAGCTAAGTTTTTTATGAAATAATTAGTGGTTATTCAATCAAATAAAAACTTATTAAACCGCGTACTTTCTACGGATGGGACATGTTTGAAAAGAGATAAGATTTTTAGTACCAAAAACTGCATGTATGGGCGGAAAAAAAAACTTTTAAGCACACCAATAGGAATTTGGTATAAATGATTGGTGTGGAATTGTTGATGTTGCATAGTTAGAGAGTTTAAGTTTATTATCAACACCATATGACTAGTTCCATCACAATCAGAAAAAAAGGTAAATAAGGTTGTGATGATATTTGTTAATAGGGTACTGAATATATAAAAAAAACTGATCTATAATCAGATGTCAAAAAATCATAAAATACATCACACCTTGTACAGTCCATGTTAGTATTTTGCTCATTTCTAAATAAATCTTGCGCGGCACTAAACCTGTTTGGCAAGAGAGCCTAAAGACAGGATCCACTTCCCCATCTCTCTTTTGCATGATATAAATTTGGTGCCAGTTTAGATCAGAAAAAGTCGTCAATTAAGTGGAGCAAATAAAAATTGAGACAGGAGCTAAGACATAAAACAAATGTAAAGTGATTGAAGGTTATGCTGTACATAGCTATCAAATATCTAGTTGCAAAAAATGTCGGTTAACTTTCAAATATACAATTCTCTTTTGTGTAACTTCCTGCTCCTTAATCTTCTTTTAATGTTAAATGTTGCTTTTGCACTATAAGAAATATATAGATCAAAAACATGAGCACCGTAGTGTAACTACTATGTGGATTTCCGTTGTAATACTAAGGTTGATGTAGAAAAAAAAAACTAGAGTGCAATTCCTCTAAAGTGCATACATTATATGTTCACAGGGAAACGTTAAACTACCATATACTATATAGTAACATATGTAATTTTACGAAACTTAGAGCGCAATAATAAGGTGTAACATTGATGCTTCCCCTCCTAGGGAACGTTGCAATGAAACCTACAATTTTATAATAAAATAAAGTAATTGTGTCATTAGCGCTAACTACACTTTAAATGGAGCTCATGGTGTTGTGTTTCTGTTTCCGTGTCGTGCTTATCTGACAAAAACCGTAAAACAATGAGCAAAAAAAGGATGACAACGGATAAAGATCGTAAGTGGGACATAAAAAGGTAATTTGTCATCGCATAATAAAACAAGTTGTCAAAATAGCTATTTAATATACGCGGATAAACACAGCTTAGTATCTGTTTTTTTTTCGTAATTGGGTAAAATAAAAACGTGTCTTAATGAAGTTGTCATGTTGTGGGTATTGTTGTGTGGACATAATTGAAAGACCGGATATAATACGAAGTTAATGATACATTTCACATAATGCGTTTTTTTTGGAACAATAAATATATTTCTACCGTTATATTACATAATACAAATCACTTCGGGCTGTTATAAATTTTTAACGCATAACGCTTTTCTATCCGTTATGCAATTTTGTCGTTATCTTCTTGCTACTTTAAAAATATGTTTCAGATAGTGATTTTACTTAAAAAAAATTAACACTAAAACTATTTAATTCATACATCTATGTTATGACCTTTATGTACTTATCTTTCAATTCCTGAAGTACTTCCACTTGTTGGAAATTGGCATATTAAACGAAAACATTATTTTATATTTTCTGGAATAAATTGGTATTTAATTAATTTGTTGTTTCATTGACACATAAGTGGGAATACTTCAGGAATTGAGAGATAAAACTATATAATACATTTTATTTTATCATATATGTCAAATATGTCGCTTGTGTGTCGACTTGTCGCCAAAACCTAAGAAAAAAGATAGTGCGAAAGTATTGCCTGAGTAAGGAACTCAATATTACCATATTCTGAGGCTATTCACTTATGAAAAATTTTGTGCAGAAGTTTTAACTAGTTAATGAAAAGTTTCCTCGAGAGAAACTTAGCCACCAGTAGGTTGGATAAAATGGGTGTTCAACAGAAAACTCTTAGCGTTGCATCTAATTCTACTAAATAAAATTAGGTTTTTATAGTTCAAGCGTATGCTAATTCGCTGTGAATCACCTTCAAACGACGTTTAAAAGATTTTATATATCCTGGCTTAAAAACCAGCTTTTCTCCCTGTAGTTTCAAATTAAGTTGCTTCCAATGTAGCAAAAAATATCTAATAGGTAATTTTTGTCATTAATAATTTCAGTGGTTTCATTTACTATATTCTATCGCAAACTGTTCAATTTCTTTACATAAGTTCCACACTCGTTCAAAAGTATTGCCACAGCGTGACCATTGGACTTTAGTATGTTATAAAACATCAAAATGGTCAGCTTCTATCCCCTTCACGAAACTCTTAAAACTCGCGATGCATTAGACCGTGAGAATAAATATAAGCTTTATTAAAGAGTCCAAAACAGGATTTATACCAATTGCAGTTTTCAAAGGAACTTCTTGTGAAAAAATACCAGTTCTAGGTTTGGGTTATATAGTTTTTCCATAGGAATGTTAAATTCAGACAGTTTTAGCAAAATCGTGATATGTTAGTTTGCTAACCGGTTGTCTTTTCAAAGATTGTAAACTGAACAACTCCTAAATAAAAAAATAAATAAAATGGTGAAAGTTGTGTTTAAGTTTCAAATTTAAGTTTTTCGCAATAGACTTGATTCTGGTAGGTTTTCCCAACAAGCTTGTTGATTCAATTTCTTTTGTATTATCAGAACATAAGATTTTGCTTACACATGTCATGCAATCATAAATTTTCTTTCAGAGAAAACCGGCAGTGTTTTGCACTTTTGTATGCAAGAATGTAATCAGTAATAAACGAAATTTCTTGTATAATTTGTTGTTTTGTAAAAATACCTTTGCTGTAGCGATAGTATTTTACTTAAATCTCTACCACAATTATACTTTCAACTTGAAAGAGTGATTAATTCTTTCAAGCATGTTTTTCTTTGTACTGTCAGGCAAGATTAAAACCTTGGAGTACAGCCTACAGCGCTTTCATTACAAATGGAGTACATTAGTTTGGTCTACAATTTATAAGAATTAGATTCAAAGCATCATTACAGTAGATATTCCATAGAGTTCCATTTTATATCCAGCCTGATTCATCTCGTTCACTAACGGCTTCCTCTCATTTCTTCTTCATCAAACGATACTATCGTCGATATTAGTTTCAATTGTTCCTGTATTTGAGAAAAATTAATGATTTGTTTCTAAATAAATTTAAAACCAACGTGATTTCTTTTCAAACTGCGCAAGCCGAGCCAAATCGTACAGTTTTGGTGAAGATGACTCACGTATATGTGGTGTATCTAATTACATTTTTCATGTTGATAACTAGAGTAGAGTTACCAGGCGATTAAACACGCAATAACAAAAAATTCCGTCAGAAAGTGCAAGTCTTTGTCATGTCTGTAACGCCTAGTTTATTATAATTATACGTGTTACGTTTGAGTTAATAAACTAGTTAATAACTTGAAGATTGAATGAAGATTTGATTGATCCTTAGCCTTAACCAATCATGCAACAGTGAAATGGAAAAACCACCGCAATATTTTAACCAAAAAATAATTTTGCGATATCTAACTAGAAATCTGAATCTGCTTTAATGCAGCTTGGACTGAAATACAAGCATTTGTACTTCAAAACTAATAATGAATGACTTTAGGGTATATACATATTTCTGCAGTTAATTGACGTATTGTATCCCTATTGTTGGCATCATAATACATGTGCATGTAGCTTACGTGATAATACAACCATTTCAAATATTGATATTGGCTAAAAATATTTATACAATTTGATACTTGGCTAGAATTGAAAATGAATTTTAAATTTGTAATGAACGTGCAATCTAGTTAATTCTGTAAACATTAGATGTTTGTGTTTCTTGCACCAATGCACAGAATCTTTTCTTCCCATCTACTGTATCATATACAATCAGTTATTTGTGTTTTTCAAAACCTTGTCTTATCCGGTGTTTATCAAGTTATGCCTGGGTTTTCTAATAAAACTCATAAAAAATCATTTTGTTTGCCCTCAGTAGTAATACACATACTACACAAGTTATTTACAATGTGTTTCTAAATTTCCCTTAACATTTCATGTATGCGTTGATCAATGTATTCTCAATTATTTATTACCTCTTAATGGTCGTAATGTATGTAAATTCTCGTATAAAATACTTCACGCTTCAATTTCAACGTCCCTCAAGAGTTAATATCATCTAACAGGCTCAACTACCTCGTTCGTGAATTCAAGAATTTTTATTGTATTAGCTGGACGTCGTCTTTTATTGCTAGGCGTTCGATGCTTGGCGCTGATGATCGCACTCAGAATGACTCGGTTTTTTTTTCAAGATTTTATCTAGGCGTTTTTTTATTGTTTTAACATCCTGGTGGACATATTCTCACCACAGTTTAATTTTAGTTTATTACCGATGCTGTAATTTCTCCCCGTGGAGTGTGCAATAAAATAATAAAAATAGATTTAATGACGTTGGAGCTCGTAAGGAATAGTAATTCATTTCACTGGTTAAAAGAGATCAAGATTAACCACCGACTGGGGTAGCCTATACAGCGCATATCTATATACATATATATCTATGTATATGTTACACTACATAATACGACCGGTGATATCAGAAACGGAACATTCATGCCATAAGCGGTACAAGACACTATCCAACCATAATTATTTAGATGGAGAAAAACATCAACGAAATGATTTTATAACCTTATACAAAAAATGGTGAAGTAATTATGACTATGATTTACCTTCATTAGATATCACAGGATTAGTATCTGTGATCATTAGATAAAAATGAGGAACAAGAAGATATGCGCGTTCTGTTAAATACCAAACATGATGTTTTATGATCGACAAATAAACCGCCCCTTTTACTAACCCAATTATCATGCCTAACGAAGAAATTCATTTTAGATATGAGGCAACAAATACCGCTCGATAAGGGAACGAATATTTTGTCAAAATTCATTGCGAAAAAATACAGCTCGTTTTCATTTAGCTTGGAAAGAGAAAACAAGATGACAAGTCATCAACCAATTTTTGAATAGATCAAAACATTTAACTAAATATGTACCAGAATATTTTGGGTAAGAAAAGATTATTCACACATCCATCACAACAGATGCTGGAAAAATAAATATGCATAAATAAATAGGATTCATTCTGAGAGAAAGCAATGACAGTATACAATCCTTTTTTTATAAAACATTTGTGCAACAAACTATGAATATTTATATCTTGGGCTTTTTGAATTTCCTCACAATCTTTGAGTATCTTATACTATTCAAATGGAACCAACTCATTTGCTATCCAATAATAGCTACCGGTACCAATAGAAATTCTGGAAAACCCTACCTTTAAGTCAACTATTTTTAAAATATTTTACATACATTTATGATATTAAAAATTTCAATAACCGACCAGAAAACGAAAGACCAATGACAGGTATAAATTAGGAGTCATTTAAATCATCATACAGGTCATTACTCCAACCAAAATGTTACAAAAAGGAAAAAGCTCCATCCAAATAAAAATCACGTATTGAGAACTCAATTCGATACAATTCAAGATGATTTGTGTCACAAAACCCAGTTCTCAATATTTTATCTTCTGCAAAGTTCACAATTTGATGTATACATAATTTATTTTCTTCTGGAATGAGCTATTACTCCATAGGTTAGGTGATTATTTCAAAAATATGAGACACAAGTTACAAGAATTTCTAGCCGAAACTTTTCCTGGTAATTCCATTATAATTACCATTTCAATTTTTGACTTTATATTTTAATTTCCATCACAGTTCTAAACTTAATCGTTAATAATTTTGAAAACAGTAAATGAATGTACTACACTGACACTTCTAAAGTACCGAATGCGTTGCTAATCAAGGCATATAGTCAAAATTTAAGAGATTTTTCGTACACTGACCAGACGGGTGTTGACATTTTGAGAGAAATGGTGGCTTTAGGCAAATTAAAAGTTTTAATTCAAGGGTTTGATAATAGTGAAAACGGAAAAGATTTAAAATCGACAGACTTGTGCCGAGATTTTCTATCTTATGTTCTATATGAGTTGGTATCAAATTCATTACTACCGCTCTCTTATAAGCGCGTAACAATTGATGAAACTGTGGTATCATTTCATGTTCATTGAGGCACTTTTATAAAAGAATTGCTCTTTGCCGATTTTATCCCAACCGAAGAATAATCCATCAATTCATTTCTCTTCAATTTACACAAAGTATCCGATATTAATACTGAGATGTATATAGAATACAAGAAAAACTTGCCAGCCCCAATTTCTGGAAGGCAGAGTGTGGTAACGTATTTTATTTATTTATTGAAACCAGCCAATTTTATACATGTAAAGTCCTATAGAGGTACCTATTAACAAATACCTGTACATAGGTCCGGTTGTATACAACTAAAAAAACTTACATTATATTTCCGAAAAATGAAATTAACTAACAATAGTAAAATACATCAGTGAAGCTTAAAAGTAAAAACATAACAATAGTAATTTGATGTAAAGAATGTAAATATTAAGTCTAATCCAATTTTTTAATTTGTTATGGATTGGTTACAATATAAGTCTTTTAATTCTTTTGGTAAGGAGTTATATGCACAGAATGCCACATAAATACAATTTTTTTGCCAATATCCAAATTGACCTTTGGCAGTATCAGAGATTTACTTCTAGTATTACTTTTGGAATGTACAAAGAGTTCCCTTAGATAGTCGTGGTAGTGCTTGATAGACTCCAGACTGAATGCTTGTACAATATTTAACGGCATCTTGATGATTTCCTTGTCTTTCTGACTGTTAACGATTTAAAAAATTTTATCTTATAGTCTTTGCAATATAGACAGAACATTATTATATGTATGCATCACCTTAAGCCAGTATACCATAGGTAGCATAACTGTGAAATAAAGCATAATAAACGGTCATTAAACCTTTTCGATTCATGACCCGAGAAAGCTTAGCAAAAACAAAGGCTAAGTATTTTGTTCTTTATATTACATTTTTAATATGATTTTCCCATCTCAATCTAAAGTCGAACACCACCCTCAGATATTTACACTCTTCTACTCTTTTTATTGATATATCTGCTATTCTTATTCTTGGACATTTATTTTTATTGGGAACAGTATTATTATAGATCCCCAAAGCCACGAACGCAGTCTTACTTACTTTCAGAGATAATTTGTTTAAAGAGAGCCAAGTTGCGACCCTTCCAAGGTTATTATTCGTAAAGTTTCGTGCTGAGGCACATGTGTCCTCAGTCGAGAGCAGGACTGTGTCGTCAGCATAAGCACTTATTGAGCTATCAAGCATGTCATCTAATAAATGATTCGCACGTATAGTAGGAAGAGAAGTGGACCCAATATTGTGCGTTGCGGCACACCAGTAGTAACCATCCGAAAAAGTAGTCATTTACTTTTACCCTTTGCTGTCTATTTGTTAAGTAACTTTGCAATAGTTCATGGGCACTACCTCTTATACCGTACTCGAATAGTTCGTTTTCCACAGTCTAAATTTCTAGACATTGTGTCAGTTATATAATTCAATGCATCCTTAGTTCTTTTATTTTTTACAAAGCCGAATTAATAAAAAAAATTAATAAAGTTATACATTCTTTTATACACAACTTTTTCGAGAATTGTATTCGTCATCGACGAAATGGGTCTGTAGTTGAGAGTATTTCCTCCATCTCCTGATCTGTATATTGGTATTATATCAACTTTTTTTAATGCGCTAGGCCGAGTCGATTGTTCTAGTATAAGGTTTATTATGTGAGATAGAGGTTGTCGTATGTAGTTCGATGCTATTTTCAATATTTCTATGTTTAGTCCATTTACATCCCTTGATTACATTTCATTCATTATATTATCTACTTCATGAAAATCCGTATGATCTAGAAAGATAGTTTTTGGATTCGATGCTGGTAATTTTAACCTTACACTGTGTGGGGGAGTTATGCTGTTACTTAATTCGGTGTCAATTTTACAAAAGCCATACATAATTTGCGTGGTAAGTAATGTGTAATGAAGACACGAAGGATATTTGAACCATTCGGTTTCTTCTAATATATTTTCATTTTGTAGTCAAAAAGGAAAAATAAAGGATTTTTTAGGACCCCGTTAGTAATTAGGAATCAAGCTTATAGTTTAGAAATAATACGTTGAAACATAGGGAGTAAGTTAAAACTTGCCAGGATTAAAATAATGTTCTTCTACAACTGCTAATATTATGTTGTACAATACAATAACATCCAATTAATTATCGACTATGCTACTATATTTTGATTCCTAATAAATTTTCTGTAATTGATATTTAAAATTCCTGAGAGGTAATTTATTAATTTAATGTAGAAAATGTCCCATGACGTGAGCTACACGCGTGCGTACACGAAGGTACCGTGTACGCAATCTATAGACTAAATATGGTTAGAAGCTCTACTAAAGTTATGTCCTAAGATAAACAGTTATCAAAATAGTATTCCATAAAAGCCAATATTTAGTTTTATTTTAGTTTCTTCTAAATTGTTCAAAATGGCCATCGTTACATTCGAAATATATTTTGGAGTTTCCTGAAAAAATGATTTAGTTCCTTGTTATAATTCAGAGTTTTGTACAAATCTAGTCGAAATATATAGTAGATGGTTAATTTCTTTCTTGAATAGGTAATATGTGTGCAATTTTCAATTTATTCGTTAAAAAAATAATAATTCTAGGTACTTTACCCCACTGATCACACTAATAAATATACATACTTATGTAGAGAATAATATATCTAAATTATTATCTGTGAGCAGTTGAGAAAACTATGCTTCTTCTATCAAACAAGTGAATGATAGATATAAAAGGTATTGCCACTGGCTGGGCGCATGAAAGCCGAAACTTGGTAGGAGACGCCTATAATAGGGGACCAGTAGTAATTAGAAATACCCATTAGTTTTTTTTACGACGGTGGGATAAAACTTGAATTTGTATTCTTGTAGCGCCGGTGAACTACAGGGGTCCGACTTACCAGAAGTTCACAGACGTGACAACACGTCACTAAAATATAGAAAATGTTTACTCTCCGGTCTCCAGAAAAGTTCTTATCTGGTAGTTCGCGTCCACAAATCTCCACATATGAACGGGCCCCGTAGTGGTTGCGGCCCGTCTACTTGACTGCCATCTCGTTGTTGTTGGTGCCTGTTTCTCGCGGACCTTTCATTTTAATAACGTTGTATTTAAGATGTCAGTCAGCGGTAACATGAGCATTATAATATAGTATTCCTTTTTATGTAGATACCATACACAGTACATGGCATGTGCGTTTATTTAAAATGTACAGTCGTTTGATAAATTTTTAAACCGTCGAATGTCTTCCTATAAGTTTTGATTTTAGAATATTCTAATTACGCATTGCATTCCAAGAGTTTTATTAGTAATAAGCTTACGCATCACAATTCGTTTGTTATCTTTAAGTCATCAAATAAACTGTCGATAATTATGAATACATATTTTCTCTTAGAGAATACTTCAATTTCTTGATAAAGTAAAAAGTAGCTGCAAAGGTTTGATGGAGACAAAATTAAACAATGTGTAGTTAATTGTGTAATATCAGAAACAGTATCATAATTTATGTACTGAAATATATTGAACTTGCATGTACTTCATCGGGTTTCATAATATCACCATTTTATTTGATGCCGTCATTAATGGATGAAAATGAAACAAAAGCGGGCCAATTTATCACATCTTGTTTGCCGAACATTTTCTCCTACTCGTAATTTGTGTGGGAATACTGCATAATATTTCTTATTACTGTAGTGTTACTTTCTTTGAAGTCTATAAAAAGTACTCCACAGTTTAAAAAATCGTGGTTGCTACACTTTCTTTATAACCTGATAGATCCTAAACTTAGGTTCAACTTTCTGTGGATGCCTTTACTCGGAAATTCTCTCTCCAATGCTCTAAGAAATGTTCGTTCCAGTCAGAAGTGGCAAAATTTCTGTGCGAATCTAAACTTTGCACTTTATAACGCCTAAAATAGATTGCTGAAGTTCTTAAAGGCGTCTCTTTATCGAGATTGCATGGGCCTAAAATATTTTCTTGATTGTTTTTTAAAACTTGTTTGGTGTTCAGTGGGTTAAAGTGTTTAGTTTTCAAAGATATTATGGTTCAGATATTCTAGTATTAGTCTTTCGATGAAGAGATTAAATTCAATATTTTTTCTTCTTCCTTTATAATAAAGCGTTTCAATTTTATCTTTTTCGGTTCCTTCTTTGCTAAAAAAATGGTGATGTGACGTGTTCAACGCTTGTCCAAAAAATGGGTGTTGTTTTCCTGCTGTAAATGTTGCAAAAGTTTCGCAATTGGTTATTGGCGTCAATAATTATCGGTCAGAAATCATATAATGAATCTATTTGGTTAAAATATGTAATATGAATAAATGTTCTGCTACTACTATGAAAGAAAAGTTTTTATTTTTTATCTGCACATATTTATACGAGATAGGAGTTAATTATATTGAACATTTCTAAAAATCTGCACTGAGGATGTAGCTGCGAAACAAATAGTTAAAAAGTTACTTTGTGTTTGTTTATTATAGCGAGAAATCTGATAAAAAAGTATCTAATAAAGTTTCCTTGCTTGTCTCATTCTTGATTTATTGTTAATACGCAAAACATTTATTTAATCTAAATGTTAGGTTGTTCCGTTTGGTAAGAAGTATCACAAACTTCGCCCCTTAAATCCAAGTTTTTTCAGTATTATGTCTATGCTTTGGAATTTCTGTTCTTTTATATCACTGTCTGGTGCTATTTTTATTGAGTTAATATTTTTAATTCGGCCTCCATCACTTATCAAACTTTTTGAAAATCCTAGTTCAGTTCGATAAGTTTGTTCTTCCCGTCTTTCACCAAAGTTTATATCCTCGTTAAAATACATCCTTTGTTGGCAATGAACTTAAAGTGCCACTAACTAGGATAGCAAGGATTTTTAAACTTTATCAAATGCAGCTTTCCAATTATATAAATCATCATCTGGATATGTGAACATATCTTGTTTGATAATAGAAAAGAGTGGCATAACTTAAACGAAAATAATTTCTATAAAGTAAAATTTAATAGTGTTTTACTGTTAAACCAATACTGTTCATGTTTTTACCTACATACGTATCGGCAATACAATACAACATAGAAACATTGGATAAATCCAGCTTTGCTCACAAACAAACGCACAGGAAGATAACACAAACATAATAAAATGAATTGCTTTTTATTATATTATTGGAGCTACCTTTCAGAATCGTAATGCTAATTGTAATAGGCAATTTTGTCAATAACTACATGAATTGGTATATTCTTTAGGCAATCGAGCGATAATGTAATTAGGTTCTCCTTCATTTTTTCTTACAATACTATAGGATGCCATGTATTTGATCTCATTCGGTCTTTTTCACAATTTAATGCATCTTTAACCTTCTTATCTCCCTTATCTTCTATCAGTTCAAGGCACTTTAAACATACATTCGTACTAGGTGTGCCAAAAGGTACATATATAAAAATTTGTCTTCATTATCTCTCCAAAACAAGTGCATTCCACCCTCAATAAATTACCGCTTTCATATGATGAATTTTCATGATATTATAATACAATTCACTACTTAAATAGATCCAAGTAATGAGACTCGATGCAGTAAAGATCTTTTTAGAAAATTTATAACAGATTGGTTTCTGTCTCTATACATACTAATGCACCGATTATTCCTGCCAATTTGCTTTGAGAAAACACCATCTCAATTCACTTTTGCAAATGGCAATTGTTTTTACAGTAACTGGAAGACAGTAACGGAGGACTGGTAACTACAATAGTATTAACGCTTTATACTCCAAATAATCTTAATACTATTGTAGTTTTACAGTAACTCTTATAAAATATTTGATAATAGTTCACTTGAACACAGAGACTTTGTTTTTTGCCTGATGGCTATATTTAGTGTCGCAAATCTCAAAGCAAGCATACCTATACCTATCACAATATCGAGCATTAAATAATCTTAAACTTAAAAACAGTAATGCTAAAGACATTCCGGAACTTCGTCACTATTTTACTGTCCTGTTTCATAACAAGCAGCACAAATAATTTTAGATTTATTAGTAAAGCATAAGCATATACAGCAAGCCAGCAGTCAATTATTGATAAGCTTAACCAAAATACAATGTATTATCTTTTTGTACAAGAGCCAAAATATTAAACATATGATCTGGAAGTGACAGTTACTGAAACAAACGCGATAATAGATGTAGCGGTTTTTGCAAAAACATCCCTACTTTCAAACATACATTTTAGTTACGTTTAGCCCCTTTTGTAACAATTTTTTGCTATAATATGTGAAAAAGGATATTATATAGAAAACTGCTCAGATATTGATGTAATTCTATTAAAATATGTGTACATATGATGTAACCGGTATTGTAAATAAATGACTAATTGTCTAACACGCACACACAGCTTTACAAGACAGGTATAAATAAGGCTGCTTTTGAACGGCATATATTAACGTCCACCTTGCACTAACTTCATTCATATCTAAGTAATCCTTGATTACAGATTGAACATTGAAGAAATCATTGCCTAATATTAATCTAATCTAGTATGCTTCTTATTTTCTTCACTCCTTACTCTAGAATACAGCCTTTTTATGTAGAAGCAAAAGTTAAATTTCATTGCAGATATTTTTCTAAACTCCTCGAATAGTTCTGTTGAAAACTTTACTGGAGGGCGATGAATTCATTATTACGATGAACGTCGGTGTCTTTTATGAATCTCGTCACATTTACGAACTGCGAATGAATAATTACCTGTTTACAAATATAATTAAATCTGTATGTCAAACATATTATGAATTATTACTCGTCATAAAGCAAAATATCACGTTAGTTTTCTGTAACGGATTTTACAATTCATGTACATGCCCGTATTATGACGCAAAACGTATTGCAAATGTAAGAGCATTGACCTCACCATTTCACTTTCCATATTTTAAAACGGCATAAAACCTCAAAGGAGGTATTTTATGAGGCATTCCGCACGTCAGCGTATTTCATTACGCGCTCATATACCTGCAACGTTATGCTCATACACCTTTGGGAAGGTGGTCCGTTTTGATATCTACGAAAAGGTTAGTGTGTTTGTATGAGAAACGAATCCAGCGAACATATGTGCATATACAGTCTCTTTATGAATTTTAATATTATTCTAGTGTAACATCTTGAAGCTAATTAGACACTCACACTCCCATATAATTACACGTTAAAATAGATTTGTAATGGATAAGTTGCATTATTTCAAAATATCATTGAAGTTTCTTTAAAAATAGATATATCACAAATCAATTTCTGTTACATTTGCAAAAAATTGGACACAATTTTTCTGATAATTCGGACAATAGAGGACAATACATACTAAGCGTTTACTGAAAATGAAACTGAAGGGGCTACATACCTATTGGACTACTCAAATGAGTTGAAAAGAAAAAGCAACTTACTAACATTAATTTTTGCTGGTAAAAGCTAAAGCAACTATATATGAAAATCGAATTTTGATAGGTGGGTGACCTTATAAAGAAAACAATTGGCCTTAAGGGATAAGTTGTCCTTATGAATTTTAGGTAGACTCTAATATTTAGGAATGTCACCATTATAGCAAGTCAGGTGTTCAACAGTTTGATCAACAATGAAATTATGTGCTTCTAAGTTTCTAGCGAGGTTGTTTTTTGTTTGAATGATACCAGTAAAGTATTTTTTTTAAGATGGTATAAGTGGTAAGGTATCACTCAACAGTGGACAAAAATGGATGTAATGAATTTGATAAATAAAACAGTTGCTCAGCCTTTATCTGCAGGAAGAACTTACAAAAGATTTCTGGATTATTGCTTCATAAGTTCCTTGATGGTTATAAGCTAATACAGTCTGGTTTATTATCTAAAATAAAGTAATGATGTTAGTTGCTGAGGCTCTAGAATTATACTTTGAGATTTTTTATCAACAGGATGAACGTTAGCACTTAGAGCACTTCGTCCATACTCCACTCAGTGACAGTAAACGCCACTTGTTGCAATTACTGACAATGAGCTCTAATTTATTATAATTTAAAGGGCGTTCAAATTTAACTGATAGCTTTCTTATTACTAGTAGAGGTTTATTTTAAAGTAAGTGAAAGAAGTTTTTTTTAACTCTTGATATAGTGAGAAATTTTGGCTTTAAGAAATACTTTGAACTATCTAAAATAATTCTATTGTTGCATTTAATATCATCCAAAGTAATTTTAAGTACTAATTTCAGTCACTTAAACCGCAACCTGTTTCTGAAATTATTAAATTAGGCTGAAGTTAGTCTGTTCGCATCTCCGAGCAACTTAATTAAATACTTCGATGCATCATTATTGTGTCTCGGTTGAATATCTTCCCTATGACATCATAGTTTCCATTTATTTAGCATATAAACTGGTTCGTTGTTAGCTTTCATTCACGTTTTTATTTTTTTACTGGGTTGTTAGTCGCAGTGATTAAGCAGTTGACTATCGTTGTGACGGAACTATAGAGCCGGGTTTCAATTTTGCGGAAAGACAGTGACAATTTTCAACCTACCATTCGCTGTTGGATGGAAAGTGATTCTTATAAGGCCGATTTAATACTGTCACAAGGCCATTTGAGCTCAATTATACACACACAGAACTACACAGCGAGAGTTGCATGATAGTCATACAATAAGTCACCAATATAATTTCAAGTACCCAAAGATACCCGTGGAGTATCAACAACAGAGGACAGCTCCAACTTCATTGTAATAACTGGTTAATTTAGATTTTCCTGCGTGTAAACAGGTTACACTTTTAACCTAACTGTTACACGGTCCTAGTGCTTTAAGTTGTTATTGTGCATGCTACTGACGTATCGCGATTTGAATGAATATTTGGTTCCGATAATTTTATAAGTCAGGGGAAAATGCTTTATTCACACCAAGTGTTTGATCGTTCGCAGCTTGGTAGTGTGGGACTCTCAATGAAGCCTACCCACTAAAAACTCCTCAAAGCCCTCTCCGGTATGCGGAACCATTTATAAAAAAATATATCATCAGATACCGTCGGCTGCCTAGATTATCTTATTCGTTTCTGCCCTACTTCTGTTGTTTTTACCTATCTCTTTCGTCGAGCTCCTTCGATCATTCCCCTTCCTGATCATTTTGTGGGTAGTGTTCCAGTTCTCCGCAGATTTTAGCATCAGTGGAATTAGCGTATCGGGTGCTATTTCACCTCCAATCTTTACATGTGTTGTTCTTCTGGTTTCTTTCCATCTGTTGCACTCAAAAACTGTATGCTGCGCTGCAGTTTTACTATCGCCTTGATAATGACAGTATTGCTGTTGAAACGCGTCGGTGTTTTAGTTAAAACTTTTTTGGTGTTTGTTTAGTGTTAGTGTTCTACTTCTGCACCAAGAGATCCAGTGAAGAACTTCGCGCTGTATCTACTTTATTACAGTATACACAGCCATCTTCCACGTCTTTCCCTATTCTTTTGGCAAACGCTCGATAACATCCATGTGCCGTCAAAGCTTGGGTCAAGTAATAATTTTCCCCTGACTAAAAAAAATAATAATAATAATTTTATAAAAAAATTATTTGAATTATATTTCAAATTTAATTGTAATAGTCAAACCTGTACTACAATTGAAAAAGAAATAAGTTCATTGCGAAAGCTCGAGCTACTGCTACTCCCAAATAAGAGATTTAGGATTCAACACTAACTAGTGCATACAATAAGAATAAATTTTAGCATTTTCCATTGCAACATGCTGAAATTAAACATCATGTGAATTAGACTAGTAACAACGGAACACCGATACTTAACATATTTAGACTTCTATGTAACTATTACAGTTATGATATTTCTAACATAATCTGACGTATATTATAATGTAAATTGAAAACATTCTTGTACGAAAATATGTACTTTTCAATTTCCTTTCCTAAATGGTGCAAGTAGGTATCTTCGACGCTACTATTACATGCACATACTTTAAATTCTGTTATATAAAATCATTATAATTTTTGTGGTATTTGGATATTTAGACAATTACGTCGGTGTGCTATCGTGCTGGTTCAGTGTTTTTAAACAATATTCGATCAAGTTAATATCATATTTAAAAATATTCATGTAATAGGTAAGTTATTTCAGGTATTAGGTGCCTGCAGTAAATCACATAATACGGTATAGTTGGATATAGCATCATGCAAAATACATTTCCTAGTAGAAAATCGCAATATTGAGATCTACATATAAAATTTCACTACAATAATGTTTTATAGGTAGGCAGGTGTGATGTGTGACATAAATATACACATAGTACATATGCATACGTACACGAATATTGCATTCTATGCCTGTTTGCTAGTAATAAATCACTTCGAATATTGCCGCTCATTCTTACACTGAAACTTTAACTGAGAGTTTAGCTGTATCTTTGCTTTCTTTTTCAATTGGTAATTCCAATTTTGTTCGATCTCTAATACCTTTAATTACTGTAATACTTAAGAAATACAAAGTATGTGAACAGTGTCGGGCTACTGGCTTAGAGGCTTGTACACTTGCCTCGTAGTCCGGCAGTACCGAGTTCGAACCCCGGTGCTTCCTTTCCGAGATTGGTTTCCTGTTGTTTTCCAAATTCCACGGCAAATGCGGAAAAGTAATATCTTAAGTCGGTCTACAGCCCCAGGCGTAATAATAAATCATGGCCAGTCGATGCCCCCTGTAATTGACGCAAGCTGTTGGGGATGCTAAGGTATGGATTATTAACAGATTTTACTAAAACGAAAAACGAGTTCGTAGCAAATTCTGTATGTAGCATACAGATACATATATTATGTATGTATTGGAGTTCCATGTTTGTTATAGCAAAGTTCTTCTTTGTTGATAAATAATATATTACTATTTGAATAAAATTTATTTAAGTGTGCATAGATCTAATATAACTGACTTATGAAATGTCTTGCTATAAATGAAAGTGCTTTAATTTAATTTATTCCTCTTTAACGACGATTTTATTTTTATTAATAATAACAACATAAGTTGCATTCACCATAATCTTGTCTCTTCTGCTTAAGAGAAGTAAAAAGTCTAATATATTTATATGATATATACTTTGTGGGGAGTTTTCTTGTAGCTGGTGAGTATATTTTCATACATTTATGTATGTCGTGCAAGTAGTATAAAAATAAACGACGAAAAGGAACGATAAAAATGATAAAGAAGTCACAGAGGTCGACATGGGCCGAGACTACGAAGAAAAAGTAGTAATCACATATACACATATAAACCATCACGACATGGACTAGTAGCTATAAAGTAGCATGTTCCGTAGGCCGACGGGTAAGTAGGCATTGCACTGGTCGGGTAGCGAAGCGGGCGGAGGTGGCAGAGCAGTTCGCGCGGACTTCGGGTGGACAGACGCCTGAACGGGCGAACTCGCAGACAACACGCGAGGTTGCGGGCTGGACTACGCGGCCCGTGACAAGACAAGCGCGCCCAACGGTTTATTGTTCCGCTATTCGTGCGCTTCTCACGCTTGAATCACCCTTTCTTGGTACATACGTTATACACATTGGTGCTACGGTTCCACGTAATGCGAAATAATTGTATAGATTTATGTAACGGTACATGTTATATTGGTAAATGATATTAATGATTGATTTTATAGTAATGTCTGGTATTAAACTCACATTCTGTGGATATTTTTAATGTAATTGGTCGATGGAATCATCGAATGTATTTTGAAATTATCTAAATTCCTCATATCGTTCTTTTGTTAAATCAACTAGATTTATTTGATTATCTTCCGAAGGTGACGATTATGACGTTGGATCGTTTACGTATTTGCCAGATGTGACCATTGTACGTTACAGATGATGACTACAAACTGATGCAATTTAATCTCAATAAAAATCAAACTTTTGTCAAGCGTTTCAGATTATTCTATGTTTGTTCTTTATTATTCCAAACTCTAATCCTTAAAAGATAATGCGCTGTTTTTCGTCAAATATTAAACAACTTATTTCTTAATAAGATGTATTTGTCTAATTATATTAAGCAGTTATTTTTTTTAATTGTCAATTGTAGAATTATCAAACAAACTTGAGATCAACAACTCATTACTACCCAAGATGTACGGTTTGTCTAAATTACGCAAACCCATTGTGCCTTTAAGGCCCATTGTTTTTTGTGTTCGAAGTGCTCCTTATAACATCTCTAGATATCTAGCAAATATCATTGTGAATACTGTTGGATAACCGCAGCTTTGTATAAAAAGTTTTTTTGATTTGAAAACTCTTGAATATTGACACAGTCGAAATACAACCTAATCACTTTCTAATATCCCTTGATCTATTTCCTTTGAATTGGATATAAATCTCAAAAACCATTGCCATAAAATAGAAGAATTTACCATCATCCCCTTACACAAGTTTATTAAAGCATTAGCATCAACAACATACTTGCCTGAAACATTTCTACAAACAAATTAACGGACTAGGAATGTGTGCATCCATATGTAGTGTCACTGTATAATTAACACTAGAAGAGCTTGAGAAACAAGTACTATATTGAGGTTGAGTAGAACAGCTTTAGTTGGACTCCGCTTAAATAAAGACCATTTTTTATTAAGAAGATTTATGGATGGCTTTTTGGTGCGATTTCCAAAAATAAAGTAGATTAAAATTAAGTAGATTATTTAGTATCAAAAAAACATTACCATTTCGTAGGCTGTGTATAATTTTTATTTATATTTCTGGACTTTATAATTATAGTTATTGTCAGCTAAATATAACAAAAGCGCAACAAAAAGTTAATGAGTATAGAAGAGCCTAAAGAAGGAATAGGTGTGATATATTGATGGTCAAATGGTTTACGCGATCATACCACATATCACTACAGTGTCCATCAAAAAGTCGAAAATATATATGTACCTACGTCGAAGTTGATTAGTTTGGCTAGATTTCATCAACGCATATTGGCATACATACATGTATAAAACATATGTATAGTCCACATGTATGCTAATTTGTGGACACGTTAATACTCGATTGAGCGATAGATAGATAGCGTGTCTCTTGGAAGTAAGCGTCTACTGGAGACTTGCTGTGTGTGCGCTGAATTCCTGCTCATCATACCTCCACGTATAATGGGATACTCCATCTCTTATTATGCGCTATCCCACCCTCACCAACGTCTGTACATAATTTCGAAGCAACATCTTATTCATATTCCATAGCTCTTACGTTTTTCGTACCCTCTATATAGCGATTATATTGACCCGTCATGTTAAGACAACAGACAGTAAGGTTTTATGCGCGATAAAGGAGAAATGTCAAAGTAAGTCCAGGCTATTGTAACAACTTTGTAGTGTAACCAACGTATGATGATAGTATGCATTTCTTTTTCACCGCCTCCTTTATATCTACCTACTTCTTTTTTCAGGAAAACATTTTCTTGTCCGAAAGTGAACAGTTTTTCAGAAACAATTTGAATTTTCTTTCGGTAAACAAATGTCCAAGTAAAGTTCAAATTTATTGCCTCTTTGACTGGTCTAACACAGCAATAAATGAAAATACAACTTTTCTGTATTTTTTTCATATAATTCTGACCGATGAGTGGGTTTTTTCACGTATAAATTACTCATATAGATGTTGACCGTAGTATTTTATTTGACTTTTGTCACTTTTCTGGCTGATAATATTCTGGCAGAGCACCATAATATCTGCCTACAAAAAGAATCGAAATGGTACATTTTATTTTGTTTGTGAACATGTTGGAGACGGATATATTAAAAGGCTGTATTAAAATGAAGGAAATTACAAACATAGTCAGTTTGTGCAATTTCATCTCACCAATGGCTCCTAAAGGATCTGATTCGAAAACCGTATCCTCTTCTCATGATTTACTATCAATTATGTACAATATAAATACCTAGACAAATGCAGTTTAAATGTTCAAGCAGGATATAGATGTTGTTTTTTTTGTAGTACACGACGTTTAATTGCTTTCTTTAAACTACCTTTCAGTGTCGCAGTGCTGATATTTTGATGTGTTATAACAGCTTAAAGATTTAGCTAATTTTAGCTAAGATCAAAAACCAATCTCATAAATTACCTTCCTAAATTTCAAAGCATTCAACCTGAAATTTTATTGATGTAACCATGTTTAGTCGGATGATTCTCGGTGCCAATTTGAGCGGTTGAAAACAGGTCAGTTGCTACGTTTTTTTTTTGTAATTCCGTAAAATTCAAGTTGACAATTTAACATTGCTGAGGCCTTTACTTATTTTGCTACATATCAGTTAACTCAAGTTTCCAGATGTTTTTAATAAGGAGACTATTAATATATCTATTTTCTGACCTTTATGTACTTATCTTTCAATTCCTGAAATATTTCCACTTGTAGGTCAATAAAGCAGCAATTAATTAAATACCAATTTATTCCAGAACATATAATATTATGTTTTCGTTAAAAAGATTCCTTCAGTGGAAGAAATTGATATTTAATATGTGTCAAATTACTAATAATATAAATATAAATGGCCATGCCTATCAACAAAAATATCAAAAAGCAAAAGATTCATGGATATATCAAATTTTAATTACATTCTCAAGTAATAATGAAGGATATATTGATTTAATACAACTATAAAAATTGAAATGGTTTGAATTATTCGTATAAAAATCTATTTTTGTCAAGCTCTAACAATTATGTTCAAGGACTAGGGAAAAGCATCGCAAAAGAACCTAGTTAAGAGCTTAAAATTAATAAAATTCAGGCGTGAATTAAATTATTATAAATAACGCTTAAATTATCAATATCCATTCTAAAATTTACCGCGTTTTAATATTTTTTAATGTATATCATTTCATAAATTAATCTTTTTTATAATTATTTTCCTTTTTTTAAATGTTTTGAAAATCAAAATTATGTCATCTACCTTCAGAGTGCTTAGATAAAGCAGTTTCAGTGATGACGTTATGTGCAACAGTGTATTGGTGATTATAAATTCGTTTCTTTAAAATATTGTTTGATTTGTCCGATATAACATTTGTTATAATCTTTGCAATCTAATTTTACAACAACAATAAACAGCGGAATTTACTTGAACATCCAAAAGTTTTGTTTGGCGTTTTATTGTTTCCATTCCCCATTATAACCGCAGATAAAGATGATATTTTTAACTGCTAAGACATTTAGCGACATTCCCGTTATTCTTTTATTTAAGATTTCACACTTTTATCTCAGATTTCCGCACGTCAAGCCTTGACAGGTTTAGAAGTGCGGAGTTAACTCAACGCCATTTTAATACACACTAATGTGTCAGCTTTATAACGATTTTGCTCGAGGCTCGGATTCTGACAAGCGGATTAAGCTATTGAGATGTTTATGCAAGCTGCATGTATGCTAAATTCATCTTGCAATCGTACTTCAATGTACAAGAATAACAAGTTAAACAGACAGCGGTTGTCCTGTTTCGCAGAATTTACTGTAATTTGTTAATAAAAGGAAGATAGTCTATGCAACAGAAGAAAAGTACACATCGTAGAGGATGGTCATCTATAATCGCAGCATATGGCAGATGGACCGCGAAGCGTTTTAAATAATAATATAATGATTCACTGGGACGAACGTAACTCTTAGTTCTTATAGCGCTGCTAGTTCTCATACTGATGCAGCTTCCTGCACTTAATTTGACTTGTATAAAATAGTAAGCGTTCTATTTATACAATAATATATTTCCGGTAAAATGAAAATCGCTTCTCTTTCAATACAAGATATTTGCCAAAGCGCAATTTTGATGCATTCAATACAGATCTTTTATTAATAAGAATAGAATATAATATCTGAATATCGAATCTAATTACGTACAAGCACTTTGTAATAGTTAGTGAGATGTAGAAGAAAACATAAAAAAATGTAAACTTCCCAATAATAGAATAGCAAAAGAAGGTTTCAATAATCTTTTACTAAATCGGAGTTAGTTACAAACCTTTTTGACAACTCAAGTCATAATGTTAATATTCTCACATAATATCGAAGCTAGATCTAATCTTGAGTATATCTTTTCTTCTCAATTAAAATATCGTAGTATATTTTCCTAATCTAGTATGCATCCTCTTCAAATACGCTTGCTTTTAATATTCGATAAATGTTTGCGAAACAAACAAAACAATCCTTCAACCACTTCAAACTTAAATAGAAATTACTCAATATTTCATGTAAACGTGAAATTAGTAAGGGATCAAATAAGAAAGGAACAATAATTTTCAATACCAAGACGACGACCGAAGCAGTAAAAAATTCAACGCACTAAGTGAGCTAATTTAAGAATCTCACCGTGAAATTAATTTTGCCTCATTTATATTTAAATGAAAGCATTAATCTCAGTTTACTAATAATTTTAACGATAAATAACTGAACTGGGTTGAAAGCCATTCAGGCACATGTTGCAATATTTTTCATTCTGGTACCTGCTATGTACTCGGAGTAATTACTGCACAAAATTATACGCGCATGCAACAGTATTAATGATATACATATGTTTCATATTATATATTACTTGTATGGGTATGGACATGAAAAACGAGGAGTAGTTGTGTATGTTTAATTATTACATAGCTACTGTATGATAGTTTATACTGTATTCAAAGCACTGCAGCACTTTTGCGCTACTCTCTGTGTGTTGGAAACAAACAATATTTTATACAAAATAAGTATCCAAAACATCCTGTGTTTTAATGTACCATAACATTATAAACTAATTTATTCTATCCAAAGGACCCCAATTAAAAACACTATAACTACTAGTAGTCTATAGAGAAACTATGGTGTATAGAAAGACAGAATCATTAAAATTGTTTGCTAGTTTAGGCTGGATTTGCTTCTATATTTTACTGGTGCACTTCTTCTACAGAGATGTACTGGGCATGCCTTATCTTCCTCTAGTCATTGTTATGTATACGGTAATGATCAGTTAATGAACTAATAGAGTTGAGGCTTTCTATCACCTTTAGCCATCATTCAGTGGAGTTTCATTAGCTTTGTAAATTTAATAGTTATCAGTACTCCTTAACTTTTCTCTAACTTTACCGCGAGGAGAAATGCAAATGGGCTGGTATAAATTCGATGAGACCTCACCTTATTGCTCTTATGAAGCTAGGATGGAATTCACACCTATGTTCACGACTTGACTTAATTTAGTGGTAAGAAATGCATTTGAGAACCTTAATTCAGATAGTACACGAAATGTAACAACTTTAATACCAAACAGCACAATAATCCCTTCGTGCAAATGGATACTTTTCAGCACGTTATTTAATTTGTTTTTGTGATTTTTTATTGATATTTACTTCTGTTGCATAATAGTAATAATTTTCTTTTTATGATGACTATGGTTGCTAATTGAGTCACATATATAATTTAATTTGGCAGTTAAATTATCTAGTATGTTTTCACAGAATCAAAGGCTACTGTATCAATTATTTCTTCTTATTTCTAAATGATTGACAAGTGGGATTCCTTCTGTTTGAAATAACTCGCCAGCAATTCAATTTCTTTTTAATTGTTAGTAAGTTTTGATTATTAAATATGTTTCAATAACACTTTTCAAATCATCTCAACATTTCTTTATCATTACAAGCAAAGTGATATGTTCACAAGCAAACTAGAAATCTCCGCATACATATCATATATTATACAATTTAAAGAAACGTAAATCGTATATCACTTCCGGTGTACACCGCAAATACTGTAAAACTAAAAATATTTTGCAATGGTGGAGCTTCGCATATATCAGATTTCTGCACTCCACTCCTTCATCATATCTAAGATATAAATTTGTAGTTATCAATCTACCAATCGTTGTTTTTTTTTTTTCACTAAACCCACAGAATAAATAGAGTACATCCTTAAATCTTTTATGCAAAGTTAGCTCGTCCTTTTGTTTTCTAGTACAATATGTTTGAGTACTGTAAATTTTGCGGAGTATCGTTCTTTAGTGTGCCTGAGGCATTGCTTAATTCAGCAGTGCACCTTGCATCGGAAAATGCGTATGCATCACCAGAGCTATGAGAACATGCCCAACCGCGGTCCTAGAAGTCATTCTAGACTTCACAGCCCTACACATACAGTCCGTACTAGAGACCTTGGACATCTCAAACGGAACTCTCCCCACCTTTAAGTCTACCGTACGATGAAATGGTTAGGAAATACAGCTTCGGAAGGAAATTTCTATGCTCCCGAAAAAAAAAACACCATCAAATGGTATGGCGATGATTCTAAAACCGACAAAGGAACAGGTGCAGGGATATTCGGGGCAGGAACCAAATATTCCGAGCCAATGGGAATATACCCTAGTGACTTTCAATGGGAGATCAATGCCTTTGAAATACATGCTCAACTGAATCTGAACAGGAACTATCGAAAGCAAAGCATTGTAATTTTCTCTGAAAGTCAAGCAGCAACAATGGGGCTGAGTTCTAGCATATTCAGCTCGAAATTAGTCTGGGAGTGCCTTAACAGACTAAACAACCTAGGGCAAGAAAACAGAGTTGTTTGTGTTGGGTATCAGGACATGCTGGAATCAGCGGCAACGAAGAAGCTAAGCCATTATCAAGCTAGGCCGCCACAACTGTATTTGTAGAACCCGAACCGTTTTACGGTCGAGGAATAAGCACCTACAAAAAAGAACTCAAAGTTAAAGACGACAGGCTCAGAATATCCCTCTGGGAGAATCTCCTTGGTCTGAAAGACTCTTCTCTGAAACCATCACAGTTATTTCAGTTTGTTAAAGCTCTTGGTGGGGAGCTCTATGAGGGCAACCCCAGCAGCCACCCTCCAGCTCGTACAAAGGCGCACAATAGTTAAATAGGTCGCAGTGCAATATCACCCTCAATTAAATCTAATCCAATCTGCATCGGACAATATCTGTTTATCTAATGTCAGCTTTGTTGTTTCTTTACTTTATGTAGTCGGTATTTTTTCCATCCTCGTTTATAATTTATCTTTCTTGATACTTCTGTTAGTCATTTTGCTCAATCTCTTACTGTCGGAATTTTTTTCTGCTGCTAATGGTGTATTCTTTCTTTGTGCGCGTTCTTCCTGTATACGGCAAGAGATGGTAAATTTAACGGAGTAATATTTATTTTATGTTAAATGGATATTTGTTCCCAAGATGTTTGATGGACTATCATATACTAGATATAAGTACATCTAATACACCTATTAAAGAAAATTGTCTCCTGAATAAAACAATGTGGTTCAATGGTTAAAATCTAAATGTTGGGGAGTCAAATTCGATTCTTTTTGAACGACCTCTTAAGGACTGGTTCTAGAAAGATGGTATAAAACAATTCCTTATGACACTACAGTTCAAATATTGGAATGAAACTATTGTTTGATGTTAAAAAATTGTATCATATGTAAAGAAATCTAATTCTCTCCTTTTTCAATGTTGGTAATAATTTCAGTTAGTACCTTACTTTTAGAGATGAGAAGAATTTGGATTTTATTAGCACATAAAGATACTAGATATCATTAATTGCGGGATTACTATTTCTCGTACAAAATTATAGAGGGTTCTCATCTTTTAAATAAGTTTTCCGGGGAAATGCTTACCTTGAAAGCCGGTATTTCAAATTGCAGTGACCATCGTGCTACCAAATACGAAATCTGTACTCTGTAGGCGCAGAATCATAAAATGTGAGCAAATAATTTTTCTCCTACTGCATTTATGCAAACTTGTGCTGTCTTCTTGATAAATTGCCACAGATCTCTCAAATAAAATGTATTCTCATCTGGTAAATCATTAATCGTAGTTACTTGCAACCTATACCTATAGGAAAAGTTCTTTTAATACAATGCAAATAAATTCTTTAGAATTTATACATGCTTCATACTGTATCTACATTTTACACTATTTAGTTCTACTTGTTTTATTAAGTAGCCTATAAATGTTTACGAGTTCAAACGCAGGAAATCTATTTTAAGGAATACATGTATATATGCACACATACAGTATCTGAGAGCCATAACAGTAGTACTATTTCGACTTTTGATATCAATGACCTTGAGAAGTCAGCCCACGACATGAGATAACTCAATAACATAAAACACTCTCCAAGCGGAACGAACTGATTCTTTGTCGCTTAGAATGGAAAACACGTTCAATATAAAACACGTAGAACATAAAGCGAATGAAAACTTGTACTAAATGAAACACGAGGAACCTTAACACCTTAAGTAGCATTCACTTATTATTTATCACCTTTCAATACATTTATATGCTTAACGCAAGGATATAAAAGTTAAAATGTTTTTTTTTTGTGTGTATACACCAGTACGCGTTAATTTACATATCCAGTGGCAGCAAGAAAATATTTTATGTATAGTTGTATTAGAATATTAAGCGATAGTGTTGATTTATAGGCGAGTTTGTTTATACAATTTCGACATGTTGTCAAACTAGTCATGGCAAAATTCATAATTAATGTCTAATTGCTTAATCTTTGATCCAATCGCATATACAATTTCTGCTAAACAACACAAGTCTAAGCGAAAAATGCAATCATTTCTCGCAAAATAATAATTTGTTTAACCTGTCATACTTTTTTAAGTTCAATAGTCGTAATATGCAATTTATAAAAATGTTTATTGAATACTTCTGGAATTTGTTAAAGTAACACATCTAGTAATACAAAATAATACACTATTATATTTGCAATGAACTTAAGGAATTAGACGTGAGTAGTAGGTGAAATTATATCGAAGAATAGTGAATGGACGGTTCGACGGCATCATGGTCTACCTGATCAGCAAACAAATTTCAGGTAGGCATACTACACAGCAACCTGCAGTATGTATATACCAAACAGTGCAAATTTCTCATTAGTTCCGGTATTCCTCAATAAACTAGAACTTTTACTGTTTATCAACATCTTACCAGCTTACACTAAATATACACGCCTACTGTTTGCTGATTAGAGACGCTTGTGATAACTAGCAACGTTAGAAATTTAGATCTGACAAAAAGAAACGCACTACAAAAGTTAAAGGTATGAAACCGTCAGTATGTTACCAATCTAGAAATAAGAAATAATTTCTAATTGTTATTTTAAGTAGGTATTCGCTTCTTAATAAGTTATCCTTTTTAAAAATCTTTCATATGCACATAGTTTTAAGTTATATAGAATAAACAAGTCAATAAAAATATATCCAGCATCAATAAATATCGAATACATGGAACTTCGGTGTATAATAAAAATAGAATTGTTGTAGTTTATTGATCCAACGCTAAAATGTACTCGAAACCATTCGATGCCACTTCTACCAATTGGATTTGACAGGTTAAATACGACCGAAATTACTCATTTACTTTACCGCTAAAACCGTACCTATTTAGTTTTTGATGTTGATATTTGGACAGCATATTATCCTAATTTACACACTTATTAAAGCTAGGCGAGAAGATGGCTCAGCCATTTTGGTTCTAATTACTTTAGGGTGGCTTTTAAAAATGCAAACTGTAAAATGTCAAAGAGCAACAGTGTGGGGACCATTTGTTTGCCGTGTGTAGTATGATACATATGACAATACACGATTTTCTTTTTATATTAAGACAATGTGGAAAATTCATCAGGCAAATAAACAAAAACGCGTAACTAGTAATAGTAATAGTAAGCAAATATGTTCAATTGTCATTACTTTAACGAATTATTATATTAAGAGGTACATATATTTTGCTGCGAAGCAAACAAAATGTATCAAAGGAATCTCATAGCTTCTTGGATTTTTCATTAACATTTTGTTTATAATTTTGTCCCTTTACTGACTTTAAGGAAATATTTCATTGAGTTTTCTTGTTTTTTGCTTTGCTTTCTAGTAAAGTAAATTTATGAGTTTCAGAGTTTTGGCATTTTGTTTTGGGGGCCGCGTTTGTCACATGTACTGCTTAGGAAAACGATAAAATGTCTTTAGATGATATGAAAACTAAGATTTAGTGAACGTGTCATCCTCCATGCGTGTAGAGTTGATCTTGCCTGATATGCCAGAGGAGTCCTGCTCTGATTGCACTTCTGAAGACGGTTTGGCTTGTTACAATTAGCAGTAAAAGCAAGACAGTTCTGTTTCTCTCTTGAAATTTGCTAAGGGAATATCATCAGCACTTGATTCTTCTTTGCCATTCTGGTTAGAGTTGTCTACAGGCGAAATGTTGTACACTTTAAGTAAAATCTATACAACTAGTAACGTCTCTATTACAAGGTAATACTCTCCATTTCCACCACTCATTTGTCGTAGTTTCAGCGGTAGCACTATTTTTTACCGCAATTCTCACAAGCTGTGCTACTTCAGGCTGAGGTATTCTACTCTTAATATAACAATGTTGTTGCTTATACATGGTGTTTAGATGCATGACACTTGTATTTGTGATAAATTAATAGGTATTCAAACTATGTGACAGTTAGTGCGGGGATCCGTCTTTAAATGAACAATATAGCTTCATGGTTCGATTCCTGACATGGACACATCTATTTAAAAGAATAAAAAAAAATTGGAAATATTATTTGGCGGTTGTAGAAGAAGACGTTATATGACAATTGCTATAGAAATTCTGGCTAAGTTGAGTGCGTCTAAGCTGTTGTGAGAAATATTATGAAAAATCAATAATACAGGTAAGGGTTTGCCTGGGCGTACACAATCAATAAAGAATTGAAACCATTTCGTAAAGAGATCATCGTTAATCCATTCGAAACTGAAAACCTAACCTCTGTAGGCCTCAAGACCTCCATACATTAAGTTTTCAGTAAGTTTTTTATATTGTCATATATTAAATAGAGTAGAATGAAGCAACTATCTGCAGTGCAGCAGCATATACAGGGTGCGGCTAAAGTATTGCATCAAGTGGAATGGGTTTTATTGTTATATACTCAAATCGGCCATCAAGTTGCTTCTTCTGAGTGCGTTTACTCACATGGCGATGCAGAGTTCCCCTAATGAGGTTTCGTATAATTTGGGACCATTAGCTAAAAAGGTTTTTAGAGCTGCTTTCATTGCTGAACGTATATTTCTTCAGTCCAGTAGACTGAAGTTTTTCGCCAATATATGAAAACAATAACATTAAAGTATATTGCAACTCTAATCAGCATTTAACAATAACCTCATTCATTACTACCTTAAATATTCGTACTATTTTTAATTACAAATATTCAAGAAGCAAAGTGGAAAGCTTCCTACTTTGCCTTTATTAATTTCTTCTCTCTCTCTACCCTTAGTGAGGCATTTGTGGTTTTCTTTTTCTTAGGTTGGATAGCAAACATTCCAATCAAACCTAATTAACAATGCAGGACATTATTTATTACAGACTCGTCAAAGCGTAACTTATTAATATAACATTCAGGACTTAACTTGAATTTAGAACTTACTTAAAAATCTCTATACGTTCACATAAAACTAACGAATGTAGTTACCTTTAATGACGCAGACTTTTACAATCAAATCTTACATGCACATTTAGCGTTAAGAATAGCACTATCTGATTATCTACACAAATAGGTTGCCGCTACAATACAACAGCTACAATGGCGGTTTTCTGCTTACGCACCCTTTCCACTTTGCCCTTTTCTCTCTGCGATAAAAGTGCAATTCATGTATAATCTGCCACAGCATGTCCATCACCAAGCTGATGACATTATAAAAATTCATAATTTGTCTGATGTTACGATAAAAAAATAAAACGGTTTATGAATAATAAATTTAATTAAAGCTATTATAGATGTATTTCATATTGCTGGCAACTTCTTCGGATATTTTAATAACGTATTCATCCATTGCATTTGAAATTATGTATAGCTTACTTATATCAATATTATTATTTGTGATAAAACTATTATTTCCGGTAATTGTCGCTGATACACTATTCGAAGTAAGTGCGACATCTCATGAAAAATTCTAAATTCAAATAGTAAGCGAAACTAAGCACTAAGTTTGGTATTTATAATAAAGAAATAAGGAATTTTCGCTTATCGCTTATATGATGATCTAAATTATATCATTTAATATGTCGCCAATGTTAAGGCAGAAAGATTAAACACAGCTTCTATGCTACAATGAGGGTACATCAACTAGATTCTTTTTTCTTCGATATAATTTATTAAAATGTTAAAATGTATATGTTAGACGGTTCTACTAAGAAAAAAGACACTTACGTTACATATACAACAGAAAAGATGAGAAACGATTTAAACACTTGATTTCCAATCGGCGTTGAATTCACGTTAATTTATATGAGATCTCAACCTTTACTAATTTCAGTATAAATTTTTTACAAACCTAGATGGTTACGCGATTTCAAATCAGATCGTGAGATTAAACGTTATTACAGTACCGTTTTTATGTGGTGTAATGTGATAATGACAGTGTATCTTATCAAACATATTCAAACTTAACTATAATTATACGCGATACGTTTAGTTCACTTCTGGTTGTACGAAAAACCAGCTGTATTATTTAATGTCTTCGGAACGTATTATTAACAGAATATTACAGCAATTAATTCGGTTTTTATGACATTTTCGTTACATTAGCATAATTAATAATGCATATACGTATACGTACGTACACAATGTCTATATACGTTACAAACGACCACACGTTTGGTGTCCCCACAACGCAACTGCCAATTTGTTAAAATTTATAGTTTAGAAAGTAAGTACAGCGTTCAATCACGTAAAAGTGATTTAAATAATGGTAAACAAGTCAATTTTGAAATATTATTTTTATAGAAACGTGTGAGTAATGACGTTTTACAAATATGGGTTTGTAGCGAGAAAAATGTTGGCCAGCACAAAATCGTGCATGGTTCGAATTGGATAATCGCTGCGCGCTATATTTTGTAACGCACTGGAGATTGCCCAACTTTAACCATCAGATAAGAAATGCGAACTTGATGGTGAAATTTAGACGTGTATTCACCGTTCACTACCTACACAAATGAAGCTTACATTTTAACGCAGCAAGTTGAGTGTTTTACCATGAAGTGTTAAAAATTTAATTGAGAAGTGTTCATAGGTGACGGTATGTATTACCTCTTAATTTACTGTTACAGTCCTTCACGAGCAATTGCAGCTTAGACACAAAATGAAATTACTCCATAAGATCAGCGAGTATAATTGTAGTAGATGCGTTAGTCTTTGGTACTTCCTTACTAGACAAATTAATACTGATTCAATTTTGCCGCACAAAATTCTGTCTCCAAAATTTATTTTCAAGTGGATGGTGAAATACTACGAAGACTATGAACAAATTATCCAAATTATCTTCTTCTAATTCAAACTCTTTGTAGTATTGCAGCGGAAATTTTGAATTCGTTTGAAAACGTTACTCATAGCTGTAGCACTCATAAGCTTCCACGTAGCCCTTCATAATCAATATTGATGCATTGACTCGATAGCTTCAATATTACCAATTTTCTAAGCAAGCTGACTCGGGGTAATAAAAAGCAGGCTCTAAAGATATCACGTTACAAGAAAGAACCACCATACTCGTATGTAGGTGTAAGTAACAATTATTCGTTCGTGTTAACAGTATGTATTTTCAAGCACACGCAATGTCTACTAATAAAAATTTGGAATGCCACTGCGATTTCTGCTCTTTCTGACACAGCGACGTACATACACATGAAATAGATCAATAGCGTCCAGCTCGTAGTGGTTAGGATATGTGAGTGATGACGTTTACTATATGGCTGACCGGAAAAGATTCATTTCTATAACATCTAAACAACATTGAAGCCTCCATTAAATTCACTGTGGAGAAAGAAGTTGCTCACAAAATTATTTTTATAGATGTCCTGTAAAAAAGAATATTGATAGAGCATTGAAGACTACACTTTATTCCCAGAAACTCTACTCATGCAGGACAATATCTGCACTTCTACTGCAACCAAGTACACAATGTCAAATTTAAAATAAATGTTAAAATAAACGGGACAAAGAGCCCCGTAACATTCTCAACACACCGAAATATTATGGACATTCAGATAAGACGTTGTCCAAACAACAAACAGAAATTTTATGCTACAAGAATATAATAATAATAATTGTACTTTATTAGGCGATATTCATATAAAAATATGTTCTTCCATATAATTTAACGTAACACAGTAATTTTGTCAAAGAGCAATTAGTATCATCAGATCAGTCGGCACAATCAGAAGCAACAAATTAAAAACTGTACATATGAAGTATCTTGTAAATGCGTGAATTCGTACATCGGAGACATTAGGACACCTGCCTGTATGGATTGAATAATATAAAAAATTGGTGCACTTACGAGAAACATAAAAATCAGACTTACTCTATGTTTGAGAATAAAACCAGAGCAGCGTATGCGAACAACTAACAATCCTATCGAAGGAGCATCATACTATAAAAAAGTGAAAGGAAACTACATGCATGACATTCACACCTAACACATTTAATAGTATTATATTCGGCGTTCTAGATATCCTGATAATATTTTATTTTCAAGATACTCAATGTCAATAACATTAGGTTTTGGTAATATCGAAAGAATGATGTTTAGTATAATTTTTGAAATGGATTTATTGCTTCACACATTTTGCAATTATTAGATAGAGATTTTGTTTTACAGCGACTTACATAGGAGCACTTATAACATGTATCAATGCAAACTTTAACTTAGGAAAAATCCACCAAGGAAATATGAGTGCTTGTGTATGCACATGATATTGCACTTTTGGCTAGGTTTGTCCTAAATGCTACCAACAATTAAATGTATTGATAGCATAGTGTGACATGAATGCTATAATAATAATAGTCGAAAAACTAAAGTAATTGGCTTTAATACAGGAAGAATTAAAGAAATTAATCGAAACCTACTATGGAACAACAAAAAGCAGAATATGTCAATGCATAAACTAACCTTACTACTGGTGTTTTCGGGATAAAGAATCTACAGGCAATCTGTGGAAAATTCAATCACTAAAGGAGAGGTCGCAATTGCAAAATTCAAGCACATCTTAATTTAATCTAAATCAAGAGCTTATACGGCACAAGAGTCAAGATTTTCCAACAAATTATGTGTTCTGCTCTCCTATGAGGTGGTGAAATATGGACACAGTTTAGTAAAATTCTCTACACAACTATACTAGTTTTCTGTTTGAAACGAATAAATAAGTCTGAAATTAGAAACCAGTGAATGGGAATGTATTCTATTTTCTAGAAGACATGTCTACTTATGTGACGTCATTCTTTAACATACCGCCGCCAGTTTAGTTCTTTTGTGATTTATCACAAAAGAGCTTTGTTTTTCATCTTTTCAAAATAATAAGAACGCACCACATTACTAGTAAGGAAATACTCTATAAAGTTAAAGTTATATTATGCTATTCTTATTTTGTTTTATTACTAGTTTACTCCTACAAATAGTAGACAATAAAAACATATTAAAAACGTAGTGTTTGTGCGTAACGTATCAGAATTGAATGAGTTTTAATTGTATTTGACAGCTACAGTGTTTAAAGTTAATTAAGAATAATGGCCCATTTATCAGAGAAAGAACGAATCCAGATAATAATGTTAATTGGATGTAGTGATAGAAAACATACATACGTGTGAAGTAATACGTATTCATTTCAATTGAATTAATTAAAATCCTTAACATCCTTCTACAGTTTCAACAATAATGAATAAATTTAGTGAAACTGGTAGCGTGCAGGATCGTTCAAAGTCTGGTAATCCAAAATTTGCAATTAATGAAGATAAGGCTTTAGATGTGCTATTGGATGCCCACGAATTCCACATTGCTAAGATTCAAAACCACCAATAATTACCTGAAGATGGTTTTCGCCGAAGTTTTGTGAAAACTGAAAAATTAACGGATGAAACAACTGTTTAGTCTCTGTTGTATTCAGCGATGAAGGAATATTGTGAATCAATGGTACTATTAATTGGAATAACTGCCGGTATTGGTCAGTTACTAATCTGCGCTAGATAGAGGAGCCTGATACACAAATCCAAAACAAGTAATTGTGTGAGCTGGTTTAGTGAGTAACCATTTGATGAATCCTTTCTTCTCCAGCATCAAATTACGCGAAATAAGCAATTTGCTGCCAAATATGATCTACGCTGCTATTTCAATAAAATCAAGATGGCAGCGGTGCATTAATCACTGACGTCATATAAATTTGGCATGTCCTCTACAAAAGACAAATTACAATCCTATTCAACGCCCTAAAATTTCAAAATTATAAGTTCATTGTTATAAAATAAATACCCTCTTACCAGACTTTTTCGCTGCCCTGTAAAATTTATTTATGTATATCTATATTAGCTAAATATTATGCCCTTGTTTGTTACGTTGTTTGGAATTATTTAGAAACAAGTAAGTACTAAGTTCGCAAATTGTATAGAAGTTAATTATACTTTGAACACTTTATTACCGATATCAAAAACAAATAAAGTTTATTTACTTGACGTTATTTTACTACCTTTTACATTTTAGTTAGACACAGTAATTGCTTTATGTTAAATATGTTAAAAATTACTGTATGTAGTATCTGTTAATCATACTTCATTAAAAATTAAAATAATAGCTGGTTAGTTTCAAAAACATAATTGACATTTCATGAAATAAATGTAGTACCAACTAAGTATACGTAGTATCTTGTATCAAGCAATATTATATTGTATTAAAGACAAAGAGCGATCTTCATAATAGCAGACAGAACCTTTTGTCAATATCGTGCAAAAAGTATTTCTCAATATGTCGTGTCGAGGGATCTTATAAATAATCTGAGAACGAGAATAAGCTAGTAATTTTCATAATCCGCAAACGTTTCTCACGTAAAATTGACATTTATTTATAGCATCACCGCTACCGTTCCACGGCACAAGAATGTTCCTGTTTTTTTCTTGTATGCAATGCAAGTATATGTACTACTACACACATATATATATATACATATAAAATATTGTATTATTAGTAGCCACGCTTACGCAACAAAAAATCGCATCGCGGACATACATATACAAGAAGGCATTTGTCTGCGTACGCCCTTATTCCTTTTATTTTATATAATTACTCACGCTACTGGAGAGGAAATGCTTTATAATATTAGAAAATTATGAATAATGCCGCACAAAGGCATTCACATCTGTATGCGTACAAACAGAAAAAGAGGAAGAAATAATTTCAGGTAATTTTAGCGAAAATTATCGAGCGTGCAAAAACTGTTCGAACTCTCTTTCGAATTCGCTTCGAGTTACATCTGCGTAACAATCTTTTATCGAAAAACACGTAGAACACAACTTATTATGTTATTTTCGAAATTATGTTCCACACGTGTTTAATTTGTCAACCATGAAATATAGGCACAGTTAGATAGTATACTTCTTTGCTCTGAACTTGATGATGTATGGTCTGTGTCGCACAAATATGTTACTCTTCGTTTATATCGTTAACTGCTGGTTGCAATTAGAACGGTTTATTGCGATGTTTATACAGACTGCAACACTGTTGAACACATTTTTTCTTTTCAATGTACTTTCCAAATTATCGGATAGTTTTTAGGTAACTTTAACACCTTAAGGGAGCTATGCATTTACCAGATAGCTTCCAGATATGAATAATTTCAGTTGCATTGAACCGACAACATCGCACCGATTAATATTTTGGATGGATATGATTTACATTGAATGTGACAAAAGCGCAATAATTAACAGAATGAATGTAACATGTTTGATTAATTTTGTATTCTAGTTTTATTCAGCTTGGTAGCCTCTCACTTTCCTTCCGATTTTGATCTGTGTTTTAGCACTACGATAGCACCATGAATAAACGGAATCATACAATCGCTCAATTGTTTATTTTCGCCGATATATGTATCTGACTAATTTTAAAACTTTATTTAAAAAATACTGATAATATAACTAGGTAATTTATCCTAGAAAGGCGCTAAAGCTTTATTTTCTTTATGGGAACTTTGTTGACTAATTCGCCAGTTGATAGACAGTGAATGTCCTGAGAGAAGATTAAGTACGAGATGATCTAGTGACATAAGTTAAGCAATATAGTAAGTAAGAACGTAGGTAGATGTGAGTGTAGTGCGTGTTAAGAATAAATTAGGATAGCTAAGGGAAGACAGAAGTAATTTAATCTTAACACGCACTATACTTATATCTACTAAATCATCGGTCAATACCGTTGTCCGTAATCTTGTGTCAACACATCTGCTGTCTGAACGCCTTTCGATGCGCAAATTTACTGACAAGGGTGCGATGAATAAGACTATAATCTATTATTTGTATATGTAATAAAATTTTCCTTTGTACTATTTTTTTATTATTGAAGCAGATATAGATCTTTGCGCATAAAAGCTATAAAGAGTGGGGCGCAAACAAACAGATATTTTAGTCATACATTACCAAGAATACCACGCTTAAAGTGCAACATTAATAGCATTTCTTTTACCATTCCATTTGTAAGAATGCTATGGGGTTAGCCATCCATACAACAATTTCTCTATTAGTATATCGTGTACATGAATTAACTTTAACGATGCCCCAAGAGCAACGTGCAGTTTTGCATAATAACACTTGGCCAAGCTGATAGTGGATCGCTTAAAACATTCATGTCGCTACTAGTATTGCTAGGCTTTAATTGAATTATATTCTCTTGCCCATAGGCTTTTCGTTCGTTTTTTTTCTGCATTCTTTTTTCTTCTTTTCCGATTCCAATCTGCATCTTGCCTTAGTCGATCATGGCGGTAATACGTGTAACTTTACGCACAAGTTATTTAGAAATTGCAAGCCATCGCTTCTAAGAGAGACAAGAAAATGATTTCGCTGTTGAAAGAAAGTGACGAAACCACCATCACCATAGCAGAGGATTTAATTTTCTTTGTGATCTTGGTGTGATACATGCTGCTTTTTTCTGTAATTGTCTTCGATGAATCTCGCGCCGCTTGTAATTAAATAGCAGCATGCTGCAAATGTATTGTTTACTGAAGCGTTTAATTAGAATAATTACTACACGGTAAATTACTTAACTACAGGTGTCCGCGTACTAAAATTAGTTCATGCTAGTTCTGTTGGTAATCTCGAAGATAAGCCAAATACAGTATTACTTAATAAAAGCATACAAAGTTTCAAAACTACATTGACACACTATATTAAATCGAAAAGTTATTTTATTAATAGTAATTATATAGGTATAAGGCAAAAATAATTATTACTTTGAATTAATTGAGTATTTAGTTTCCGCAAAGCTTATATTGTGTGTACACAGGCTTCATTAGGATGGTATCATTAGAGTTTGACAACAAATCTTTATCTGTAGACTGATATAAACTTGAAAGACTAGGCCGTTTCATAACTCTTAGATTGCATTATGTAAAATACGGCGTAAAAAATCTTGAGATTAATTCGTGATGAGAATACCAATTGTTGTGATAGCAGTCCTTCTATATCTTAAGATGAATGTTACGTAAGTTTAGTGTTAATAAACGAGATATGTTATTTTAAGATTACCGTAGTTTTGAGATAGTTATGAGACGTACTTTAAAAATAAATAAATGGGTTTTTCACATAATTAGAATATGTTTCATAAGTAATCGAAGATTATAGTTTTAAATTGAGTAAACTAGTATTTGTTTCAAACATTAGAATTCTCGACTTTTAGAAGAATTATTTTGAGACACTGGTTGGTGCAACAGACTGTAAATCACAACAACACCTAATAAATCCAAATCTCTCATTAAAAATAATTGATTCCGAAGAATGGGGATTAAATATACATTCTGACAAATTATAAGATTACATAATAAAAATACTTTCCAACGAAAACTGCAACAGGGTAATAGTTCTTCATACGTAATAGAGTGATATTGCTAATGTTGTATATACAAAATATAATTAGTGGCTATAAGTAGAGAGGTTGATAATAAAACAGTTGACACCTTACTTGTTAGTTGTAAGTGTTAAGTCTTGTTATTTCTAGCTATTACAAATTGCTACTAATCTTATTTGTTCGCTAACTATAATTCCCTAGAAAACATGCTTCTATATCATTGACTAGATTAACAGCAACGACAAATAGCCTTTAATAACAATTTCCGATAGAGGTAAAATACAAGATTTACATCGCTTCTGGATATACGGTGAAATTATGGCTTTGTTTTTGCCAGTCACCTCCTCACACATTGGCATCGAACGGTATTACATAATGAGTTTGACAGTGCAGCATGAATCGCGAGTTAGGCACCTTCGAACAACATATGGCATCCGCGGTTTGTATTAATTATCGCGACGATCACAACCTATTTACCTGAAGCCCGGAGCAGCCTGTCTGAATATCCGGACTATTGTCGCTAACTAAGTATACAATTAAAACGCTTAGCTGAAAGGCATTCGGCTCGTATAAACGATGTTTGAATCGAAATGTTAACCACATAACCGCATCGTTAATACGATAAAAAGAATGTAGTATCTTATTATATTTTGTTGTAAATTATCGATATATTGCAAGTCGGATTTTATTTTATATGGAACAAAGCATTTATATTAAGCTATGAGCATCTGTTTCAATTATTTTAACTACTTGCTTCTCGCAACTTCTCGCAACGTTTAGTAGAAAATAATATAGAAAACCAATTAGTAGGGTCTTTCATAAGAATATTAGAGCTTATTTAGCAAGAAATATGAGGTTAGAATTATTACGAAATTTTAGGGAACTGTTTGTTAAAATGTAACCTGTACCTAACGTTAACCAAAACTTGCATATGTGTTGAAGTACTATTTCGATCACGGCAACTTTGAATACATTGATTGGAAGTCGTAGGTCTCATTCATTCACTTATAGTCATCTTTATTTCATATTCACTGTTCATATACCATTATTACGTCAAATAGTAGCTACTTTTTGGAGAATTAACTTAGTAACTATGTAATGTTTATGATCAAGAAATATTACATGTTTTGTATTCCTACCTCAGTTATTTGGGATAACTGAATACATCGTATTTAATACTGGTTCTTTGGCTGCCCTTACTACTGTTACTATGCTTCACTAGTAATCAGCTTTCAACTTATCCTCTTCATTTTGATATCAGAGGCTTCCACACTCCGAGTCTCTATAATGGGGGCTTCGGGGTTTTGACCGCATCATAATAGTGTAATATATATACAAAAAAATATACAATGCAAACATAAACTAAAAACAAAATCAAATAAAATAAAACCACAAAAAATACAAAATCTATTGAACTCGTTTAGCCACTTCTAAGATGGGATGATTTCTGTACAAATACCAGAACAATTTTTTTTTTGAAAAAGCCACAAACTGCGATTACAGATCCTACTAGTCATATATCTATTTTGTGACCTTTATGTACTTATCTTTCAATTCCTGAAATATTTCCACTAGTAGGTCATTAAAACAATTATTAATTAAATACTAATTTATTCCAGAACATATAATATTATGTTTTTTAAATGTCAATTTCTTCCACTGAAGAAGTTTTATTAACGAAAACATAATATTATACACTGTGTTCATTTTAAAACTTACCATCCCTATAACTTAAAAACCCCAATACACTGCAATATTCGCCGGGACAAGTCGATTTTTGTTTTAGGGGGGAACTTTTTTGACAGTCAAGTGGTCGTCATATATTTATCCCTGCAACCCTTATTTTAACAACTCAAATGCAATTACCGTACTTGTTACACATCATTTAAAAGCCCTTTTCATTATCAACACACCAATGTATTCGTTTTGAAAATTGGGTGAGATTTAATCAAATTATAGCTAAAAAAACCACTTAGTTGACAAAAACTAAGGTATTTTATTACGTAGGTATTTAATAAACGTCAAGATTGCAAAAAAATATTTGTTTAATTTTTTTTTAATGCCAACTGAGTGAAAGCCACTCAGTTGACAGAACCACAGAGTGTGCTATGATTTACTTACGTATCTTATAGACGTCAAAACTAACATAAATTATTGCTTGTTGTATTTTGAACGTTGTAAAATCTTAATTGACTCTTGTGTCATTATTTAAGTCAGAATGGTTTATTCTTTAGAAGAAAGAGTTGAAATGATTTTCATTTATGGTGCTAGTGATGAACGTAGGCGATAGACAGCGCAAATATTTAATGATATGATGGTAATGGTATGATTGTAAACGAAATCTTTAGGTACATGTTACTATTTCATGTAAGCGAGCACAATAACTCAAATATTTTGCTTAATATTTTTCGAGTACTTCTCGAAAACGGTTCTTTCAAAATGGGACGAAAAAGTAGTAAACGATATTTTTGACAACTATTGTAGGTTAAACATTTTTCTTTTACTACTGTGACGGTACTTTTTCAGATATTGATATAGGTACAATAATAATACTAGTAAGTATTTTTGTGCGTAAATTAATATCTAGAGTATAAATGCAGTTGTGAGAACCGAGAGAAAAACGTTTCTAATCAAATAAATATGCATTCAGTTAACCAATTTCTAGTTTTAAATGATGGCAAATATACCTACAGTTGTGGTCAATAAAATAGGGACACAGTATATTATCGCTTGTTTTACAAATAGAAGCTGAAAAACGATTTCTTTCACCACAAATTGATCACTAACGACCAGAACAGCTTAAATGTGGAATATTTCTCTAAAAAGTTAATTATGAACAAAGTTACAAGCATTGAAGTACACATGGAAAAATTCACCCCTCCTTTCTGGTGAAAGTTGAATTAAATTTGTGTCATAAAAGAAAGAGTATGATTTGTTCATCCAACATTCCAAATTTGGTTTGATTATCTGCAGCGGTTCCAAAGTTATGAATTTTTTACCTTACGAAATAGAGGCGATAGTCGCATGCGAACCCTCTGTAACGCGAGTTGCGAAACAATGTCGTGTATTTAGAATAACGCGTTGACACGGTGCTACAGAGATGGTGATAATTTCTTTCCGTATTCGGTCTTCAAGTTCATTTACATTAGCCGGAGGATTTACATCCACCTTAGTTTGAAGGTAGCCCCACAAAAAGAGTAATCTCTACGCGAAATTAATTTTTCAGGGAAAAACATTCTTACTGTCTCTAAAGCTTCATTCGCAGTATGGCTTGTAGCGCCGTCCTGCTGGAACCATGTGCGATTATCGATACTCCGCGCCAAAAATAAAGCATTTTAAGGGTTAACTTCAAATGCTTGTAATGCTGGTCCCAAATAATTGCGAATCGTCGAAGAATATCGACATTTACTGTGATTGATTGTCCTCGATTATACTCAAAAGATACGGACCAATAATGCCTCTGGAAGACATTGCTGCCCATACAGTTACTTTTGGAGTCTTCAGAGCAACTGCATGTTTTTCTCTTGGGTTTGGCTCAGACCAGTACCGACAATTCTGTTTGTTCACGTACCCGTCTAAATGAAAATGTGCTGCGTCACTAAAAAGACTATTATCAAAATCATTGAAATCACGTATCAGCGTAGCAAAATTAAGACGGCTACGGTGATCATCATTCTTCAAAGCTTGAACCAACTGGACCAAAATTCTATGAACACTAGAACGGTTTAAATGTAAAGCAAATGCATGTTTTGTTATCGAACGATGTGGATTTTGGCGTAGAGCAGCACTTACAGCTTGGATTTGATTTCATTTCTGACAGATCTTCTGCGGCCATGGGGCTTAGAACAAACTGAAGAACTGCTCACATGAAATTTGCGTATCCATTGCTTAATTAAATTAGCCTTGGACCTTGATTAGTATACCGCAAATTGTAGTGATTTCGAAACGCTTTATGGAGTTGTACGTAAGAATGAGCATTTTAGTAGAATGCTTTTACACAAAAAGCACGCTGTTCACCACTAAAGTTTTCCATTGCCAAAAAAATCCAAAAGACGATAATTCGAATGGTGGTAGTCAAAATAATCTGACACTGACAGTTTGCCCAAGATACGTAAAATAAAATGGAATTTAATTCTTCATTTTTTTATATCAGTCAAAAATTTTAATTTTGATAACATCATTTGTTTAACTCAAATATATCTTGTTGCACCTAGAAAACGGTTTAGTTGCAATCAAAATATTCCTACGTAAAATACATTTTCATTGCAAATAAGTATGTTTAAATTTAAAAGATAGTTACTTAATCGTAATAACTTTATTATTTACAGTTAATAAATTGTGACGTTCATTTGAAGTAATTCACCGTTAAAATATAAGTCAGTCTTTATTTTTGGCGCGTAGTATCTAAGCATCTACTGCATAAATGATTCTGAACAGTCTCGGAATGTTCTACTGATAGTCTTTAAATTTTTCGTACGGACCACTAAATATAATCTTGTTTGACTTCACATGTAAAAGTAATAAAGGTTATATAGACATCCGACAAATAGGTACTAAAGATGTTATTTGACACGCCATCTACTCACTAAAGGTCAATCTATTAGAGTTATTTCCTCGGATCGGTGTGTACAAATTCCTACAACATAAGTAATTTATTTGTGACAAGATATAGTGGCATATTCAAAAATATTCAATTTTTTGGTTTCGATAGATATTGTTTGAAATAAGCATGCATTTACTAAAAGGAATCATTTAAAAATATAGATTTCGTTGACTAACGAACTTTTTCAGCACAAAATATATTATCGGTAATTGGTTGGCGTTAGCATTGATCCATGTTATGGCTTAACTTGAATTATTTTAACAACATTTGTCGTATACTAAATACCGCTGATACTAACTCATTATTCAGGAATTCATATAAAAGTGCAAATAACCGATGGCGACTGTCAAAATAAGGAAGTTAACGATGTGGTTCGTATATACAACTGATACAATAAAAATGTTTAACACGGAAATTTAATCAACAGACAGATTTCTTTTATGTAATTCTACTATTCCTTTTATGCAAATTTCAATTAAAAGTTCGTAAAACCCTCACGCCGTTTGTTAACGAGATTTTAATCGATCTGATTTTATTGCTACTGCACCAATTAGAATAAAATATATATTTGTATCATCATAGTTGTCTGATACTTAAGACAGGTTATGGATATTCTTTTAAAGTAAATATAATAAAAAAATATAGATTATATTGTTAACTGCCAGTTAAAGATTAAACAATTCTAACCTTGGTATTCACAAGAAGGTTACAATTTAAAGAAAAGAAGAAATCAGGATGTGAACTACCAAAATGTGTTCATATCAAATTAATAGCAACATAATTACAGATTCCGATAATGTGTGCTACGTTTCTAATCGATGTTAATTATAACCTGTAAATGAATAATCACACCCTTTAGCTTCAACAAATTAATTACAAAATCCACAAACAAGTTTATGGTTTCTGTATTTAGTAAGCGCTACAAGGTAGAATCCGTGCCTGGTTTCCATTTCTAAAAGAGAAGATAAACCGCAATGATATTTTGGGAACGGTTTCCTCTTTATTACGAAGTTAAGACCGCGCAGTAGCCTTTGGTTTCACTTTGCGGTATCCTAACACAACGCAAGTAGGTATAGTTCAATTTATTGTTTGTCTTTACCAGTTGTTCAAACCAGAAGTGTTGCTGTGGTTTAAAGATTCTCTACTTATGGCTTCTTTGTTTGTTGTTTTTCCAACATTCGGTTTTGAGAGAGTACTTGCGGTTTGGTGAAATTAACTATATTATCTTATGTATAATAATCATTGACGGCGGTTATTTCTTCTTAATCGAATATGTGAGTAAAGGTATTAGAAAGATAAGCGGAAGCATCTAATTTTTTTATTATATAATTTCGTCTGATACTCGAGGAATAATATCTAATTTCGTTAGAGATAATGAATGACGAATTTATAATGACTGAAGCAGACACTTTAAGGAAAGAAAAATAATAGTGAAAGCTTTTAATACCTGATATTAAGTTCTATTAAGAACAACATCCGGGTAATATCTAAAAAGCAATAGTATATGACAGGACACGTACTGGAATTACTACTTTTCTCTATCTAAAATATCTGTCTGATGTTTTATTGAAGTGTATCCTTTCACAGCAGTTGAATACATATATACTTAGGAAGAGACCTAATATAGTTAAATTACTACAGATTACAGATGAGATAAATATAAATCACTTTAAAAGATGACGTATGTAACAGTAATACTAGATAATAATAACCTGAAACTATATACATTTATCTGCATGATACGAATTCTGTCATATAAGGACCGATCAATCTTAGCTCTCTACTATATGTTGTGGTATCTATAGCTAGTTTACTGCTGATTTACTTTTGTATAAGTTATTAACACTACATTTAATATTAAAACGTCAAAGTACGAAATCAACATCAAAGAATACATTAAGTAATCCCTAAGTCGTCCATTCTCTGTTTCTTTATTCGACCTTTCGATTTTAATTACCAACGGTTTATCGTCCATCTGTTAACATTTAAAATAAACATGTATCGAAGCTTTTTCCCGTGTACACGGGTCGGAAAAAAATCCACACAGAGCAGGTCCAATCGCTAGCTCTTACCGCTAGATATTTACGATACATTTTGCTATCAATCCGTCTAAGCGTACTCAGGTGTCACTTATCTTGAAATCGAGCTGACATCGGCGGCTTTGATCGTGTTTTAAGTCGCCACTGGCCATCGCCTCTTCGATTCGTGTGCCTGTATATACGAAGATACCGTTATGCAACAGCATTAAAGAACACACACATGGACATGCTGCAGTAATATCCACAAGATAGAGTTGAATGAAAGGGTGCAACGTAGACCGCAAATATGAACAATACGCGAACACGTTGGATGAAACCTTTATGTCTTATAAAATAGTATATCACTTTCCGAAATAAATTTCAGTCGAGATTGTCCCATTAAAATGTAAAATTATGTTTAATATTGTTCGTACCTATAGCTCTCCTAATTTCTTGGTCTATTTTACTGCAATCATTGTTGTTGTAACATTGTCTGATATGAAATAAGCTCTATTTGAATCAAAGTATAGGGAAAAACTGTTGCTAGATTATTTAATAAAAAACGAAAGAAGCGAAAGCTCTATAGTTGAAGTATTGGAAAAGTAGAAGTTGATTGTCACAAAATCATCGTTAAGTAGACTGTAAGAAAGTTTTCCTTTTAACTTCCTACAGCGCCAACTTAAAGCATATCTATAGATTGTTAAACCAAAGTTAACAATTATACACAAAAAAATTCACAAATATGAGAAGAGTAATGTGATCTTATTTAAAAGTTTATTCAAGAGTAGATCCACTTCAACTATTTATGACAGTTTTTGACTTATTTACTAAATAATTACAGAAAATAAAAGAGTTAGTTTTAGAAGAATCCTAGTATCAAATAACATCATATCCTATAAGAGTTAAAGAAAAATAATTATAATGCGAATAAGATGCTTTTTTTCATAAAGCGCAACCATAAGGAAATTCCAGAGAAACGGATAAAACTTCCATCTCATTCTGAATAATAAAAACACATATTAAGTTATTTCCAGAACATTAAACACTTTTCAAAAAATAAAACAAGCTTACAATAGCTGCCCTAGGCAACCCAAAAGTGTACTAGGTCCATGTACATGTATTTTCCAAATTCCTATCGCCAGTTATAATTTCTAATCTATTATTAAATAAAACAATTAGGACGGGTACGTTGGTAAATCTAGTTGTATATTAGTTTCTAGTCCCCGTGGAGCTGGTCAAACGATCAGACAAAACGTACAAAAATGGACAGCAGCTACGTGGTGCGAACTTAGGATCCTATCGATAACCATTATATCACAAGGGCATTGACTGAAATGTTAACCAATTTACAAAAAAAAAAAATTTGCAACGTTACGTGCGTGTTTGACTCAACTTTTTCATCTCAATTTTTGTTATGCAATCTGAAAATATATGCTATATGACAGCACACATATGAAAAAATATATGAACGCAATTTATTCATAGCCGTAACCTGTTTAACTCACAACACTTCGGAAGCAAACTTGAAAAGAACATGCCATCTACATTTGAACCTCATACAGCAGCATGGAGGTATACGGCAATAGCAACTACACCTCAACACAATTTATGAAAATGTCTATCAAATGTCATATATCATGAACTTTACTGACATTACCATACAAACACCAAAACATTCAGAGTGGGACGGAACAATCGTGGAGCGTTGGCATTATGTAATAAAAGTTTATTACTAATTGAGATAAATATTACCTACCATATTATGGATATACCAGCTGCTATACTATTTGCATATATTATAAAATGTGTATGATTTGAGAGCAGCGATTTATTTTATAAATATACAGTACAGAATACAATTTAATTTGACTAAATGTCCGCCAGTTTTTGGAACATACACTTCAAAATCCAATCTTGGTTTGTTTTTGGTTGCCGGGGATTGGCTGTTTTATAACTGACATGGCCAAATACCAGCAACACACTGTCTACTATAAAGTTTTTGATTTACTGAACATTACATCATACAGAAGAACACCTCAGCTTCCGCAAATAATTAAATGTTTGGTTATACATAATTAATGCTTATTATATTTTATTATAATGGGTAATTAATACAATCACTAATAAATATTACTTAATAGATCAGAGATTAATCTACAACCCAATCTATGTACGTATAATTCTACAATGGCCAACTTCACCAATTCTTACAGCGTCTATCGGTGGCAAAAATTTTATGGTCCGGGCAAACTTTTATGATGGTTTCCTAAATATACAGAAATGTTTTTGTTGGCTAAACCGTCAAATTCTTGACGAATAAAGCCTCAGTACATTCGTTAGTAACTGTCGAAAATTTAATTGTGTATTATCTTTGTTTTTTTCACGTACCTAGTACTACTTTACCGGCTTTAATATTTACATAAGTTTAGTCATATTAGAAAAGTTCGTCATACGTTTCACTAGGGTAACTACTAAACGTATTTACATGGGCCATGACATGCGGCAAACCAGTTTCTGTTTCGTCCTTGTGGGATCAGTCGTACGCTCAGTAACATGTCCTGATTTTTTAATGTCCCAATAAACTGCAAAACTAATTGTGCTAAACATTGCGAAACTGATTGAGAATTTAGACTATTAGCAAGAAATGCTTTAGGGGTACTTTCCACAGGATTAAAACCATTCTGATGGAAGGTCATTAATCCGGAGATAAGTAGAAACGTAAGCCCAACATTTTGTGACAACCATAAATTTACTTACTTACGCTAGAACGAATCTAGGACAGTCTATGGCAGCACTGCCACTTAGAAAACACTTATGTAACGTGGGCCTTGCAACTGATTCACCTTTCCGTGTATAATGGGAAGATGCTGAACCACATAAGAAGATGCTGAAGCACTGCTTCATTGCGATGTTGGGTCTTATGGAGATAAAGAAGCCATTCCTTAAAGAAATACCGTGAGGAAATTCTTTGAGAAGATGTAAAAATAGGCAGCACAATAGGCGTAATTGTAAAGTGCATGGCATTACCTGTGACCACTTGATTATGAAATAATAATAACTGTGATACATTTAACAATTGGTTGTAAGTCAACCCAAATGCGTTCGTAGGTTCCAAATATGTATAACATTTTGTTTTTAAAATATAGCAGTACAGAGGTTAATATTATTTCTTTTTGTAGATTTGTGTGGTCCTGATACTATAGTTACGAAATACTTCTTACATCATTATTTCAATAACAGTAATATTTCAGTATTGAATTATAATACAACAAAATTTACTAGAATCTGTACTATCAACAGTATGGCATAATTAGCAGGAAATATATTTAAAATTTTTATATACGTACTTATTTGACACTAGAAAATTTAATATAATTTACACTATTATATACTATGTGTAATAATATTCCTGTTATGAGTGATGTGCTTCTAGACGTTTACGATATAAAAATATTTTAAATATGTAACTTTATCGATAGCATAGTCATTTAGATATCATCGGTACGAGGTTACATAACTCGTAAGTATATCCAGTAACAGATTATGCAATAAATGCCAAACGTCGACTTAAATAAACATTTACCTGAAGAGAACAGTTGCAGTATCGGTTTACACGCGTCCTTAAAATCCATTTTAATTTCGTTAATGGAAGACATTTACATATTAAAAAATAATTTAGGATGTCGGAGGTATTTTCTTTTGACTGGACTTTGTCAGAAATTCGTTCTACATGACTTGGTCGCATAGAAACGGTTACAGCTTTAGATAGCTAATGTCTGTGAAGCAAAAATTCTCCCATATAAATCTTATCCTGTATATAAATGCTCGGAAACAGAAATTGAAAGTCATTGGAGAATTATACGTTCTGGGAAACATGATTTTAATACGTCTACGAAGACGCTTCAAACGGTTTATAACGAGGAAATGATTTCCCCATAATACAGTTAAAGAAATATCTTCTTCTAGCGTATAGCATAAATAGTTTTAGGGGATTCTTTCAGTTTAAGAATTTGTACTATTCTCTTGATACTAACGCTAATGCTGTTGCTGTCCTGTATATAAACAATAATTTCGTACAGTCCACATTAATTTATGTTCGGCGTACATCCCAACTATTTACGTGAAATATTTAAATATGTTTACAGAAATGTAAAGCATAGAATATGCGAACCGTGGCTTATTTGTTACAAGCTACTTTAATACCCCGTTGTTGTCAAGGTGTAGTTTCTTGATCGATTTTAATCATAATAGAAACATATTGTATGTTTTCCAAACAGATCAACTAAAGTAAGTAAACCTCCACTGCCTTTACAACTCCGTTTAGACCTGCTTCGTTAGATTTCAGCTAATTGCTAATAAAATCATGAAGTTAAATGACCTCTAGGAGGGAAAACACGTCTGCATTGAAGTGTTTTGCAATTTCTTGGTGAATCCAGTTTTGGCATACATATTGAATCCACTGTTTCTCCGATTTGGGAAACGCAAAGAAGGGAGTATAAATTTTGCTGAGATGAAACAGCAACAAAGAGCGGTGACCAGCTTTACCTTTTTGAGCATAAATTATAGCCCGCACTTGTTCATTTTGTTTGTATCACTACTTTAACATTTCGGCGGTTGTTCTCGTCTGGCTCCTCTTGAGTTTATGTCCACTAATGCAATCGCTTTCTATCGGAAAAGAAATGATAGATAACTTCATAACAAAAATAAGTTGAGATTAAGATAAAAAAGATATAAAAATGTATTCTGAATTAGTGCTTGTTGTTTTATGTAATAAAAAAACAAAATTACTTTACTATCATTACTTATTTCACTCTAACGTTTACTAATTATATAAACTACAGTACCAAATGATTGAAAATACGATGTGAGCTACAAGTTTTGAACTAAATATATGTACAGTTTTATTGCCAAAAGCGTTTTTCTTACTCGAGTCTACCCTACATATTTTTTAAATAAAGATAAATAATATTACTTTGAGTTTATTAAAGTTAAAACTTGTTATATTAGATTAGATTAGACGTGGGTTATGAAGGCAACGCTGCTTCTTTTCACTGATACCTGTAAGATATATTGTGAATACCCTTAATCTTTTAGTCCCAATTGATCTCTAGACTTCTGAGGAAGTCTAGGCTCTTTGTTGGCCTCACATCTCCAGTGACCTGGTACCCACATCAATGTGACTGTGTTTTTTAGGGCCAGCGCATTGAAGGTGAGCAGACAGTCCCAGGTTAATTTAGATTTAAAAGTGTAAGCCCTTGCTACGCGAATATATACATATATCTTTGTTACATGTAACTTGCTATATACACATATCTATGTACATATAAAATCATCCAGTTCATCTACTAGTAGTCAGGAATGACTTTTTGCCCAGCTTCGTTTGGAATACATGTATGTACATAATAATCCATGCCCGGTATCCCGAAAGACTTTACGCCAATTACGGAGGGCATCGGCTAGCGATGCCTGTGGAATGATTAAAAATACTATATTTCCTCATCTGTTGAGGACTTCGGAAAACTACAGAAAACTAATCTCGGAGGAGCCACCAGGGTAGGCAGTGGGCCACTAACTCGGCATTTAAAATGGTTTCTGCCACCGCTGACATTGTATTAATAAAACAGGCCGCCAAGATATATGTATAATACAATTTTGATAATAAAATCGAACATTAGAAATAAACTAGGAGAAGAAAACGCCAAAAAATTGAGCCAAATTAGAAATAAACTCGATTTTTACCAATGACCATACTGGATTTGTGGAAGGAAGACTTCAATAAAAATATGTTAATAGAAAATGGCATAGTTAATTAGCTTTAGACCTACTTCAGTTCTATTTTAAATAAATGAAACCTATAAATTATTATGAAAGACCATTGTTAACACTAGACTAGATCGCGAATAAGTATCACTGAAAGCAATTATTGCAATATGACACAATACAATCATGTCTTACGCTTACTGTATTAGTACACAAAGAAAAAGTATCCATTATTGTAATCGCTATAATTATAACCTCAATTTAGAAAAAATAAAAACTAGTCACGTTTACAAATGTCAATTACCATTGTGTCCGTGATGTCTATTTTTTGGTAAACCTTCTGACACTCTACCATTTGACTGGATATTGCGAGAACCAAGACAAACCTAACAACCTATAATTACAGAAATGACCGAAAACATATCTTCGTTATTTACATAATTTGGTTGAAAATTATACATTTTGCGCAGAGCTGACCAATTTTCTTCTCGGTACGATTTTCTTTCTTACGCATTATCCTGCTGCGGTTACTCAAACAAAAAGAAGAACAGGCACGACAAAAAATGGAGCAAAAAACGACAAGTAAAAGTAAGTCAATTGCACCTGCATTTTTATAATAATGATATAAGAGCTCGTGAAATTGCACTGAATACCGGCAGCTTGCCTACATCTATGTGCAAAAAGAAAAGGAAGTGAGGATTGAAATTTGCCTTTCTCAAATAACAGTCTTCAGGTACACGTATGAATATTATTATGTGCTATAAATTCTGAAAATAATCTAGATCTTTATCACTATATCATCAAATTATGCATTTCGTATTAATATGTAAAATGGTTTGTGCAACGTGAAAACTGGTAGATACTCGTTTTTAAGGTTTACATTCTTTAAAAAGATATTGTGATGGTCTCATATAAGTATTCTCCATCATTGTACCTACATAACTTTTATAAAGCAAATTGTTATTGGGTATAATCAAGGATTCATCAATTGAAAATGGAAATAAATGAAGAAAAAGCTATGTGTTACTAGTAACAAAAAAATATTGAAACATTACAGCTTTAACAGAACTGTTGCTTATTCTTGTGCCACAGATTTTTACTCTAGTTACCAGCTAGCTAATGAAACTTTTATCTAGTATTTTTAGCATCCATTATCCTACGTGCTAGACTGCTAATGCTAATCTTATCCGAACGTGCGATAAAAAATTTTCGGTTATAATCGTGGCTTATCTGTCTTTGATAGTACATTTGCTCTGATATTAAGATAGAGATTAAGAATAGGTATCTGTAGATGTTTCGACGTAATAATATAATCTTATATGCAAGATCTTGCGGCAATAAATATGTGCATTTGTACAGGTTGTCTAAATTTTTTCGCTTGATTATAAATATGTATAATCTAAAGAACAATTGATTGTATGTAGAATTCATCAATTATTAGAAAAACTAGTTGACCCCACCCAAACTCTTCGAGTTTGGTCTAAGCTGACCCATCCCAAGTATTCGAATTTAGACTGAACTCTTCCGGCCCACCGACCAGCATTTCCGCTAATCTTAACCCGCTCCACAACTTTTAAGCGTCTTCAAAGTAGCTAAGCAAATTCAGAAACCAGCGCCACCTCTAAAATTATTTATATAACAGTAGCCCTGAGTACCTACAATAATATACACGAAACATGCGTGCATTCTGTTAATCTAAACTCCCTTAATAACTTTTAAGTGTGTTAAACACTACTCGGCCTACGGCCTCGATACTTATTTTATATTTTGTCGATTTTTTTCACGAACCATGTTAATAAATGTCAATGGCGTTCTATGTAGAAACGCTATTTACTTTACACACTGTAAAGTATGACCGTTTCATTACCAGTTACCCTGTATGTTGGTTGACCAATTTTTTAGTGTGTTAAAAATTATTTGGGAAACGCTCTATTTTTATCCCATCGTACTTACTCTTATTCGTTTGAAAATAAATAATAATAATAATATTACTTATAATAAAATCAAAATACCGTTGATCTCTTAAATACTTAGAGGTATCCCTGTATATATTTTCTACTTCGTACAGATTTTTAATCGACAGAATATGTCGAGAAGGTGTCCCAGCTAATGAACTACTAAAATGAAAAAAAAAATTGTTATACGAATTGAGCAGTATGAAAGCAATGTGCATACTTATTTTATTTTTAATCGATTTTTTTCACGGACTATTTCAATAAATCAATGGCATTCTATGTAGAAACGCTCTTTATTTTACATAACTGTAAAGTATGGTCGCTTCATTAGCAGTTACCCGGTATACTTGCTGAATTATGAATTTAAGTCATCATTCTACGATTTATACATTTTATCAAACAGAGTATTGACAAATGTGTTTATCAATATTTTTAATATCGTTGGGAAGAAATTAAATTTTCCCAGTAGTAATATGAAAAGAACTAATAAACTCTATAACCTTCTAAGTGTAAAAGTCCGTCTTGACAGTTCAAATTTTGATCGCAGACGCGCTAACGTCAACGATTTATTATGAGAGCCGCCTAATGATTTTTGCTATAGTTATTAAAGATGGTATTTTGTACGTATTTTAACGTATTTAATTTTTAAATATATTTTTTTGGTAATAAGTAAATGACGTCATGTACTATTTTTTCCATTATTTTACGTAATGAGGTTTTGACGATTACAATTTGACTTTTCACGTTTCGCGTTAGATGTATTTTTTCAACTATTTTTATTAATAATAACGGAATATATTATTTATAGGTAAAATGTGTATCTATTAGTATATTGACAAATGTTTTTAACATGACGTATATACTTATATTTTTGAAGAGATAACATGTGTTCAGAAATACCATAATATTCAAATTGCGCGCTTGATACCTTGCACTAAACATATATACGTCAGATATGCTGCCATCTATTAAGATACAATTAAGTTATTTGGTAAAGTGCAGTTATATCTACGATTATTTAATTAATCTCAATATTATATGTATATATTATCTTAATGACAATCACAAAACGTTTTACCGAAAAATCAACTCATGATCTCGATGTGAACGCAGAATAAAATGTCCGTCTTGACAGTTCATATTTTGACGGCCGTGGGGCTAACGGAGGCCGCCTACGATTTATTGTGAGAGCCGGTAAAGGTTTAAAGATGGTATTTTGTACGTGGTAGGTACCTAATAAACGTATTTAACGTATTTATTATTTAAATATATTTTTTTCGTAATAAATAAAAGGTGAAATGTAGTATTTCTTTATTTATTTTACGTAATGAAGTTATGAACGCTTATAATTCGATATTTCTTTCAAGTCTTTTATTTAATAATAACGGAATATATTATTTATAGATGAAATGTGTATCTAATAGAATATTGACAATTGTGTTTATCATGACATATATATCTGTATATTTAGAGAGGCAGCATGTTTTAAGTTATTTCATAATATTCAAATCGCGCGCCTGCTATATTTGTCTTGTCGCAGTGTTCTAAATAGTTTAAAAGAAAAAATCACTAACGTCCTTGATTAGGTATATTAAAAAGCTGTCGGATTACGTATTACAGTAACAAATAAGTCCTTACGGGTAACTGTATAGGTGTTAATGTACAAATATTAAATAAAACTCGTAATTTTTAGAAGAGAGGAAATTTGTTAGGAATTTCCATGTTTACCTGTCAAAGTCGTTGACTACAGATCTTTTTTTTTTTTTTTTTTTTTTTGCTGGACGTCGCGGGATCGCATACTACTCGTCATGATAAAAAGAAAACTTCATATGAACATATGACCTAAAGGTCTTAACTTTTGAGATACAGGGTGATAAAGTTTTCGAAAATAAATAGTTTTTTTTTGCTGGACGTAGCGGGATCGTATATTAGTCGTCATGATAAAAAGAAAACTTCATATGAACATATGACCTAAAGGTCTTAGCTTTTGAGATACAGGGTGATAAAGTTTTCGAAAATAAATAGTTTTTTTTTTTGCTGGACGTAGCGGGATCGTATATTAGTCGTCATGATAAAAAGAAAACTTCATATGAACATATGACCTAAAGGTCTTAACTTTTGAGATACAGGGTGATAAAGTTTTCGAAAATAAATAGTTTTTTATTAATTCCTGTAATACCACTTTAGATATTTTAATGAAACGTGGTATACGTGTAGTATGTATCAAGAGGCATTATTGAGTGTTCCCCATTTTTTTTAATTCCACCAGTGGCGTTCGTACGGAATTTCAGCTACCTACTTTGACAGACGTTTAGGTCACACGTTCATATATAAGTTTATATAAGTTTCCTTTTTAAAATACATCATAAAATCGTTCCCTAAAATATTGACATTCAATTTCCCCTGAATGTATACAAATAAGACTTTTTAGCTCTTTCGAAAATATGTAGATATATACTTAGTATAATCTCGATAATACACTGACATACAGATAATTAAACTATTCTTACTTGTTTCATATTTTTAAATTACTTTTAGACATGGAGAGATGTTTGTAATTATTACTACTTGTGGTATTTATTGAACCACAAAATAAGAAACGATTTTTAGTATAAATAATAACGTTTTTCCAATCGGACAATTGTAAAAAATTGGAAATTCTTTAACGCATTTAATGATTCATCGTGTTTTTTTAATTATTATTTCTTGTGTTTCGTCGCCGTTGAAATGAAGACTTCTTTATTTTATATATTATTCTTTTCAATCATTAATAAAAAAAAACAAAAAACCAAAGAAAAAAGCCATAGTATCCCTCGTCGAGATTTGAACGCCGTACCTCTAGCGCCGTGGGCCACCGTCCATTCCGATGCGCCACAGGAGCTCGTAAATTCGAGATATCATATTCTCATATAGAAATATCTAGTACCTATCTGTTTTGAGGAATTTTGGCGACGTTTATCAAAAAATAAGCGGTTTAGAAAGGCGTTGGAACTTTGAAATTTTGGAAATCGTCATTATAAATACGGCCGGTTCGGCGGTCACGTCTGGGAAAGCGTCGTCTTATTGGGCGTCGGCGCCCCGACGCTGTATTTTTTAGTTTTAATCGGAAAAAATTTTTTTTCCCCAAAATAACCAAGTACTCGTCGAGGAGAATATGTTCGGACATGAATAGTTTTGGCGTAGCGTTAACCGTTCGGGAGATATAAGCGCTCAAAGTCCGCTCCAACGCGAATTTTTAATTCGTTTGCTAATCTTACAGGATTCGGACGTTGGTCTGCGGCGAAACCTAGACAGTTGATTAGAAAAATCCTTTTCCCGTCGATCGGCACCCCCTTTTCGAGTTTAGTCCTTTCGTAAGGTCTCAGGAGGGAGCCCCGTTTACCTCTGCGACAGCTATTATTATAGTAAAGAGCGGAATATGGCCGACTTTGATTGAATAAAACCCGCTATACAGGCACTTTCCAAAATGAATGTCCATATTTCAGGGAAGGGTTTTTTTTTTTTTTTGCTGGACGTAGCGGGATCGTATATTAGTCGTCATGATAAAAAGAAAACTTCATATGAACATATGACCTAAAGGTCTTAGCTTTTGAGATACAGGGTGATAAAGTTTTCGAAAATAAATAGATTTTTTTTTTTTTTTTTTTTGCTGAGGTAGCGGGACCGTATACTACTCGTCATGTTAAAGAAAACTTCATATGAACATATGACCTAAAGGTCTTAACTTTTGAGATACAGGGTGATAAAGTTTTCGAAAATAAATAGTTTTTTTTTTTTTTGCTGAGGTAGCGGGACCGTATACTACTCGTCATGTTAAAGAGAAAACTTCATATGAACATATGACCTAAAGGTCTTAACTTTTGAGATACAGGGTGATAAAGTTTTCGAAAATAAATAGTTTTTTATTAATTCCTGTAATACCACTTTAGATATTTTAATGAAACGTGGTATACGTGTAGTATGTATCAAGAGGCATTATTGAGTGTTCCCCATTTTTTTTTAATTCCACCAGTGGCGTTCGTACGGAATTTCAGCTACCTACTTTGACAGACGTTTAGGTCACACGTTCATATATAAGTTTATATAAGTTTCCTTTTTAAAATACATCATAAAATCGTTCCCTAAAATATTGACATTCAATTTCCCTGAATGTATACAAATAAGACTTTTTAGCTCTTTCGAAAATATGTAGATATATACTTAGTATAATCTCGATAATACACTGACATACAGATAATTAAACTATTCTTACTTGTTTCATATTTTTAAATTACTTTTAGACATGGAGAGATGTTTGTAATTATTACTACTTGTGGTATTTATTGAACCACAAAATAAGAAACGATTTTTAGTATAAATAATAACGTTTTTCCAATCGGACAATTGTAAAAAATTGGAAATTCTTTAACGCATTTAATGATTCATCGTGTTTTTTTAATTATTATTTCTTGTGTTTCGTCGCCGTTGAAATGAAGACTTCTTTATTTTATATATTATTCTTTTCAATCATTAATAAAAAAAAACAAAAAACCAAAGAAAAAAACCATAGTATCCCTCGTCGAGATTTGAACGCCGTACCTCTAGCGCCGTGGGCCACCGTCCGTTCCGATGCGCCACAGGAGCTCGTAAATTCGAGATATCATATTCTCATATAGAAATATCTAGTACCTATCTGTTTTGAGGAATTTTGGCGACGTTTATCAAAAAATAAGCGGTTTAGAAAGGCGTTGGAACTTTGAAATTTTGGAAATCGTCATTATAAATACGGCCGGTTCGGCGGTCACGTCTGGGAAAGCGTCGTCTTATTGGGCGTCGGCGCCCCGACGCTGTATTTTTTAGTTTTAATCGGAAAAAATTTTTTTCCCCAAAATAACCAAGTACTCGTCGAGGAGAATATGTTCGGACATGAATAGTTTTGGCGTAGCGTTAACCGTTCGGGAGATATAAGCGCTCAAAGTCCGCTCCAACGCGAATTTTTAATTCGTTTGCTAATCTTACAGGATTCGGACGTTGGTCTGCGGCGAAACCTAGACAGTTGATTAGAAAAATCCTTTTCCCGTCGATCGGCACCCCCTTTTCGAGTTTAGTCCTTTCGTAAGGTCTCAGGAGGGTGCCCCGTTTACCTCAACGACACCAATTATTATATACTAAAAGAGCGGAATATGGCTGTCTTGATTGAATAAAACCCGCTATACAGGCACTTTCCAAAATGAATGTCCATATTTCAGGGAAGGGTTTTTTTTTTTTTTTTGCTGGACGTAGCGGGATCGTATATTAGTCGTCATGATAAAAAGAAAACTTCATATGAACATATGACCTAAAGGTCTTAGCTTTTGAGATACAGGGTGATAAAGTTTTCGAAAATAAATAGTTTTTTTTTTTTGCTGAGGTAGCGGGACCGTATACTACTCGTCATGTTAAAGAGAAAACTTCATATGAACATATGACCTAAAGGTCTTAACTTTTGAGATACAGGGTGATAAAGTTTTCGAAAATAAATAGTTTTTTATTAATTCCTGTAATACCACTTTAGATATTTTAATGAAACGTGGTATACGTGTAGTATGTATCAAGAGGCATTATTGAGTGTTCCCCATTTTTTTTTAATTCCACCAGTGGCGTTCGTACGGAATTTCAGCTACCTACTTTGACAGACGTTTAGGTCACACGTTCATATATAAGTTTATATAAGTTTCCTTTTTAAAATACATCATAAAATCGTTCCCTAAAATATTGACATTCAATTTCCCCTGAATGTATACAAATAAGACTTTTTAGCTCTTTCGAAAATATGTAGATATATACTTAGTATAATCTCGATAATACACTGACATACAGATAATTAAACTATTCTTACTTGTTTCATATTTTTAAATTACTTTTAGACATGGAGAGATGTTTGTAATTATTACTACTTGTGGTATTTATTGAACCACAAAATAAGAAACGATTTTTAGTATAAATAATAACGTTTTTCCAATCGGACAATTGTAAAAAATTGGAAATTCTTTAACGCATTTAATGATTCATCGTGTTTTTTTAATTATTATTTCTTGTGTTTCGTCGCCGTTGAAATGAAGACTTCTTTATTTTATATATTATTCTTTTCAATCATTAATAAAAAAAAACAAAAAACCAAAGAAATAAACCATAGTATCCCTCGTCGAGATTTGAACGCCGTACCTCTAGCGCCGTGGGCCACCGTCCGTTCCGATGCGCCACAGGAGCTCGTAAATTCGAGATATCATATTCTCATATAGAAATATCTAGTACCTATCTGTTTTGAGGAATTTTGGCGACGTTTATCAAAAAATAAGCGGTTTAGAAAGGCGTTGGAACTTTGAAATTTTGGAAATCGTCATTATAAATACGGCCGGTTCGGCGGTCACGTCTGGGAAAGCGTCGTCTTATTGGGCGTCGGCGCCCCGACGCTGTATTTTTTAGTTTTAATCGGAAAAATTTTTTTTCCCCAAAATAACCAAGTACTCGTCGAGGAGAATATGTTCGGACATGAATAGTTTTGGCGTAGCGTTAACCGTTCGGGAGATATAAGCGCTCAAAGTCCGCTCCAACGCGAATTTTTAATTCGTTTGCTAATCTTACAGGATTCGGACGTTGGTCTGCGGCGAAACCTAGACAGTTGATTAGAAAAATCCTTTTCCCGTCGATCGGCACCCCCCTTTTCGAGTTTAGTCCTTTCGTAAGGTCTCAGGAGGGTGCCCCGTTTACCTCAACGACACCAATTATTATATACTAACTAGCTGGCCCACCAAACTCTTCGAGTTTGGACCACCAGCCCACCGACCACCTAGCCCACAGATCACCTAGTCCACAGATCACCTAGTCCACAGATCACCTAGTCCACAGATCACCTAGTCCACAGATCACCTAGTCCACAGATCACCTAGTCCACAGATCACCTAGTCCACAGATCACGTAGTCCCTGGTCTAGCTAGACCACGGGCCACCTAGTCCATGGTCCAGATAGCCTATGGTCCAGCTGGCCCATCGATCAGCATTTCTGTTAATCTAAACTCCCTTAATAACTTTTAAGTATGTTAAACACTACTCGGCCTACGGCCTCGATACTTATTTTATATCTAGTCGATTTTTTTCACGAACCATTGTAATAAATATCAATGGCGTTCTATGTAGAAACGCTATTTATTTTACATACTATTTATTTATTTATTTGGTTATTTCATTACCAGTTACCCTGTATACTTGCTGAATTTTTAGTGTGCTAAACATTATTTGGGAAACGCTCCTTTTAATGACAGTGCTACGCTCTTCAAAACTCTAGAAAAGTTAAAATCTGAATGTTATCCCATCGTATTTACTGTTATTCGTTCGAAAATAAATAATATTACTTATAATAAAATCAAAATACCGTTGATCTGTTAAAGAATTTTAGAGGTACATAGCTGTATATGGTATATATTCTACATCGTACAGACTTTTTATCGACCGAATATGTTGAGAAGGTGTCCCACTATTAAAAAAAAAAAAAAAAATTGTTATACGAATTGAGTAGTATAAAACTAATATGCATATTTATTTTATATTTAATTGATTTTTTCACGTGTTATTAAAATAGTGACTTCGAGACTTGTGACATGATTACCTAGCCGCAAGTAAAAAATCAATACTAATTGAAAATTTTACAAAAAAATATGCATATGTATACCCCATGGAATAATAATTGTCATATATTCTTACAATAGTAGCTCGAACATATTGTCAATATATTAGAGATTGTTCGAATACATCTCTAACGTGTTAATTATATATGAAGAGTAAATTTATAAATACAATGTTATTGGATGCAATAGTTTACTATTTGATTAATTACGTTATTTTTTTAATTCATAATATCATTAAAAAAACTTGTAACTAATATGATCGATCTGTATACCTCTGCCATCCTCAGCATTATGAAACTATCGGCTTTATCATGGAGCCATTTGCCCTGTTACATTTTGTTAGCAAAAATTGACATGTCAGTGCAAAGCTAATTAATATATTCTAATTTAAAAAATAAACTTATTTTTAATTGTGCCATATATTTAAATTACTTTTAAACACAAAAAAACTGTTATGTGCTTACGATCCGCATGTAATATGCACCAAACATGTACTGCCATCTATTAACAAAGATTTAAGTTATTTTGTGAAGTGCAGTTATATCTACTATTATTTAAATAATCTCAATACTATATGCATATATTATCTTAATGACAATCACAAAATGTTTTAATGAAGAATGAACAACTCATGATGTCGATGTAAACCCAAAAAAAACCGTATAACCTTCTAAGTGTAAAAGTCCGTCTTGACAGTTCAAATGTTGCCGGCAAACGTGGTATCGGAGTCCGTCAACCATTTATTATGAAAGCCGGCAAATGAATTTTGCTATAATAAAGATGGTATTTTGTACGTAGACGTATTTTAATGTATTTAATTATTAAATATATTTTTTGGTAATAAATAAATGACGTCATGTACTAATTTTTCCATTATTTTACGTAATGAGGTTATGAATTTGACTTTTCGCGTTTCGTGTTAGATGTCACTTATATCGGATATTTGTATGTAATTTTTGACATATAAACGTAGTATTACATGTCACATTGAACGGACCCTGTTTGTAGCTATAAATATTTAAGTCATCCTTCTACAATTTATACATTTCATCAAATAGAATATTGACAAATGTGTTTATCATGACATATATATCTGTATTTTTAGAGAAATAGCAAGTTTAAAGTTATTCCATAATATTCAAATTTCGCGCCTGTAATATAATAATTACGGACACTGTTTGTAGCCATAAATATTTAAGTCATCCTTCTACAATTTATACATTTCATCAAATAGAATATTGACAAATGTGTTTATCATGACATATATATCTGTATTTTTAGAGAAATAGCAAGTTTAAAGTTATTCCATAATATTCAAATATAATAATTACGGACACTGTTTGTAGCCATAAATATTTAAGTCATCCTTCTACAATTTATACATTTCATCAAATAGAATATTGACAAATGTGTTTATCATGACATATGTATCTGTATTTTTAGAGAAATAGCATGTTTTAAGTTATTCCATAATATTCAAATTGTTTGTAGCCATAAATATTTAAGTCATCCTTCAACAATTTATACATTTCATCAAATAGAATATTGACAAATGTGTTTATCATGACATATATATCTGTATTTTTAGGGAGATAGCATGTTTTAAGTTATTCCATAATATTCAAATTAGACGCCCGTTTGTAGCCATAAATATTTAAGTCATCCTTCAACAATTTATACATTTCATCAAATAGAATATTGACAAATGTGTTTATCATGACATATGTATCTGTATTTTTAGAGAAATAGCATGTTTTAAGTTATTCCATAATATTCAAATTAATAAATATTTAAGTCATCCTTCTACAATTTATACATTTCATCAAATAGAATATTGACAAATGTGTTTATCATGACATACGTATCTGTATTTTTAGAGAAATAGCATGTTTTAAGATATTCCATAATATTCAAATTTCGCGCCTGCAATATAATTTTACGGACACTGTTTGTAGCTATAAATATTTAAGTCATCCTTCAACAATTTATACATTTTATCAAATAGAATATTGACAAATGTGTTTATCATGACATATGTATCTGTATTTTTAGAGAAATAGCATGTTTTAAGTTATTCCATAATATTCAAATTAGGCGTCCGTTTGTAGCCATAAATATTTAAGTCATCCTTCTACAATTTATACATTTCATCAAATAGAATATTGACAAATGTGTTTATCATGACATACGTATCTGTTTATTTTTAGAGAAATAGCATGTTTTAAGATATTCCATAATATTCAAATTTCGCGCCTGCAATATAATAATTACGGACACTGTTTGTAGCTATAAATATTTAAGTCATCCTTCAACAATTTATACATTTTATCAAATAGAATATTGACAAATGTGTTTATCATGACATATGTATCTGTATTTTTAGGGAGATAGCATGTTTTAAGTTATTCCATAATATTCAAATTTCGCGCCTGCTTCGCCTTCTCGCAGTGTTGTAAATAGTTCAAAGGAAAAATTCACTAACGTTCTTAATTAGGTATGTGAAAAAGCTGTCGGATTACGTTTTATAGTAAACAATACGTCTTTACGGGTAATTATATAGGTGCTAACGTATAAATATTAAATAAATCTCGTAATATTTAGAAGATAGGAAATTCGTTAGGGATTTCATTGTTTACCTGTCAAAGTCGTTGACTGGACTTATTTTCCAACGCGGCGTTTTTTTTTTTTTTTTTTTTTTGCGAACGTGCGGGTATCGGCTAGTACTCGTCGAGAAGAATATATCGGGTAAGGGGTAATTTTGACGTGGACGGTACCGTTTGGAAGATACGACCGGTCAAAGTCGGTCTCGGGGGGGGGTCCGGAACGGTTTTTTCGTTTTTCGAGAATAACTCGGCGGCGGCGCGTACGTCCCCGTCGTCGTATAGCCTAAGCAGTAGATCGTTCTTTCGGACGACCGATGGCGAAGGTCGCGTCGCGATACGCGGTTTTATAAGGCCGTGAGAGGGATCCCCAATTGCCTCTACGACAGCTATTATTAGTACTAAAGAGGAAATTTTTTCCCCGTAGGTTTTGGTCCGGATCGAAATTTTTTAAGGTATTTAAAGTCGCTTCGGAGCTAAACGGGGGTATCCTTATGGGGAACGGACCCGCTCTTTCGATTGGGACCGGTTAGAAGATCGTAGGTCGTCGCGCGACGCCAAAATGGGCCGCCATCTTGTTTTTTTTAAATAGAAATAGGAACTTTTTTTTTGGATTCGTGGTGCGGAGACGCCCGGAAATCGGATGGCGGGTGTATTTTTTCGATAACGTTAATTTTGCGATAATATACAGGGTGTTGCGTTAAGAAGGCGGTCTCGTAAAAAAAAAATTTTTCAAGATTCTGCGTGCGGAGGCGTCCGGGAATCGGATGGCGAGAGTGCTTTTTCGATAGGATGATTTTCGCGATGATACAGGGTGTTGCGTAAAGAAGGCGGCCCCGAAAAAAAATCGATTTCTTGGCGTCGGTACGGTTCGCGATGGCGCGGAGGACGGCGTACGTGTACGAAACGCGGCGACGCGCGTTACGCAAAAGTCCGCCATCTTTGTTGTGTTTTTTTTTTTTTTTTTTGCGAACGTGCGGGTATCGGCTAGTACTCGTCGAGAAGAATATATCGGGTAAGGGGTAATTTTGACGTGGACGGTACCGTTTGGAAGATACGACCGGTCAAAGTCGGTCTCGGGGGGGTCCGGAACGGTTTTTTCGTTTTTCGAGAATAACTCGGCGGCGGCGCGTACGTCCCCGTCGTCGTATAGCCTAAGCAGTAGATCGTTCTTTCGGACGACCGATGGCGAAGGTCGCGTCGCGATACGCGGTTTTATAAGGCCGTGAGAGGGATCCCCAATTGCCTCTACGACAGCTATTATTAGTACTAACTAGCTGAAACCCAAACTCTTCGAGTTTGGACCACCTCAACAGACCAGCACCACCTCAACAGACCAGCACCGGAGCTACAACCAGCACCCCCTCAACAGATCAGAACCACCACTATAGACCAGCACCGTCTTAGAGACCATCGCTATCTCCGCAGATATATAATAGCTGATCCACCAAACTCGTACAGTTTAATATTTGATTTATTATAGTGTATTTCCCCGGATTGAGTTTACGATAGATATGATTGACCAAAGATTTCGAATTGGAATTTAATTTTTTGGAATTCCGTTAATTTGGACTGATACTAATTTTTAGTTTGCTTTTGATTTTTTAAAGTTAATTAGGCCTTTACAGTTGAGAAAGCACTAATTTTAGTTCGATAGGATGTAAACTACCTCTTCCATTCACAGTATGCCAAAGTATTACTAAGAAAACTTGTTCAGAATGAAAAGCTATGCCATTATGCAAATTTTTTGAATGATCGGCCTTCTTTGATAAAGTCCAATATTGGTCAGTATTGCAATTGTGTCATCTTCATTTGCAACTTCCGTCGCAGTTCCCTAAAACTATTTCGGATTTCGTGAATTGAATATAAGGCGAATATAGTATCTTTTATACAATTTTTTAATACTTTGGCATTATTGGGTAAATTTTAAACATAAAACAACACTACTTGTTGGATTACTGGATTGTATGAGGCAGTTTATTCTTCAAAAGTGCAACGTCTGCCATTTTCTCATCGACACCGTAGTCCTTACCTGCAGTAACATATCCGTTTGTATAAAGTTATGGTAAGTCATGTTTCAGCGTTGCCAAAGCTATAGACATTTTACATGTATCTATGTACTTCGATTTCAATTTTTTTTTTACCTTAGCTTAGATTGTAGAAGAAACTTCTATATTTAACAATTTTTTCTTTGTATTTAGGTGATAAGTTAATTGTAAAATTCACATTTTAAAATACTTATAACTGCTTAAGATGGCGCGATTGAAAAGTTGGAACTTTGCTTTCTTTTTTCTGGAAAACTATTTATTTTAACGCCTACTTCATAATAAAATGTTTTAATTCTATTTATTTGCTCTATATGCTGGGAAAACTTTGGAAGTCTTTGGTTTACACAATGTATATTATTATAATATCAATAGCAGAATATTTCAATCATACTGCGCTAATTGTGCACGCTACTGAGTTTGTCATTCAAGATGGCTTTAAAATAAAGAAATGAAAAACAACGTATTCAGTGGATTTTAGATTTATACCGTCATTTATACGGGACATTTGTATCTAACTTTCAACATCATCATGAAATAATTACGGACACTGTTTGTAGCTATAAATATTTAAGTCATTCTTCTACAATTTACATATTTCATCAAATAGAATATTGACAAATGTGTTTATCATGACATATATATCTGTATTTTTAGAGAGATTGCATGTTTTAAGATATTCCATAATATTCAAATTGCGCGTTTGCTCAAATATGTGTGCGAACGTGCGGGTATCTGCCATCTATTAAGTAGAGTTAAGTTATTTATAAAGTGTTACATCTACGATTATTTAATTAATCTCAATACGATATGTATATATTATCTTAATGACAATCATAAAATGTTTTAACGAAAAATCAACAACTCATGATCTCGATGTAAACGCAGAATAAAAAGTCCGTCTTGACAGTTCAAATTTTCATCCCAGACGACGCTAATGTAGACGGTCAACGGGAAGGAATATCGCTATATTAAAGATGGTATTTTGTACGTGGTAGGTATCTAATAAACGTTTTGATACGTATTTATTATTTAAATAGGAAATTTTTTGGTAATAAATAAAAGGTAAAAGGTGTAATATAGTATTTTTTTCATTATTTTCGTAATGAGGTTATGGACGCTTAAAATTCGACATTTCTTTCTATAACTGTTATAATTTAATTATTGACTTTAATTTTTAAGAGAATGTAGTCTTGTAGAATTTAATATGAATTATTTGTTGTGAATATTATAATAAAAATGTATAAAAAATAAAAGACGATTTCTGGCATTGGCGGGTGTTTTTTTTCAAACGTTAGAGAAACTTTGGAACAGATTTCTTAATACAAATTACAACTTACAGGTGAAATGAATTTTACGCGGTACATTAAATCGTAATTGTTGAGGCGTGTATAAAATTGTATTAAATTAAATAATGGTATATGGCATGATTCTCGCCATCTTCCGCTAATTAAAATAATAAGTGTTGTTGTTGTCGTCACAGAATTCACACATAATTGTCTTGCTTTCATGTGTATCAACATAATCTGCAATCTGTAAATGAGAAATAAAAAAAAATTAATCTTCACTGCAAACTGATACTTAAAATGCAAACGTGACATAAATAATGTTAAAATATTGGTACATGGTTTAATTTATTATATAAAAAAGATAACCCTTTAAATAGCAAGTATTTTTAATGTACTGTATACATACATAGCGCATGTTAATAGGAGCTATTCTCGCTGAACGCGTTCATATTTGACAGTGGGTTAACGTCCCCGTCGTCCTAACAAAATTCTGATAAATACTATCGGTAGAAAAATTAGAAATGTTTTTACTGGAGTAAAAAATTGCAATAAAATACATTTTAGAAATTGATATTATTATCTGGACAACGCAAAAAAAATTAATATAGTAAGTGGTCGGTTGAAATTAAATTGGTCCGAGATAAAATTTCAAAATAATTGATATTGTTTATAGTCATTATTTTTAAAATTTTCTTTGGAAGCAACAGAATCGCTTTTTCGATTAGTTATAGTACTGGAAATATTGTTGAGAGTTTTATGTATAAATGCTATCGAGAAAAATCATAAGTAACCTTGTAAGTGTAAATAACGTTAATTTTGCGATAATATACAGGGTGTTGCGTTAAGAATGTCCGTCTTGACAATTCAAATGTTGCCGGCAAACGTGGTAACGCAGACCGTCAAACATTTATTATGAAAGCCGGCAAATGTATTTTGCTATATTAAAGATGGAATTTTGTACGTAGACGTATTTTAATGTATCTAATTTATAAATATATTGTTTTGGTAATAAATAAATGACGTCATGTACTATTTTTTCCATTATTTTCGTAATGAGGTTATGAATTTGACTTTTGCGTTTCATGTTAGATGTCACTTATATCGGATATTTGTATTTTTTGACATATAAACGTAGTTCCTATTACATGTCACATTGAAATAATTACGGACCCTGTTTGTAGTTATAAATATTTAAGTCATCCTTCTTACAATTTATACATTTCATCAAATAGAATATTGGCAAATGTGTTTATCATGACATATATATCTGTATTTTTAGGGAAATAGCATGTTTTAAGTTATGGATAATATTCAAATTACGACCGGTCCGTTTGTAGCCATAAAATTAAGTCATCCTTCTACAATTTATACATTTCATCAAATAGAATATTGCAAATGTGTTTTCATGACGATGGCGATATCTGTATTTTTAGAGCGATAGCATGTTTTATAGTTATTCCATAATATTCAAATTACGACGCTATTTTAGTACTAAATATTTAATTCATCCCGTACAATTTTACATTTCATCAAATCGAAATTGACAAATGTGTTTATCGCTTCATAGCTAATCTGTATTTTTAGGGAGAACGGAGTTATTCGCTAATATTCGATTGGGACCGGTTAGTAAATCGTAGGTCGTCGTTTGTAGCTATAAATATTTAAGTCATCCATCTACAATTTTTTTCATCAAATAGAATATTGACAAATGTGTTTATTCGTGGACATATGTATCTGTATTCGGATGGGAGATAGTATGTTTTAAGTTATTCGTTAATTTTCGATAATTTCGCGCCTGCTTCGCCTTCTCGCAGTGTTGTAAATAGTTCAAGAAAAATTCACTAACGTTCTTGATTAGGTATTGCTTTTTATGAAAAAGCTGTCGGATTACGTTTTATAGAAAACAATATTTTTGGCGTCGGTAGGTGTTAACGATAAATGTTAAATAAATCTCGTAATATTTAGAAGATAGAAATTCGTTAGGGATTTCATTGTTTACCGTCAAAGTCCGCCATCTTTGTTGTTTTTTTTTTTTTTTTTTTTGCGAACGTGCGGGTATCGGCTAGTACTCGTCGAGAAGAATATATCGGGTAAGGGGTAATTTTGACGTGGACGGTACCGTTTGGAAGATACGACCGGTCAAAGTCGGTCTCGGGGGGGGGTCCGGAACGGTTTTTTCGTTTTTCGAGAATAACTCGGCGGCGGCGCGTACGTCCCCGTCGTCGTATAGCCTAAGCAGTAGATCGTTCTTTCGGACGACCGATGGCGAAGGTCGCGTCGCGATACGCGGTTTTATAAGGCCGTGAGAGGGATCCCCAATTGCCTCTACGACAGCTATTATTAGTACTAAAGAGGAAATTTTTCCCCGTAGGTTTTGGTCCGGATCGAAATTTTTTTAAGGTATTTAAAGTCGCTTCGGAGCTAAACGGGGGTATCCTTATGGGGAACGGACCCGCTCTTTCGATTGGGACCGGTTAGAAGATCGTAGGTCGTCGCGCGACGCCAAAATGGGCCGCCATCTTGTTTTTTTTAAATAGAAATAGGAACTTTTTTTTTGGATTCGTGGTGCGGAGACGCCCGGAAATCGGATGGCGGGTGTATTTTTTCGATAACGTTAATTTTGCGATAATATACAGGGTGTTGCGTTAAGAAGGCGGTCTCGTAAAAAAAATTTTTCAAGATTCTGCGTGCGGAGGCGTCCGGGAATCGGATGGCGAGAGTGCTTTTTCGATAGGATGATTTTCGCGATGATACAGGGTGTTGCGTAAAGAAGGCGGCCCCGAAAAAAAATCGATTTCTTGGCGTCGGTACGGTTCGCGATGGCGCGGAGGACGGCGTACGTGTACGAAACGCGGCGTCGCGCGTTACGCAAAAGTCCGCCATCTTTGTTTGTTTTTTTTTTTTTTTTTTTGCGAACGTGCGGGTATCGGCTAGTACTCGTCGAGAAGAATATATCGGGTAAGGGGTAATTTTGACGTGGACGGTACCGTTTGGAAGATACGACCGGTCAAAGTCGGTCTCGGGGGGGTCCGGAACGGTTTTTTCGTTTTTCGAGAATAACTCGGCGGCGGCGCGTACGTCCCCGTCGTCGTATAGCCTAAGCAGTAGATCGTTCTTTCGGACGACCGATGGCGAAGGTCGCGTCGCGATACGCGGTTTTATAAGGCCGTGAGAGGGATCCCCAATTGCCTCTACGACAGCTATTATTAGTACTAAAGAGGAAATTTTTTCCCCGTAGGTTTTGGTCCGGATCGAAATTTTTTAAGGTATTTAAAGTCGCTTCGGAGCTAAACGGGGGTATCCTTATGGGGAACGGACCCGCTCTTTCGATTGGGACCGGTTAGAAGATCGTAGGTCGTCGCGCGACGCCAAAATGGGCCGCCATCTTGTTTTTTTTAAATAGAAATAGGAACTTTTTTTTTGGATTCGTGGTGCGGAGACGCCCGGAAATCGGATGGCGGGTGTATTTTTTCGATAACGTTAATTTTGCGATAATATACAGGGTGTTGCGTTAAGAAGGCGGTCTCGTAAAAAAAAATTTTTCAAGATTCTGCGTGCGGAGGCGTCCGGGAATCGGATGGCGAGAGTGCTTTTTCGATAGGATGATTTTCGCGATGATACAGGGTGTTGCGTAAAGAAGGCGGCCCCGAAAAAAAATCGATTTCTTGGCGTCGGTACGGTTCGCGATGGCGCGGAGGACGGCGTACGTGTACGAAACGCGGCGTCGCGCGTTACGCAAAAGTCCGCCATCTTTGTTGTGTTTTTTTTTTTTTTTTTTTTTTTGCGAACGTGCGGGTATCGGCTAGTACTCGTCGAGAAGAATATATCGGGTAAGGGGTAATTTTGACGTGGACGGTACCGTTTGGAAGATACGACCGGTCAAAGTCGGTCTCGGGGGGGGGTCCGGAACGGTTTTTTCGTTTTTCGAGAATAACTCGGCGGCGGCGCGTACGTCCCCGTCGTCGTATAGCCTAAGCAGTAGATCGTTCTTTCGGACGACCGATGGCGAAGGTCGCGTCGCGATACGCGGTTTTATAAGGCCGTGAGAGGGATCCCCAATTGCCTCTACGACAGCTATTATTAGTACTAAAGAGGAAATTTTTTCCCCGTAGGTTTTGGTCCGGATCGAAATTTTTTTAAGGTATTTAAAGTCGCTTCGGAGCTAAACGGGGGTATCCTTATGGGGAACGGACCCGCTCTTTCGATTGGGACCGGTTAGAAGATCGTAGGTCGTCGCGCGACGCCAAAATGGGCCGCCATCTTGTTTTTTTTAAATAGAAATAGGAACTTTTTTTTTGGATTCGTGGTGCGGAGACGCCCGGAAATCGGATGGCGGGTGTATTTTTTCGATAACGTTAATTTTGCGATAATATACAGGGTGTTGCGTTAAGAAGGCGGTCTCGTAAAAAAAATTTTTCAAGATTCTGCGTGCGGAGGCGTCCGGGAATCGGATGGCGAGAGTGCTTTTTCGATAGGATGATTTTCGCGATGATACAGGGTGTTGCGTAAAGAAGGCGGCCCCGAAAAAAAATCGATTTCTTGGCGTCGGTACGGTTCGCGATGGCGCGGAGGACGGCGTACGTGTACGAAACGCGGCGTCGCGCGTTACGCAAAAGTCCGCCATCTTTGTTGTGTGTTTTTTTTTTTTTTTGCGAACGTGCGGGTATCGGCTAGTACTCGTCGAGAAGAATATATCGGGTAAGGGGTAATTTTGACGTGGACGGTACCGTTTGGAAGATACGACCGGTCAAAGTCGGTCTCGGGGGGGTCCGGAACGGTTTTTTCGTTTTTCGAGAATAACTCGGCGGCGGCGCGTACGTCCCCGTCGTCGTATAGCCTAAGCAGTAGATCGTTCTTTCGGACGACCGATGGCGAAGGTCGCGTCGCGATACGCGGTTTTATAAGGCCGTGAGAGGGATCCCCAATTGCCTCTACGACAGCTATTATTAGTACTAAAGAGGAAATTTTTCCCCGTAGGTTTTGGTCCGGATCGAAATTTTTTTAAGGTATTTAAAGTCGCTTCGGAGCTAAACGGGGGTATCCTTATGGGGAACGGACCCGCTCTTTCGATTGGGACCGGTTAGAAGATCGTAGGTCGTCGCGCGACGCCAAAATGGGCCGCCATCTTGTTTTTTTTAAATAGAAATAGGAACTTTTTTTTGGATTCGTGGTGCGGAGACGCCCGGAAATCGGATGGCGGGTGTATTTTTTCGATAACGTTAATTTTGCGATAATATACAGGGTGTTGCGTTAAGAAGGCGGTCTCGTAAAAAAAAAATTTTTCAAGATTCTGCGTGCGGAGGCGTCCGGGAATCGGATGGCGAGAGTGCTTTTTCGATAGGATGATTTTCGCGATGATACAGGGTGTTGCGTAAAGAAGGCGGCCCCGAAAAAAAATCGATTTCTTGGCGTCGGTACGGTTCGCGATGGCGCGGAGGACGGCGTACGTGTACGAAACGCGGCGACGCGCGTTACGCAAAAGTCCGCCATCTTTGTTGTTTTTTTTTTTTTTTTTTTTGCGAACGTGCGGGTATCGGCTAGTACTCGTCGAGAAGAATATATCGGGTAAGGGGTAATTTTGACGTGGACGGTACCGTTTGGAAGATACGACCGGTCAAAGTCGGTCTCGGGGGGGTCCGGAACGGTTTTTTCGTTTTTCGAGAATAACTCGGCGGCGGCGCGTACGTCCCCGTCGTCGTATAGCCTAAGCAGTAGATCGTTCTTTCGGACGACCGATGGCGAAGGTCGCGTCGCGATACGCGGTTTTATAAGGCCGTGAGAGGGATCCCCAATTGCCTCTACGACAGCTATTATTAGTACTAAAGAGGAAATTTTTCCCCGTAGGTTTTGGTCCGGATCGAAATTTTTTTAAGGTATTTAAAGTCGCTTCGGAGCTAAACGGGGGTATCCTTATGGGGAACGGACCCGCTCTTTCGATTGGGACCGGTTAGAAGATCGTAGGTCGTCGCGCGACGCCAAAATGGGCCGCCATCTTGTTTTTTTTAAATAGAAATAGGAACTTTTTTTTTGGATTCGTGGTGCGGAGACGCCCGGAAATCGGATGGCGGGTGTATTTTTTCGATAACGTTAATTTTGCGATAATATACAGGGTGTTGCGTTAAGAAGGCGGTCTCGTAAAAAAAAAATTTTTCAAGATTCTGCGTGCGGAGGCGTCCGGGAATCGGATGGCGAGAGTGCTTTTTCGATAGGATGATTTTCGCGATGATACAGGGTGTTGCGTAAAGAAGGCGGCCCCGAAAAAAAATCGATTTCTTGGCGTCGGTACGGTTCGCGATGGCGCGGAGGACGGCGTACGTGTACGAAACGCGGCGTCGCGCGTTACGCAAAAGTCCGCCATCTTTGTTGTGTTTTTTTTTTTTTTTTTGCGAACGTGCGGGTATCGGCTAGTACTCGTCGAGAAGAATATATCGGGTAAGGGGTAATTTTGACGTGGACGGTACCGTTTGGAAGATACGACCGGTCAAAGTCGGTCTCGGGGGGGTCCGGAACGGTTTTTTCGTTTTTCGAGAATAACTCGGCGGCGGCGCGTACGTCCCCGTCGTCGTATAGCCTAAGCAGTAGATCGTTCTTTCGGACGACCGATGGCGAAGGTCGCGTCGCGATACGCGGTTTTATAAGGCCGTGAGAGGGATCCCCAATTGCCTCTACGACAGCTATTATTAGTACTAAAGAGGAAATTTTTTCCCCGTAGGTTTTGGTCCGGATCGAAATTTTTTTAAGGTATTTAAAGTCGCTTCGGAGCTAAACGGGGGTATCCTTATGGGGAACGGACCCGCTCTTTCGATTGGGACCGGTTAGAAGATCGTAGGTCGTCGCGCGACGCCAAAATGGGCCGCCATCTTGTTTTTTTTAAATAGAAATAGGAACTTTTTTTTTTGGATTCGTGGTGCGGAGACGCCCGGAAATCGGATGGCGGGTGTATTTTTTCGATAACGTTAATTTTGCGATAATATACAGGGTGTTGCGTTAAGAAGGCGGTCTCGTAAAAAAAAAATTTTTCAAGATTCTGCGTGCGGAGGCGTCCGGGAATCGGATGGCGAGAGTGCTTTTTCGATAGGATGATTTTCGCGATGATACAGGGTGTTGCGTAAAGAAGGCGGCCCCGAAAAAAAATCGATTTCTTGGCGTCGGTACGGTTCGCGATGGCGCGGAGGACGGCGTACGTGTACGAAACGCGGCGACGCGCGTTACGCAAAAGTCCGCCATCTTTGTTGTGTTTTTTTTTTTTTTTTTTGCGAACGTGCGGGTATCGGCTAGTACTCGTCGAGAAGAATATATCTGGTAAGGGGTAATTTTGACGTGGACGGTACCGTTTGGAAGATACGACCGGTCAAAGTCGGTCTCGGGGGGGGTCCGGAACGGTTTTTTCGTTTTTCGAGAATAACTCGGCGGCGGCGCGTACGTCCCCGTCGTCGTATAGCCTAAGCAGTAGATCGTTCTTTCGGACGACCGATGGCGAAGGTCGCGTCGCGATACGCGGTTTTATAAGGCCGTGAGAGGGATCCCCAATTGCCTCTACGACAGCTATTATTAGTACTAAAGAGGAAATTTTTCCCCGTAGGTTTTGGTCCGGATCGAAATTTTTTTAAGGTATTTAAAGTCGCTTCGGAGCTAAACGGGGGTATCCTTATGGGGAACGGACCCGCTCTTTCGATTGGGACCGGTTAGAAGATCGTAGGTCGTCGCGCGACGCCAAAATGGGCCGCCATCTTGTTTTTTTTAAATAGAAATAGGAACTTTTTTTTTGGATTCGTGGTGCGGAGACGCCCGGAAATCGGATGGCGGGTGTATTTTTTCGATAACGTTAATTTTGCGATAATATACAGGGTGTTGCGTTAAGAAGGCGGTCTCGTAAAAAAAATTTTTCAAGATTCTGCGTGCGGAGGCGTCCGGGAATCGGATGGCGAGAGTGCTTTTTCGATAGGATGATTTTCGCGATGATACAGGGTGTTGCGTAAAGAAGGCGGCCCCGAAAAAAAATCGATTTCTTGGCGTCGGTACGGTTCGCGATGGCGCGGAGGACGGCGTACGTGTACGAAACGCGGCGACGCGCGTTACGCAAAAGTCCGCCATCTTTGTTGTGTTTTTTTTTTTTTTTGCGAACGTGCGGGTATCGGCTAGTACTCGTCGAGAAGAATATATCTGGTAAGGGGTAATTTTGACGTGGACGGTACCGTTTGGAAGATACGACCGGTCAAAGTCGGTCTCGGGGGGGGTCCGGAACGGTTTTTTCGTTTTTCGAGAATAACTCGGCGGCGGCGCGTACGTCCCCGTCGTCGTATAGCCTAAGCAGTAGATCGTTCTTTCGGACGACCGATGGCGAAGGTCGCGTCGCGATACGCGGTTTTATAAGGCCGTGAGAGGGATCCCCAATTGCCTCTACGACAGCTATTATTAGTACTAAAGGGGAAATTTTTCCCCGTAGGTTTTGGTCCGGATCGAAATTTTTTTAAGGTATTTAAAGTCGCTTCGGAGCTAAACGGGGGTATCCTTATGGGGAACGGACCCGCTCTTTCGATTGGGACCGGTTAGAAGATCGTAGGTCGTCGCGCGACGCCAAAATGGGCCGCCATCTTGTTTTTTTTAAATAGAAATAGGAACTTTTTTTTTGGATTCGTGGTGCGGAGACGCCCGGAAATCGGATGGCGGGTGTATTTTTTCGATAACGTTAATTTTGCGATAATATACAGGGTGTTGCGTTAAGAAGGCGGTCTCGTAAAAAAAATTTTTCAAGATTCTGCGTGCGGAGGCGTCCGGGAATCGGATGGCGAGAGTGCTTTTTCGATAGGATGATTTTCGCGATGATACAGGGTGTTGCGTAAAGAAGGCGGCCCCGAAAAAAAATCGATTTCTTGGCGTCGGTACGGTTCGCGATGGCGCGGAGGACGGCGTACGTGTACGAAACGCGGCGTCGCGCGTTACGCAAAAGTCCGCCATCTTTGTTGTGTTTTTTTTTTTTTTTTTGCGAACGTGCGGGTATCGGCTAGTACTCGTCGAGAAGAATATATCGGGTAAGGGGTAATTTTGACGTGGACGGTACCGTTTGGAAGATACGACCGGTCAAAGTCGGTCTCGGGGGGGTCCGGAACGGTTTTTTCGTTTTTCGAGAATAACTCGGCGGCGGCGCGTACGTCCCCGTCGTCGTATAGCCTAAGCAGTAGATCGTTCTTTCGGACGACCGATGGCGAAGGTCGCGTCGCGATACGCGGTTTTATAAGGCCGTGAGAGGGATCCCCAATTGCCTCTACGACAGCTATTATTAGTACTAAAGGGGAATTTTTTCCCCGTAGGTTTTGGTCCGGATCGAAATTTTTTAAGGTATTTAAAGTCGCTTCGGAGCTAAACGGGGGTATCCTTATGGGGAACGGACCCGCTCTTTCGATTGGGACCGGTTAGAAGATCGTAGGTCGTCGCGCGACGCCAAAATGGGCCGCCATCTTGTTTTTTTTAAATAGAAATAGGAACTTTTTTTTGGATTCGTGGTGCGGAGACGCCCGGAAATCGGATGGCGGGTGTATTTTTTCGATAACGTTAATTTTGCGATAATATACAGGGTGTTGCGTTAAGAAGGCGGTCTCGTAAAAAAAAATTTTTCAAGATTCTGCGTGCGGAGGCGTCCGGGAATCGGATGGCGAGAGTGCTTTTTCGATAGGATGATTTTCGCGATGATACAGGGTGTTGCGTAAAGAAGGCGGCCCCGAAAAAAAATCGATTTCTTGGCGTCGGTACGGTTCGCGATGGCGCGGAGGACGGCGTACGTGTACGAAACGCGGCGACGCGCGTTACGCAAAAGTCCGCCATCTTTGTTGTGTTTTTTTTTTTTTTTTTGCGAACGTGCGGGTATCGGCTAGTACTCGTCGAGAAGAATATATCGGGTAAGGGGTAATTTTGACGTGGACGGTACCGTTTGGAAGATACGACCGGTCAAAGTCGGTCTCGGGGGGGTCCGGAACGGTTTTTTCGTTTTTCGAGAATAACTCGGCGGCGGCGCGTACGTCCCCGTCGTCGTATAGCCTAAGCAGTAGATCGTTCTTTCGGACGACCGATGGCGAAGGTCGCGTCGCGATACGCGGTTTTATAAGGCCGTGAGAGGGATCCCCAATTGCCTCTACGACAGCTATTATTAGTACTAAAGAGGAAATTTTTTCCCCGTAGGTTTTGGTCCGGATCGAAATTTTTTTAAGGTATTTAAAGTCGCTTCGGAGCTAAACGGGGGTATCCTTATGGGGAACGGACCCGCTCTTTCGATTGGGACCGGTTAGAAGATCGTAGGTCGTCGCGCGACGCCAAAATGGGCCGCCATCTTGTTTTTTTTAAATAGAAATAGGAACTTTTTTTTTGGATTCGTGGTGCGGAGACGCCCGGAAATCGGATGGCGGGTGTATTTTTTCGATAACGTTAATTTTGCGATAATATACAGGGTGTTGCGTTAAGAAGGCGGTCTCGTAAAAAAAAAATTTTTCAAGATTCTGCGTGCGGAGGCGTCCGGGAATCGGATGGCGAGAGTGCTTTTTCGATAGGATGATTTTCGCGATGATACAGGGTGTTGCGTAAAGAAGGCGGCCCCGAAAAAAAATCGATTTCTTGGCGTCGGTACGGTTCGCGATGGCGCGGAGGACGGCGTACGTGTACGAAACGCGGCGTCGCGCGTTACGCAAAAGTCCGCCATCTTTGTTGTGTTTTTTTTTTTTTTTTTTTTGCGAACGTGCGGGTATCGGCTAGTACTCGTCGAGAAGAATATATCGGGTAAGGGGTAATTTTGACGTGGACGGTACCGTTTGGAAGATACGACCGGTCAAAGTCGGTCTCGGGGGGGTCCGGAACGGTTTTTTCGTTTTTCGAGAATAACTCGGCGGCGGCGCGTACGTCCCCGTCGTCGTATAGCCTAAGCAGTAGATCGTTCTTTCGGACGACCGATGGCGAAGGTCGCGTCGCGATACGCGGTTTTATAAGGCCGTGAGAGGGATCCCCAATTGCCTCTACGACAGCTATTATTAGTACTAAAGGGAAATTTTTCCCCGTAGGTTTTGGTCCGGATCGAAATTTTTTAAGGTATTTAAAGTCGCTTCGGAGCTAAACGGGGGTATCCTTATGGGGAACGGACCCGCTCTTTCGATTGGGACCGGTTAGAAGATCGTAGGTCGTCGCGCGACGCCAAAATGGGCCGCCATCTTGTTTTTTTTAAATAGAAATAGGAACTTTTTTTTTTTGGATTCGTGGTGCGGAGACGCCCGGAAATCGGATGGCGGGTGTATTTTTTCGATAACGTTAATTTTGCGATAATATACAGGGTGTTGCGTTAAGAAGGCGGTCTCGTAAAAAAAATTTTTCAAGATTCTGCGTGCGGAGGCGTCCGGGAATCGGATGGCGAGAGTGCTTTTTCGATAGGATGATTTTCGCGATGATACAGGGTGTTGCGTAAAGAAGGCGGCCCCGAAAAAAAATCGATTTCTTGGCGTCGGTACGGTTCGCGATGGCGCGGAGGACGGCGTACGTGTACGAAACGCGGCGACGCGCGTTACGCAAAAGTCCGCCATCTTTGTTTGTTTTTTTTTTTGCGAACGTGCGGGTATCGGCTAGTACTCGTCGAGAAGAATATATCTGGTAAGGGGTAATTTTGACGTGGACGGTACCGTTTGGAAGATACGACCGGTCAAAGTCGGTCTCGGGGGGGTCCGGAACGGTTTTTTCGTTTTTCGAGAATAACTCGGCGGCGGCGCGTACGTCCCCGTCGTCGTATAGCCTAAGCAGTAGATCGTTCTTTCGGACGACCGATGGCGAAGGTCGCGTCGCGATACGCGGTTTTATAAGGCCGTGAGAGGGATCCCCAATTGCCTCTACGACAGCTATTATTAGTACTAAAGAGGAAATTTTTCCCCGTAGGTTTTGGTCCGGATCGAAATTTTTTAAGGTATTTAAAGTCGCTTCGGAGCTAAACGGGGGTATCCTTATGGGGAACGGACCCGCTCTTTCGATTGGGACCGGTTAGAAGATCGTAGGTCGTCGCGCGACGCCAAAATGGGCCGCCATCTTGTTTTTTTTAAATAGAAATAGGAACTTTTTTTTTGGATTCGTGGTGCGGAGACGCCCGGAAATCGGATGGCGGGTGTATTTTTTCGATAACGTTAATTTTGCGATAATATACAGGGTGTTGCGTTAAGAAGGCGGTCTCGTAAAAAAAAATTTTTCAAGATTCTGCGTGCGGAGGCGTCCGGGAATCGGATGGCGAGAGTGCTTTTTCGATAGGATGATTTTCGCGATGATACAGGGTGTTGCGTAAAGAAGGCGGCCCCGAAAAAAAATCGATTTCTTGGCGTCGGTACGGTTCGCGATGGCGCGGAGGACGGCGTACGTGTACGAAACGCGGCGACGCGCGTTACGCAAAAGTCCGCCATCTTTGTTGTGTTTTTTTTTTTTTTTTTTTTGCGAACGTGCGGGTATCGGCTAGTACTCGTCGAGAAGAATATATCGGGTAAGGGGTAATTTTGACGTGGACGGTACCGTTTGGAAGATACGACCGGTCAAAGTCGGTCTCGGGGGGGTCCGGAACGGTTTTTTCGTTTTTCGAGAATAACTCGGCGGCGGCGCGTACGTCCCCGTCGTCGTATAGCCTAAGCAGTAGATCGTTCTTTCGGACGACCGATGGCGAAGGTCGCGTCGCGATACGCGGTTTTATAAGGCCGTGAGAGGGATCCCCAATTGCCTCTACGACAGCTATTATTAGTACTAAAGAGGAAATTTTTCCCCGTAGGTTTTGGTCCGGATCGAAATTTTTTAAGGTATTTAAAGTCGCTTCGGAGCTAAACGGGGGTATCCTTATGGGGAACGGACCCGCTCTTTCGATTGGGACCGGTTAGAAGATCGTAGGTCGTCGCGCGACGCCAAAATGGGCCGCCATCTTGTTTTTTTTAAATAGAAATAGGAACTTTTTTTTTTTTGGATTCGTGGTGCGGAGACGCCCGGAAATCGGATGGCGGGTGTATTTTTTCGATAACGTTAATTTTGCGATAATATACAGGGTGTTGCGTTAAGAAGGCGGTCTCGTAAAAAAAAAATTTTTCAAGATTCTGCGTGCGGAGGCGTCCGGGAATCGGATGGCGAGAGTGCTTTTTCGATAGGATGATTTTCGCGATGATACAGGGTGTTGCGTAAAGAAGGCGGCCCCGAAAAAAAATCGATTTCTTGGCGTCGGTACGGTTCGCGATGGCGCGGAGGACGGCGTACGTGTACGAAACGCGGCGACGCGCGTTACGCAAAAGTCCGCCATCTTTGTTGTGTTTTTTTTTTTTTTTTTGCGAACGTGCGGGTATCGGCTAGTACTCGTCGAGAAGAATATATCTGGTAAGGGGTAATTTTGACGTGGACGGTACCGTTTGGAAGATACGACCGGTCAAAGTCGGTCTCGGGGGGGTCCGGAACGGTTTTTTCGTTTTTCGAGAATAACTCGGCGGCGGCGCGTACGTCCCCGTCGTCGTATAGCCTAAGCAGTAGATCGTTCTTTCGGACGACCGATGGCGAAGGTCGCGTCGCGATACGCGGTTTTATAAGGCCGTGAGAGGGATCCCCAATTGCCTCTACGACAGCTATTATTAGTACTAAAGAGGAAATTTTTTCCCCGTAGGTTTTGGTCCGGATCGAAATTTTTTTAAGGTATTTAAAGTCGCTTCGGAGCTAAACGGGGGTATCCTTATGGGGAACGGACCCGCTCTTTCGATTGGGACCGGTTAGAAGATCGTAGGTCGTCGCGCGACGCCAAAATGGGCCGCCATCTTGTTTTTTTTAAATAGAAATAGGAACTTTTTTTTTTGGATTCGTGGTGCGGAGACGCCCGGAAATCGGATGGCGGGTGTATTTTTTCGATAACGTTAATTTTGCGATAATATACAGGGTGTTGCGTTAAGAAGGCGGTCTCGTAAAAAAAAAAATTTTTCAAGATTCTGCGTGCGGAGGCGTCCGGGAATCGGATGGCGAGAGTGCTTTTTCGATAGGATGATTTTCGCGATGATACAGGGTGTTGCGTAAAGAAGGCGGCCCCGAAAAAAAATCGATTTCTTGGCGTCGGTACGGTTCGCGATGGCGCGGAGGACGGCGTACGTGTACGAAACGCGGCGACGCGCGTTACGCAAAAGTCCGCCATCTTTGTTGTGTTTTTTTTTTTTTTTTTTTGCGAACGTGCGGGTATCGGCTAGTACTCGTCGAGAAGAATATATCTGGTAAGGGGTAATTTTGACGTGGACGGTACCGTTTGGAAGATACGACCGGTCAAAGTCGGTCTCGGGGGGGTCCGGAACGGTTTTTTCGTTTTTCGAGAATAACTCGGCGGCGGCGCGTACGTCCCCGTCGTCGTATAGCCTAAGCAGTAGATCGTTCTTTCGGACGACCGATGGCGAAGGTCGCGTCGCGATACGCGGTTTTATAAGGCCGTGAGAGGGATCCCCAATTGCCTCTACGACAGCTATTATTAGTACTAAAGAGGAAATTTTTTCCCCGTAGGTTTTGGTCCGGATCGAAATTTTTTTAAGGTATTTAAAGTCGCTTCGGAGCTAAACGGGGGTATCCTTATGGGGAACGGACCCGCTCTTTCGATTGGGACCGGTTAGAAGATCGTAGGTCGTCGCGCGACGCCAAAATGGGCCGCCATCTTGTTTTTTTTAAATAGAAATAGGAACTTTTTTTTGGATTCGTGGTGCGGAGACGCCCGGAAATCGGATGGCGGGTGTATTTTTTCGATAACGTTAATTTTGCGATAATATACAGGGTGTTGCGTTAAGAAGGCGGTCTCGTAAAAAAAAATTTTCAAGATGTCGGTACGGTTCGCGATGGCGCGGAGGACGGCGTACGTGTACGAAACGCGGCGACGCGCGTTACGCAAAAGTCCGCCATCTTTGTTGTGTTTTTTTTTTTTTTTTTTGCGAACGTGCGGGTATCGGCTAGTACTCGTCGAGAAGAATATATCTGGTAAGGGGTAATTTTGACGTGGACGGTACCGTTTGGAAGATACGACCGGTCAAAGTCGGTCTCGGGGGGGTCGGAACGGTTTTTTCGTTTTCGAGAATAACTCGGCGGCGGCGCGTACGTCCCCGTCGTCGTATAGCCTAAGCAGTAGATCGTTCTTTCGGACGACCGATGGCGAAGGTCGCGTCGCGATACGCGGTTTATAAGGCCGTGAGAGGGATCCCCAATTGCCTCTACGACAGCTATTATTAGTACTAAAGAGGAAATTTTTCCCCGTAGGTTTTTTTTTCGCGCG